>JADKLZ010005465.1:17352191-17368060 GCA_021533235.1 Biomphalaria straminea
TCTTTGCCACGCCGACTGTCTTTGCCACGCCGACTGTCTTTGCCACGTCTTTGACATGTTGCTGCTAGTTAATTATGACTTAAAACGCCTAAATCATAGATTTTGTCTGACTGAATCAGGCATCATTCATATAACCCATTCATTCTCGATTGGCATTAGGGAAGCAGCTCTTGCGCATATTAGTTCTAGAATATGGAATATGAAATTTACCTTTATCCTTGTCTGAGTATTTCATTAGGTTTTAGTTTTTCTATTTGAAAGTTGTGGTTTAGTGTTTTATGTATTTAGCTACTTTACCTTTCATTATTCTTAAGTGTCTCTATTTAAAAAAATCTCTTTGTTCAAACGTTATTTTACAGGCTGTAAAAAAAGCAAGAGATGCTAAAGATAAATGTGGCAAATGTGGTAAATGTCCAAAAGATCAAAAAGATCAAAAAGATCCAAAAGATCAAAAAGATGCAAAAGATCAAAAAGATGCAAACGATCAAAAAGATGCAAACGATCAAAAAGATCCAAAAGATGCAAAAGATCCAAAAGATGCAAAAGATCCAAAAGATGCAAAAGATCCAAAAGATGCAAAAGATCCAAAAGATGCAAAAGATCCAAAAGAAGCAAAAGATCAAAAAGAAGCAAAAGATCAAAAAGATGCAAAAGATCAAAAAGATGCAAAAGATCAAAAAGATGCAAAAGATCAAAAAGATGCAAAAGATGAACTTTAAGATTTTGACATTGATTGTAACCGCGTTTAATTCGGCTGGGGGACATTCTGGCCAAGTGTTAGAACTTGTATTAAATATCTTTGTTTCCTATTCATTTTTGTTACGCGAGAATTTCGGCCACTAGTCATAAAGTCGTTACATGTTTTGCCATTAATGTTCGTACCAAAGTTTACTTTGCTTTGTTAACAGTTTGATAGGTTGCAATATTTGAAAAAAAAAATAAAAACCCATTATATTCTACGTCTTCTTATGTTGTATTTCATCTGTTAGATGTGGGATATGTCCATTGACAGAAAAGAGCAATTTGCAATGTACCTAGTAACATGACTTGACTTTAAAATTTTACCTTAATGGAAGTAACCACTCACAACCACCTCAACCACCCCAATGCAGACACTACGTCAACAACCCTTACAAAACTATCAATCCAACCCATTTTAATTTTCTTTATTCCAGTTGCGCTACAGCCCATGGAGGGTTCTGGCCTGCTTCAACACATCCTTCCATTCAGATCTCCCCTGGGCCTTTCGTCTCTACGCCCTAACCCCAAGCTGTTATAGAATCGCTTTTGATTCGCCTGCTTTCGTTTTTTTTTTTGCCTGTATACAATTTTCGCTCCAGTTATCTTTATCTTTGAAGGTGACATGCCCAACGTAGTCTGTTTTTTTTTTTTTTTTATTTCTGTCACTATCGTTAGGTCTTCATACAATGATTGTCCTCCACTCTTGTTTCATCTTTTATAGTATCATAGATTTTCCTAAGAATTGTTCATTTACAAGTATTTAGATTTTCGGTTGTCTTTGTCTCCAGGTATCACTTGCATACAATTCTCCCTAGGAAGATCTTGTTACCATTAAGGCCAGAGATAACAATACTGTATAGCAGAGTTGAATAACTGAAAAACAAGACACGCATTTTTCTTTTCTTTGGCATAGACTGCAGGTCACCAGTCAAAACCTGTCCCTAAATGAGGCTAGACACGACAGTTTGGGCACCAATAGTACTAATCAAAAAATATTAAGAGCTCAAATACCAAATTTACCTCAATCCCTAGAATGGGAAGTAAACGGTTGCATGTGTGTAATAAGCTGTAAAGTATTTCTAAATGCCTTGATAATTATATAACTTGTAAGGTGTATTACATTTGCGAGTCAGTATGCAATCTGCCACAAAACAGTATACTATAACAAACGGGATCAAAGGCTCAATGACTAAGTTCACTCCAGATGAAAATATAACAATCTTTAGTGCAGAATGGGCCACAGTCAAGTAAGTCACAAACAATGTTATCCCTTTGAAAGTCCAGCAATAACTGATTTAAAAATGTGCACTAATCTCTAACCCCAACGTCTATTTCGTCACTATAAAATGTGCGTTCACTGTAGGTCTATTAACTCTTTCCTAATTGACGTTACCATCGTTGATTCGACCTCATTAGCTTAAATTAATGTTTGATTTTATAAACTTTATTCATATTATACAAAAATAGCATGCATTCCCCTTTAATTATACTTATAGACCAAATAAAACACTTTCTGATAACAAACGAAAACTTAATGAAGCTTAATAAAAAAAATAGCTGTGAAATACTAATTAGCAAAATAAATAATTCCGTCTGAACGTGGAAAATAATTACGGAGAGAAAGAGTTAATGTGCATAACTAAACGAACTAAAGAATTTAATTTGCTTTTAAAAGTCTTGCTAGACGTCTGATGTAGAGAGTATCAACTTTTTAAATGAACGTTTACAAATCTTGAGATACTGAAAAACATGTATACTTTTGTTTTAGGTATTTATATATGAGAAACTTGTCGTGAAATGGGGATTGTCTAGAACTTTTCTCTCTTAGTGAATACGTTTGTGCATTTAAATTTAAATATATGGACAGTATAATAGCATTGATGTATATCTGTGGTCTTCAACCTATTTAGGCATAAGGCTCCTTTTTATATCTTTAAAAGAGATATCTCAATAAAAAAGAAAAGGATTTAATCACTGAAAGTCAAAGTCTTTTTCCTGCAGTCAGAGGTTTGTTTCATCCATCGTCGTTAGGTGGCTACAGTCTAGAAAAAATCTTTTGTTTAGCCTGCTTTAGGTCATATCCAACCTATGAATCATATTTTTAAAAAATATTCTAAAATTGTAGTAATAAATAGCTAAAAAATATACTAGTAATACAACTCCATTTCGAAATCCAGCGAACTTCAATTAACAATCAGAGTTTAATATGTTGCTTATAATTTGTTTCACAAAACTGTTAAAAGATGAGCCTATGTTCGGCATGGGTTTGAATTTTATTTACAATTTTATAATTGGAATTACATAGGAATGATAATGTGGGCTAAAAATTTTAACAATGTCGCCTGTGTATTGCAACTCACAAGGTGAATAGTGAATATATCTGGATTTGTTTATTCTATATTACATATCAACACTTTGTTACGTCCACTTCTGATGATGCTTCCATGTGTCGCAACAAGTTACATAACGTTTTATGTCACATTAGTTTTCAACATATTTAGATCTAGTTATTAAGTAATTATAATTATCTTTTATTATTACGATATCATAATTATGGTCAACATTTTTAAGGGAAGTAACTAGTAATATTAGATTGTAAATCAAATTTAATGAAGTTGTTTCCCTTGCAATGCTGAATTTGCGTTAAATAGAGCAACATGTAACCTGAGATTAGCATAAATAGCCAGAAACTAGCCAATGTTTAGAACATGTATCTACTTGGAAAATCATTTATCAATAATAAATGCCAACATAGATACTGATTTAGACTCGCTAGACAACTGGCAAGAACTATGGCGACAGTTTGGCGATGCAAGGAACGCTTTTCGACCAACCAGAGAGCCGAAATCATACGAAAGTGCAAAAGCAAGGATTTGTGAATGAATCAAGTCCAAATGGTACAACAGCTGGGACCTTTGTAGCACGGGGAGGGAAGTCTGGAAAGTTCTCAAATGCCCAAACAGAAAAGATGAAAGGTGGCAACTAGACAGAAAGGGAAGCCTGGTCGAGAGGCTAAGTGCGGCTTGAGCTTGGCTTGCTTGGCTACCTAGAAGGGGGCTCGAGGTTCGACACCCGACTCGGGCAGAGTTGTGTTTACTGAGCGCCCAAAGGCAGCACGGGAAACCAACTCCTAAATACCCCCTTCCCCCTACTGGTCCACAAATGAGATTGGACCAAAGCGCTCTGAGCATGCTATAAGCATGAAAGTAGCGCTAGATAAAAGATATAGTAATAAAGGAGCAATCAATCTTGGCACGATTCGGCACTGGACACAGTCCGATAGGAGCCTACTTTGCTAGGACCCGGGAGAATCACGATTCAAGATGTCGACACTGCCACACTGAAGACGAAACCGTGGAACACATCCTCTACAATTGCAGCGTGCTCAGAAAGTCATTCGAAGATACATCTAGTCTTGAAACAGATAGAACTGGTGCATGCGGGGGTCTCGCCCTGTACGGAGACAGGCAGACCCTACTTAACACTGCCAGATACCTGGATCGTGCTGTAAGGGATTACTCTCAGCACGGAGCCTTAGTGCGTGGAGGCTTACAAATGGTAGAATTCAAGAACAAGTATGTTAGGTGTACAGTGAGATAGTCCCTCACTCATTCCCTCACTTTTATATGCTTCAGAGTCCTTGACCTTGTATTCCAGTCATATCCTGAAAGACTTTTTACATTCGCTAACAAATATTCTCCCTGTAAATTGGTTTGATAGCATAGTCTAGTCAACTCTATCCATGTCACAGTTTAAGAAAAGGGTCCAAATCAAGATGAGCTGGACATGTAGTCCGTGGGTCTGATGATTAACATTACTAAACGGCCTTATTATTATGCGATACATTCATTTTAATTTTATTAGGTAGCTTCCCATAATAGACGAATTTGAATGCAATCACAGGTGCTCCCATGTGGGCATACAGGGAAACGAAACGGCAGACAGATAAGCAAAGAGAGCCCTAACCCTACCCAGACTTAGGATGGGCCACACCTACATCACACAGTCCTTTGTGCTGAAGAGAGAGGATCCCCCACTGTGTGAGTACTGTGACTCTTGTATCACCGTGGAACATACCCTCCTTGATTGCCCCAGATAGCAGGATATTAGAGCGGAAGTATTTTAGAGCAGACAACATAACACACTGTTTAAACATGAATGTAGCGCTATATAAAAGCTATAATAATAATTTGATAATGTCGACCCTGTGATAATACTGGGCTTTATCCAGGAGTTGGGGTTGACTTCTAAAATTTGCTTTGTGACATGGCAAAGTAATTGTGAACATGTAATATTTTTATAAATTATATAAATTTTTACTATTTGAGCTGTGAACGGACTATATTTTTCTTTTTTTTTTAATAACTCAGGCGTATAGCATTGAGATCTTGAGCTATAAAGTGAAATTAACTCTCAACTTATTATAGGCACGACATGCCTAAATCGTGCCGACGTCCCATAAACCCAAAATATCACAACCCAAAATAGCAATCCTGCACTTTACAATCAAATAACTCTACACCCACCAGACATTTCTATCACAGCCAATTAAAAAAATATGCGTAATATTTACAAAGAGCATTCCTGGCATTAAAAGTAAAGTTCCCTTTCAGACCGGGTTCGAATCCTGGTGAAGACTGGGATTTCAATTTCGGGCTCTCTGGGCGCGTCTGAGTCCTCCAAGCTCTAAAGGGTACCTGACATAAGCCGGGGAAAAGTAAAGGCGGTTGGTCGTTGTGCTGGCCACATGACACCCTCGTTAACTGTAGGCCACAGAATCAGATGACCTTTACATCATCTGCCCTATAGACCACAAGGTCTGAAACGGAAACTTTACTACCATTCGGCACACTTCTGTAACTGCCAATTTGACACACGTCTATCAATGACACCAGGACACTGCCGACATTTCATGAAGTGCGGTTCTAGGGAAATGAAATGTATTCTACTTTACCATCACACATTCTCTATAAAATGACTGTATCGATTTCTCACCCCAAAAATTCTGTTGGTGTCTTGGCTTATGTTTCTATATGATAATGTCCTTACGGAGTTTCTTTTTTTTTAATGTAGTTATTAGCCAGACATCCGGGTGGATTATACGGGATAAGTACTATTGATCTAGAAAGGACGGTTTGCTATCGGGAAATAGATCAGTTGATGTCCGGAAATGCCAGAATAATTTCTTCCGTTCTACAGATATGAAGAGAGGTGGGGGGGGGGGGGAAAAGGGGGAGGGGGGGGGTTGTGGACCAAAGCGGGGGATGGGGGGAACCACTGCTGAAAGAAATAGAGGGAATGTTTTACTAGTTCCTCGGGAACGATGTAGTTAGTATGGAGTGTTTTGATCTGTTCCTCATCCACTGTGTTTTGAACACGCTGTAAAGGGGAGTTGATGGGCCCGGTGAAAAGGGGAGTTGTTGGTCCCGGTGTAAAGGGGAGTTGTTGGGACCGGTGTAAAGGGGAGTTGTTGGGCCCGGTGTAAAGTGTGAGTTATTGGGTCCGGTGTAAAAGGAGGAGCTGTTGGGCCCGGTGAAAAGGGAGAGTTGTTGGGCCCGGTGTAAAGAAGGAGTTGTTGGGCCCGGTGTAAAGGGATAGTTGTTGGGCCCGGTGTAAAGGATGAATCTTAATTTATCGTAGAAAATTAAGCAGAAATATATTGCGTTTTGCAGTGGCGTAGCATGATACCCGTAGCCCTGGGTTCAAGAATATATTGGTGGGCCCCCTCCCCCAAGTAGACAAATACAATGCATGACAAAACAATTGAGTAAGCTGAATGTATCGGTACATTGAGTAGAAGACATGCCAATGTAAGTAGAGTAGCTTTTTTAATAACTTTATTACGATTGACTCTGTTAGAGCTCCAACACGAATTAAAAGTCAATGTTTGTACATTTTTTAACAGAATAAAACGTTACCTGTTACCTGTTACCTATTCCTTAGTCTGGTGGACCGTTGGGGCACCAAGCAAGACTTGTAGACCGTCCTTCTCCATTCCTCTCTATCCTTTGCCCTGATTAGAATTCCTTTCATTGGTAGGCCCGCCCATTCCTTTATGTTGTCTTCTCATCGCTTTCTCTGTCTGCCTCTTCTTCTTTTTCCTGGTACTGTTCCCTGGAGGAAGGTCTTTGCGAGCCCCGAAGATCTTGTTACATGGCCATAGATTTTTAGCTTGCGTTTTTTCACAGTAGTTAGCAGGTCATCATGGGGTCCGATCCTGGTTTGTGACGCTTAAATGTGATGCCTAGGATTCTTCTGTAGCATCTCATTTCCATCTCTAGAATCAAAAGAGTTATCCCAAATATATAAAGAAATGTTTTATCAGTCCAAGTTCCTATTCTACACATTTATATTCCTAAAACACTTCAGGGTGTCATGCTTTGAAACATTGATACAAATAAGATCTAGTTCCACGTCCATTATTTAACAGTGAAAAGATCGAATATTTATTTACTGAACATTTCTCTGACCTTCTTAGTAGCAAAGTAAGAAACCAATGCATCTAATTGTGCGAGCGGCTTCTTCTGATGAAACAATGCCCAAGGGCAATTCGAGCATTAGCGAGTGGTCAAGGATCTATATGTTCATTACATAGAGCGAAGATGGAAGATTGTTCATAGCTAATAATTTTGTTAGTGCGTTTACCAGCTGACAGCTGAGCCCTAAGGTGCCTTAAAAATATGTGTCTAAATTAAAAAATATGAGATTTCTAATTTTAAATACAAAACAAAAAAAAAACTATTGAGCTTTGAGAAAATTGAATAATTTGCAGCTTTTTAAAATTTGCAGCTGTATCGACATTTTAATTAGTAACAATCAGGACTATCCCTGCTTCTTAACTATCCCTATTCTCCCCTCATTCCTGTGATACTACCAATGGTTTTATGAAAGACAAGGGAACAAAAAGAATGGGACGATATGGAGACAATTGTCACCTCGAACTAACCATTAGAGCTGGCCACCGTTACAATTTACAAAACTTAATGGAAAGTAAACCCTTACATTGAAGCTTCAAAAACTGGTTTTGAAGTCACTATTAATTCTGGTGCAACGTTCAGGGAATTTTTAGGAAGCTTTTTTAAATTATATTTTTTATCGGTATTTTCAAAAGTACATTAATTTGTTTGTTTTCACTCTGGTATGATTTTCCATTAAATTATAATTTTACTGTTATTAATTTTGTAACTTTGTAAAGTAGTAGTCTGACCAATTGGAGGGGTTGCATAAAAGGTTGGAGAGGCTCGTGGAGCTTTATTTGTACTGAGGACTATGCTTTATACAAATAACTCACATATTACTATTTTTTTATCTTTTCAGTCTGGTGATTCTAACAGAACTCCAGGACCTCTCGGTGTCAACTGGTGAAGATTAGTTGTCCCGGGACTTCATTGGGGAAAAAATTATCGCCAAATCAGACAAATTGTAAAGAATAACCAATTATAGATTATATGTAGTACTCTAATCTCCTCATGAGCTCACTGTATTGCTGCTGGGCCTCAGCCTTGAGTTGACAAGTTACCAGCAAGAAATTGTACCGGACTGTCCACTGTTACAGTATTGCAACGTCCAGGAGCATTGTTGATCAGCCCAACTTTTCATTGTAAAGTGTGAGATACTGGTCTAGTGCAAGAAGTTGGTTAAGTCAACTGCTGATTGATGAACTCCAGCGGATATACTACAATAAACAATGTATGTGAATATGAACTGTTCACAGCTTCACATTAACCTTCAATACTCAACAGTATTGTAGGGTGGGGAGCGGAATGCCTGATCTGTCAACTGGTACACACATCAACACAATCACAAAGCGATAAATAATTTTGGCTCTTCGCTCTTTGGAAAGAACATGAAAAACTGTTGTTGTTTCGCTAATGCTACTATATCTGCAACTATGACTCTATAATTTATGAACTCCGGCAGGTATATTACAATGAACAGTGTATTTAATCTTGAACTATATACAACGCCTCAATAACCTTCTCCGAAGTTAAGTAGATTATGCCAATTTTACATGACCTACATCGTCAGCCTGTTTGTCTTGTGTGTTACTGTAAATAAAAGTATTTTTATTAAAAAAAAAATATTATAAACTATGAATTTATAATTGATGAACTCCAGCGGATATATTACAATGAACAATGTATTTGAGCATGAACTGTTTACAACATCTCAATAACTTTATCCGCTCAACAGTATTATAGGATTTGGACTTGAATGCCTCATCTGTCAGCAGGTAAAAACAGCAGCAAAATCAATGACAGCTATAAACAATTTTGGGTCTTTGCTCTTTGTAAAGAACATGGAAAAACTGAGCTGGTTTTGACAATCCGCTAATGCTCCTATATCTGCAACTATGACTTTATAATTTATGAACTCCAGCAGGCATATTACAACATTAAAATGTATTTAATCATGAACTATATACAACCCCTCAATAACTTTCACTACTGGACAGTATATGGTCTAGATGTAGATACGTTTAATAATGGATAAAAAAAAAAAAAAAAAAAAAAAAAGACTTATGTCACAAGCGGTGTCAACTCTAATGGTCGTGAACCCGGGTTCATTGAGCCCCTTTGCGCCATGTATGCTACGCCACTGGTGTTTGGAGATTAAACATACAGCTTTAGCTATTTATAAAAGTTGTTTAGATTTTCATTACGATGTTATACATAACTAAAAAAATATATTGTTGGGGTTCGCCGCATGGTGGGGGAATTGCAAAAAGGGGTCGCAGTACTAAAAAGGTTGAGAACCACTGCTTTAAGTTATTTATTTTTTAAGCTTGCATAATTAATTTTTAAAACAAAAACGGTTCGCTTACAAAGATAAAATGTAGCCGTTGCACCTAAACTTGGCTAGCTACAAAATATGGTGAAATCTGACGTAGACTTTTGGGACCACTAAAAAGGAAACTTTGCATAGAAATAATCGATGAAACATTTTCTTTTTGCTTGAAGGGAAGACTATAATTTAGAGGAGGCTTATTTGGACAGAGGGGGAGGTGGCATTGTTTTGATTAATGTGTTTCATTCAGTAAGGGATACATCTGTGGAAAATTAATGTTTACTCTATGTCTCTCTCTGTCTCTGTCTCTCTCTCTGTCTATCTCTCTGTCTCTCTCTCTCTGTCTCTCTCTGTGTCTCTCTGTCCCTCTCTCTCTCTCTCTATCTCTCTCTCTCTCTCTTTGTCTCTCACTTTCTCTCTCTCTCTCTCTGTCTCTGTCTCTCTCTCTGTCTCTCTCTCTGTCTATCTCTCTCTGTTTCTCAGTCTGTCTCTCTCTGTGTCTCTCTGTCGCTCTCTCTCTCTCTCTATCTCTCTCTCTCTTTGTCTCTCACTTTCTCTCTCTCTCTGTCTCTGTATCTCTCTCTGTCTCTCTCTCTCTCTGTCTCTCTCTCTGTCTCTCTCTCTGTCTCTCTCTCTGTCTATCTCTCTCTGTCTCTCTCTCTGTCTCTCTCTGTGTCTCTCTGTCCCTCTCTCTCTCTATCTGTCTCTCTCTCTCTTTGTCTCTCACTTTCTCTCTCTCTCTGTCTCTCTCTCTTCCCTATCTTCGAGTAGCAAACCCAAACTTCAAATATATGAATAATTCATTGATTCAGCCTCCTTCTAGCTCCAACACACCGCCCCCTCCCTCTTGTCTAAAGCTGTCAAAAGAAAAAGCCCCGCGTTTTTATGTCTTTTTCTCAAGTATATTACCCCCTCCCCGGGGCCACTACCGTCAATTTCCCTGCTTAGAATCCCCCTGAGTGTGTGTGTGTGTGCTTATCTGTGATACTGTATCTAGCTTTACATATGTGTGCGAGAAATGTGTGTGTGTCTACTTAACGTATCTGCTTAATGTGTAAGTGTAAAATTTGGCAGCTGAATCTCTTGACCACAGAGACGCATGTCTACATGTCCTATATTAAACAGACATTTCTTTTTGTTGAAACTTATTATTTTTTTGTTATTTACTTCCGTTGTTACGGTTATACTTTTTTATTGGCCACTATTTCTGTATTAAGTTTGGATTAAGTGGATCAATACTATAGTGTGGTGTAGTTATAACAGCAAGCCAAACTATATAGTAGAAGTATTATTTTATAGATATCTACATTCATCTATAAACACTGCGTGACAAAGCTTTTATTTGAAACACCATTACATTGAAAGCGAATCGAAGAGTTTCCTATTTAGAACAGTGCGCTCAATAGAAGTTTTTGGCTATATTTTGTTTTCCAGTGGGCTGTGTGTTATGTGCACATAAAGCGACGAGCTTAAAAACGAACGTATCTAATATTATTGAAGCTATCATGGCTGTACGGCTTTATGTGGAGCATAGACATCTCCATGGTGTTTGATTGGATTAGTGCGGATACACATTAAACTTCCGTTTGTGGACTTGTGTCGACACATTTCGTAGGTCACAAGTTAAATGAACCATTTTCTAAGGAGCTTGTGTATCATTAAATGCAAACTCCGTGTGCAAGGATTAATTCCTGTTATTACGCCTTGTTCCCTCTTGCCATTGGAGAATAGATCGGGTTGCATGAATCAGCCCGAAAACAAAACTTAGTTGAGTTTCAAATTAACATTCACTTCTTCATTTACAGCTGAATACACTTAGGGCGTATATGTCTCCAGTCTGGAACAAACATCTGTAACTTATAAGATAAGACCATTGTGATAATTTTTTGTTTATATTACAACATTCGTTACAATGGATTCCAGTTTTCCTTTAAACAGAAATCCATTAAATGTGTCTGTCGAAATACATCCAGATATGAGATCCAATAAAGTGGCTTCGTTTACTGGCTTGCCTTGGCTGCTTCCGGTAATGGTCGCCGTTGCCATGGTTATTTTTCTAGTCATTTCGTTCGCCCTGCACCACAAAAGGTTTCTGCTCAAGAAACGAAAGTGCTGCCAGTACTACATGGTGCATTACCACAGGGTGGCTATTCCTAGTCCTCCAACGCCTGAGTTGATGCCAGAGGACGAGGATCTACCGCGACAAAGTAGCTGCGATAAGATCGAAGAGACAGAGTCGCCGATACCTGAGATAGACAAACGGGCCGACTCGCCGAGAACAATCAGCGACAGGCTGAGGCGATGTTACTCGCTGTCGCCTCGACATTTGAAAGCAAAAGCCTCCGGAAGCCCGAGCAAGACGAGGCAAGGGACATTTCGGGTCGACGTTGTGAGCGACTCGGATAACGTCCGACGCAGCGAGGAGCGACTCGGGACTGCGTGCGACAAAGGCGATCGCTGTCGTCACCCTGACCACGTTTCATGCTTACGGGTGACCACGGGTCAAAACCTATCCCGGCTCAAGAAGAGGGCCGTGGTGGTCACCACTGTCAACGGCGTCTTAGCCAGGGCTAAACTCATCGTGCCGGAGCTAGACCCGGAACATGCACACGCAGTGGAAGCCGCTGCGGTAGGCAGCAATATAAGGAGCTATAATCAGGACATGAGTGACTTGCCGTTCAGTGAGGACTGTGACCTGCATTTCATCGATGACTTTGACTTTGACAGTTTTACATCCTAAATAAATGAATGATTTTTCTAGATTTACAAATGGGGGGGGGGGGATAGTCAAGGACCTACAAAACTTGTATTTTTAATTAACGGAATGTTAATTATGCTATGTTTTAATACGATCAAGAAATACATTGGAATTTTTTTGTTTTTGCTTAGTCCAAAGACTGTCTTGTATTCGGAGCACAAGTGAGCCTTGAATTCTAGATTCTGTTTGTAAATAATGCAATAGTTGTCTAGACACATATTTTCTATGAATTCTTACATCTGTAATGTGTAATTAAAATTGAAAAGTATGCGTGATTCTGATGTAACCTTTGATACAATTAGGCGCATTGTATTGGCTGAATAGATTCTGATGTAACCATGGCTACAATTAGGCGGATTATATTTGGCTGAATAGATTCTGATGTAACCACAATTACGGCCATAGCAGTATTGGCTATAAATTGAGTGTGAGTATTTTGAAATGGACAGAGAAAAATACTATTTAAATTATACTATTATTTCATAATTTGTTTGTTTTTTAAATTAACAAACTGCTAAATTTTAAAACTACCGAAAAACTTTTTTTCCCTTTTTATTCAGTATTTTTGTAGTTTCCTCAATATCTTATACACAAAAAAAACAAAATATCGAAAAGCAGGGGCGTTTCTAGGAATTTACCATCGTTCGGGGACCCGGGGTGCTTGAACTCGTTGGTGGCCCCTGGATTTTGCGTAATATTTAATTTTAATGTAAAAAAACACTCATGTGTGGGCCTCCTCGAGTGGTGGGCCCGGAAGATTTTCAAATTCTCCCCTCTCTTCCCACTACCCTAGCTAGGCCGCTGGTGAAGAGAAGGTGCATGAGTCATAATGAAATGGTACTAAACATCTGCTTGACTGAAGATAAAGGTTGGTGATTTAGATCTCTAGTGTATTTTTTGTATTGATGTTTTGGGGAGTAGTTAGTTGCTGCGATAACAGTGGCGTAGCTAGAGAATTTGATGCCTGGTGCGGTACCTCACTTTGGTGCCCCCCCCCCAAAAAAAAAAATTAACTAAATAATAACGTTGCAAAACCTTACTTTTTTGTTCAAAATAATATGTATTCATTAATCAAATATTGTTAATTGAAAAAAAAATCATTTAAACATAAACATACTACAAGTGAATTTTCTTGCTGGCAAAATTATCAATAATTTTTTTCAAAATAAATTTTTTATAACAAACCTTGTTCAATGGCCAAAATGGCCAAATTAGTGAGACGTAAATTTGTCATCGTTGATCGCAAGTAATTCTTGATCAGTTTAAGTTTGGAAAAACTTGCATGTAGTTATGCGAATCATGATGACGATAATCGGGATTGAATCATCAAGCTGATATTATTTTATAAAATTCAAGAGCTCAACAGGTCCTTGTTTTGGAAGTTCGGAGGCTTCTGATGAAACTGTGACAAACCGTTGAAGCCTCTTTCGCTCCAGCAGAAATTCCTTTTTATCAATGTCGCTAGGAGTACTATCGAGATTGATTTCGACCTGAGGATTAAATAGCTGGGAAGGCGACAAAAATTCATATCTATCTACTACATCATGAAGTTGCTCGAATCGGGTGATTATTTCTTTAACAATGCTGTCCAGGGTAGAATAAATTTCCCTTCGTAGCTCTTCTTTGTGTGTAAGTACAGAGTCGTCACTTTTCTCACCAGGCATCTTTTTTCTTATGGCCAATACGTTTTTGAGGTTCTGTACTGATTCTCAGATTTGAGCACACGCTTTCGGCAAAGGTATAGCTGGCTTTAGCGACGTCCTCTCGATTACTACTTAAAAATGTCTCTGTTTTTAGTTTGAGTGAGCAGTCTCTAATAGATAATCCTTGTTTTTGAAGGTAGACTTGCGCATCATTAATTTCAGTTAATACAGGAGCCCAAAATCCAAGATAGGTGAGAAAATTAAAAGATTGAATAGCAACTAATAATTCACCTGCTTCAGATCTATTCGATGAATTTTCATCTCTGCTGGTTAATGTCTCCAGTTTCTATAATTTTAGAAAATGTATCCCTAACCATCTTGACGGCTTCTCCTCTTGTGCTCCAGCGGGTCTCAACTAAACGTTTAAGGCTAGTTCCGGTTATGTTGATAAGGATATCCCAGCGGTGTGTTGAAGTTAGAAAAAGGCGTGTAAACGGTCAAATGTACAAAAGTTGTTTACCGAATTGACTTAAGCTTGAGCAGCTCGATTCCCTGCTAAATTACGAGAATTGTTTAAGCAGGCAATGAATAGTGCTTAGGGATTGACTTCTAGAATACGTTTTTGAACAGTTTGACATTTCATGACCGCAGCATTATCATAGCCTTGACGCATGCAGTCCATTATGTCTAAGCCATCCATACGCAGTTTTTCTAGAATCGTCTCAGCAATTCCAGCAGCATGTTTGTCCAAGCAAGCGATTACTGAATGTGAGCTCTGCTGGTCTCATGTTTTTCTATTTTCGGGGATAACCTTCACCAGTCATTGAATCCATCTTTGGATTTAAATGAAGATTTGGTACTTGATCTTGTTGAGAAGAGTATGTAGGGGAAGCAAAATAAGGATTCTTTTTTTTTGGCGAATAACACCTCCACTTTCTAAGAACTTTCTCGCCGTTTCACATTTGCGAGAAAAAGAAAGCCTTTGAAAGCTTTCTAGCCTTTCCTCTTGCTGATTTTTTATGTCTATACACCTCTCTGAATTGGCTGTCCATACGCTGCACTGTTTCAGATCCTTGAGTGGCAAGGTGTATGCGAATATTATCTGTGATGACATCAGGTCAATCTCCAATGTCGTTCAGTCTAGCGTTTATTATCCTGCTTTCTGTATTGTTTACACTTTCTGATGGTTCTGCTTCTTCAATATGAATTTTTAAGGAGTGTACTAAAGACATACTTGTGTGATGTCCTTTAATCTCTAGAACCTGCGGTATTGAAGTCTTTTCTTCTTTTTCATCATTCAGGATGTCGGCCTCATCATTTTTTCAATGATTCAATGATAACCGTCAGGGAGATGAAACAAAATAGCGTCATGACTAGTTTATAAATCGTTAGTTCATGTTCAAAATACAGTAGTTTATGTTTGTTGGTGTCCATACACTTAGTCGTTTTTACTGAAAAGCTTAGGGAAATAGGAAATTAATACACAGTGGGGGGATTTGGGGGCCCCTCTCCAGTTGGTGCCCTGTGCGGCCCGCACCACCCGCACATTGGTAGCTACGCCACTGTGTGATAATCATTTCATTGTTTTATGTAGGTTGTTGAAATTATGCTTGCGCTAGCATCGTAAATTATTGTTTTTAATATTATTTATTACTATTATTATTGTTATTATTATTACTATGTTTATTATAATTATTGTTACTTGGTATTAAAATTGTGTAGAAAAGGGATCAGACCAGTTTTAGACATAGTCAAATCAAGCAGCCTCCTAGGACCTTCAGTTGTTGGGGGCTTCGTGAAAGAGTGACTATAATTCTTAATTTTTTTATGAAATAGCGAAACTTTACCAATGTGACTGGTGCATTACACTAAGTTTGAAATGATTAGCTTAATTTTTATTTTCTCGCTACTTAGGCCTATATAAATTTTTCTATTGCATT
>JADKLZ010005465.1:17368854-17392892 GCA_021533235.1 Biomphalaria straminea
ATACATACATACATACATACATATATACATACATACACACATATAGCTCCATAAGTCTCGATTGAAAATGGATACACCCAGACAGGTAAGTAAGCAAATAACTTCTACAAGTAGGTCGGGTCCTTGGCTATTTCACAAGCTTACATGATGCCCCTGGCATCAATTTAAGAAGCTTCTATGGACCCTGGCATCAGTGTGAGAAGATTTTATGTGGCACTAAATCATCAAATTGAATAACTTATATGGGGCCCCTTGCATTAATTAGGTAAAAAAAAAAAAGGTAGGATAAAAGATCGGTGGTAGTAATTCTGATGAATCCAACAACGATAGGCGTTTATCTAATCTTGACAAGATCACCTTTAAAGACCCAAGTCCGAGTTAGTTTTAAATGCATACACATCTGTGTATAACTAACAAATGGCCAGGCTTAGATAATTTGGTGGCCACCAAATGAAATAGAAAAATAAAATTAAGCAATTAATTTAAAACCAGGTGTACTAGACCAATACCATTTGTCATAAAATCTGCTATTTCTACTCTAAATTTATTGCAATAGTCTCCGTGCGGGGTCCTAATCAGCTACTTAGTTTACCTATGCCTACTGACGGCCCTGACAAGCCTGCATTTAACTTAAAACAAATATAACTTTAGTCTTGGGATAGGAGCCATCTGCTTTTGGGATGTGCCAAGATTATATCTGCTTCGATCCCTTCCAGAGAGAATATTTGATTAGACAGGTCGATAATGGGGAGCTTTCGTGAATGTTAAGTTCGAAGAGTTATCCATTCAATCAGGAGCACACTGGGTGTTAAAATAAGTCCAGGCATAACAATACGATTGGCCCGCAAATTGCATGACAAAGGTAATAATGGACATTCCTTTGTACCTTTCTCAATTCCTCTATTCTGTCTTGGATAGAGCCTCTTTCAATGGCAGGCCTGTCCATTCTTTTATGTTGTCCTCCAATCGCGAACCCCGAAGGCCTTGTATTACGGCAATAGAGCTTTAGTTTGCGTCTTTTTCTACGATAGTTAGCCGGTCATCGTGGTGCCAATAGCTGTAATAACCCTGTCTCTAATATCTCCGTTTGTCAGGCGGTCTATTACATAAAAGTAAAGTTCCCCTTTCAGACTTTCTTTTCTATAGGGCTGATGATGTGGCCAGCCTAACTAACGACCAACCGCCTTTACTTTTCCCCAACTAATGTCAGATACCCATTAGAGATGGGTGGACGCAGATGCGCCCAAAGATCAGGAAATAAAAACCAGGATTCGAACACGGAACTTCCGGTACGGAAACAAAGCGCTTTAACACTCGGCCACCGCGCTTCCGTCTATTACATATCTACGGTAAATTTGTAGTGCTAGTATTGACATTGGTAAGACTGTAACAGAACTTTTATGCATTGTAACACAGGGTACAGTTGGGACTTTCCGTCGGCTTCTTAGTCATGGAACATATAAAGTCTTTTTACTGTATTAAAGGGCTTATTGCGATTTCAAGCGACTTTTAATCATCGGAGATTTTGATGCATGGCTTAAAGTCTATAAATAGAAAGCGTTTTTGGTGTATCCGGCGGGAAAACAAAAGAAGTGTTGTTAAGTGCAATGGAAATAGTTTAACGCAAATTAAATTTCAGAATTATTTTTTTCAGTTCTTCTGTTTCAAGTTTTTAGTTGGCAAGTTTGGTGTAGAATTTGGCGCCCTTGACATTGTAGAGTTTATCGTGACTTGCTTATTTCCTAAATTTCTCGACCTGAATGGTGACGTGTATGCACTACGCAAGACAGAAGGGTTTCTGTCCAGAGCTTTTGTAAGATAAAATTTGAGCCTCTTTGAATTTGATCCACTCCAGTCAGTCCATTCTACATCATCATTAAACTTTGAGAGTCTCAAATTTTCTCTTAAAAAATCCCTGGATAGAAACCCTTCTGTCTTGAGTAGTGCATACACGTCACCATTCAGGTCGAGAAATTTAGGTTTCCCAGACCTGTCGAGGCGGAAATAAAAAAGTCTGGGGCAGTCAAACAGAATATGAGGCCCGTTTTTATCTTCTTCTCCGCAGCCGGGCCACCGTGAATCGAAATTTGGCCATAGCCGTGAGAAATATGAGCCAACAGGACAGTGGCCTGTCCTGCACTGTGCTATAATAGCTTGCTCAGGCCTGGACAGCCTCCGCCACGGGGAAGTGCGATCAGGGCGCCTCATGCGCTCCCAGACTCCACGGGCTTTTTGTGACTTGTTCCAGCACTCAAACCACTTTTCCATTTCTGTATTTTGAATTATAACCAGATCATGATGAAAGCATACAGCCTGATCGGTAGTTAGAATTAGCCCTCCATGATGAGCCAAAGAGTCTGCAATATTGTTGCCAGTCACACCTATGTGACTCGGTACCCACTGCATTATAACAGTTATTCTGTCTGATTTTGGGTAGTTTGGTGTAGAATTTAGCGACCCTGAAATTGTAGAGTTTATTGTGAAATTCTCCAATCCAGCTAGCCCGCTCTTAGAATGAACTCTATGTAAACTCAACTCCGTATTGAATATTAGTAATATTCAAAAATAATTTGCTTCAGAGAAAAGGGAGGTAATTCATATATTCCCTGTCAAATAAATCATTCTGTCTACTTTAACTATTTTTTTTTTTAATTTTATTTATTTGCTTCTATTTAAAGAAATAATACCAGAATGCTGTGTTTCATTTTAATTTTTTTTTATCAATAAGACAACGATCCTAACAAAGGAGATTGGACAACATAGGAAACAGCTATATTTTAAATTATAATTATGCTTCATATGCAGAAAAAGCAAACACATTTCATTTTCATCTAGATTTCGTTACCATTATTAATTATTTACTATGGAAATATAATAACACACAAAATTATACCTTCACCCTAACAATTATAATTAATTATTATCATTACTTTAATTTTATAAAGTAAGGGTTTGATCCAATGGAGGCGTTAATACCGTAATTTTTTTCTTTGTGTGATACTTATAACCAAGGCCGGAAGACACGTGGAGCTTTATTATGTAAGTACTAGGTCATAGGACACTATTTTAAGCAAAAAGAACAATATAACTACTATTTTTTACCTTTTCAGTCTGTGGTGCCTCTTACAGAACTCCAAGACCTCTCGGTTCAACTGGTGGAGATTAGTTGTCCCGGGTTTTCATAAGGGAAAACAATTATCCCAAGCCTACTTATATCTAATCCACTAAATTTCTCATGAGCTCACTGCAATGTTGTTTGGCTTCAATCTTGATGACAGGTTAATATCTAGAAGCAGGTTAAGCTCTGCCTACTTGTGGAGGTTTCCCGGACGATGATTCGGAAAAACGGTCAGACTAATAAGGTTCCTTTGCACCTGTATACAATGGCGCCTAACACACGCATCATCCGAAAACGTGATGACTGAGTGATGTCCAGGAACATTGTTTGCATTGATTAGCCCAGTTTTAAGTCTATATTCAGGGCCGGTCCTAGCAAGTGCGGGGCCCTATGCAAAACTGATTGCGCGTGGCCTAGTATGTATGGGAATAATGAGAATAATTGTATAAGAAAAACTATTCGACTAAGCTAAAAATTGCTATGTGTACTTTACGAACCTTGTAACCAATGGCATATTTATATGCCACTGACTATAAAAGTAAATAAAGTATTGGAACTACCAATTTAGGCAAAAACGTGCCCGATTTGTATACATTTTATTACATGACATGCCTTTTATTCTTTTATCGCGCGTAGGATTGATGTTTTTAGCAATGAATGACACAACAAATGACAATTTAGCCTATTTTTATGGAGATTTTTAGAAGTTTTCAGGAGATTTTAATAAATGAAAGAAATTTCCAGGAAATTTTTCGTATATATTTTGCAATTTAATATTTACACGTTGAATTAGCGTGGGGCCTATGAAAGCGCGGGGCCCACTGCGATTGCATATGTTGCAGTGGCCTAAGACCGGCCCTGTATATAGTGTTGGGCATAATAACATTAGAACAATGAAGATTGACGATGATCTGTCAACTAGTAAAGGCTCCAACAAAAACATTTAGCATTGCATTTCCAGGGATTTCTTTAGCCTCCAGACTTCCATAGAAACTGGAGACGGCTGCCTTCGGAATAATTCCTGTTTCGTCGTTTGGCTTGTGAGGACATGTATAATACCTGTGTTCGTATGCGTGTCTAGAACAGAGTATGATATCTATGATGTCTTCATCTGGAAAATAGGACAACCAAATGAACTATGAACCATTTCTGAGGTAGCATGTTACTTGTCATGAGAGACCATGATATCTCTTGACCTTGTTTTTTGATGATAATTACTGGATAAAAGGAAAAATTTAAAAAGAAATTATAATAAATAAATAATTTTATCCCTTTAGTAAGGTGGATTTGTCATTACAGTAAAAAAAAAAAAAAACTTATCATAAATTATAAATAGATGAATTTAAGTGAGAAGAGAGAACAGAACGGTGGCTGTAGACAAAGTTACAAGGAATAACCAAAAAGTCATTTATATTATTCAGATAAAAAGTGAACATGTCATATAAAGTATATCAACAACATACTCAAGAAGAGTTAGTGAAAAGAGAAGAGCGAAACAAGAGAGACAATCGGAGTCACATACAGAGAATCGAATTTCCACGATAACTACACTTGTGATTTAAACGCAAAGGGACTCTACAGGCAAAAAACATCAAGGGTATCGAAGAAAGGCTTATGCCCCTTGGGACACGGAAACTTCATATGTAACTAACAACGAAGTGGTAAATAAAACCGAAAGAACCAATTAACAAAGCATTGGATATAAAAGGGTGAAAGGGATTTCTCCTCTACTGAAGTAGTAGTGTACGAGGATGGTTAAGTCCTATTTTTTATGTAAATTGAGTTAGTAACTAGTCACCAAGATTGTCTACGCAGCTTCTGATAAATGTTCCTATGTGTGGAAGTGTAGAATTGCGTGCATAGTCCCATTGAAAACATGTGCTAGTGTGCCATGCTGCACATGCTATGCCCATCTATAGCAAAGATCTTCAGCTTTTGCCTACCACGTCCTTTTTCTTCGCAATTTTTCTTTTTAAAAAAATTTTTTTTTAAAGTAATACTAATAAAGAAGCTTGAGAAGGCTAACTATAATTGTAAAAAAAAAAAGTAAAGTTCCCCTTTCAGACATTGTGGTCTATAGGGCAGATGATGTAAAGGTCATCTGATTCTGTGGCCTACGGTTATCGATGGTGTCATGTGGCCAGCACAACGACCAACCGCCTTTACTTTTCCCCAGCTAACATCTGGTACCCATTAGAGCTGGGTGGACGTCCAAGGATCCCGAAATAAAAATCCCGCTCTTCACCAGGATTCGAAACCGGGACCCCCGGTTCAGAGGCCAAGCACTTTACCGCTCTGCCACAGCGCCTCCCAAATTGTACTTGTGCCCTAACGTAATTGTTGAAGTACACTAGGTTTTTAAAAAAATGCAGTAATCTTTTTAATCTGTTAATTTTTTGCGACCCCCGAAAGGGGAAAAGAGGCTATTAGTTGTGTGTGAAATGTCTGTCCGTCTGTCCGCCCGCCCGTTTAGATCTCGTAAACTAGAAAAGATAGTGAAAATCCGACATCATAATATATTAGTTCATTCAAAGTTCAGATGCAATGGCTACTTTTTTCTTTTCTAAAAGCGAAAAATCTATTTTTTTAATCACTTATGCACGCTATTTAGTATTTGAATAAGACATTAACACATTACAAAACAATTAGATCAATTAGATATTCATTATAAGACACCAGTTAGGCCAGGTTAGCATGTAACTTCACATTCACTTTCACCTATCCTAGGTCTGCTGGACCACTGGGGCACCACACAAGATCTGTCAACCTACTTTCTCCATTCTTCTCTGTCATTTGTTTTGATAGAATTTAATTCTGATGTTCATTCTTAAAGTATTGATACCTGCTTTTTTACCAGCATGGGTGGACCACTTCGGAAGCCGATTTTGAGTTTGTGTTTCCACACAAACTGCCTTTGTAACCTTGTTATTTTTCGATTTCATTTGGGTCACCAAATTCACATCGTTTAAGGCCTCAATACTGGAATGACATTGCAACAGATGAAGAAAGAACCGAGTCCTGTAGAGAAGTTTGGTTGCGGACATATGCCCCCCTGGGAGTACACAGGATTAAGTCAGGACCTCCAATTAGCCTACCTAAGGCCGGCCCGGTCATAGGGTTAAACCATTTAATATTTTCAATTATTTATTTTTAAAGCAAGTAATATTAATTAATGGTGATTCCGCCAAGGATATATTAAATAACTTTAATGTCAATATTTTATTTCCTTGTTCTGGTTATATTTTTTTTTATATTTTAGTAGAATTTTAAATATTTTATTTGTACTTTTTATTATAGTCAATAAAGAGGCAAGTGTCCGAAAATATAGAGCCCCCAGCCAAAAAAAAAAAAAAAAGAGGCAGAAGCGAAATAACTGAGGCATTCACACAAGAAAGTGTGTGTGTGTGTGTTTCTATGGTGACGGTGGGAAGATGTTAGCGATTGGTTGTGAATGATGCAACATTGGTGGCATTGTCGTCAGCGGTATTTTTAAGGACAGACGACTCCCATAACCTGGGACTGAACGGTTGTGTTGTTGTAGTGAGTTAGACTTTGTTGAAAAATAGTATTACAACATTTATTTTATCTCATATCAACTTGATTTTTTTTATATCATAATAGAAGCTATATCTAGTTTTTATTCACAAAGGAAGTTAGACAAATTATTTTAAGTTTTACAAGCTAAAATATAATACGCCTATAGTGGTTTACTTGTCTACCAGCAGTTTGGTACTACAAGTCAACAACCGGTAACAACAATAACGTATGTTAGGTTCAAACCATTAATCAGAGTAGATTTGAAGCACAAAGATTAGCAGTACATCGTCGGACACGCAGAAAAGAAGGCCAGCCCTCACAACACGAAGCAAGACTTCATCTGTATACATAAACATAAACAATATTGTTATAAACCTGGTGGTAACAAAGATGGGGGTAGTGTGTGTAGACAGCCGACGCAACTTGCCCCAGGCCAGCGCTAGACGAGTGGTCAACCGTGACAAGTCACGCAGTTTGGGAAGGATCAGTGTCTTTGTCATGTGATCAACAAGAATGGTCGAGCGACGTTCTGTCTGGTTCAATAAGGCCATTAGGGACCCTACATAGAGATCGAAGGTGTCACAGTCAAGACGGTTCACTACAGCTCGGTTCACTACAGCCCGGTTCACTACAGCCCGGTTCAATACAGTCCGGTCGACTACAATAGAGTTTAGTGTGGTTTAACGGTGTGGTTCTGTAAGGCGCATTACGACGGTTCAGTGTGGAGTACTGTTAAGTAGAGTCAAGAGACCTCGCTAGTTCGAGAGGCTTCTTGATCTTGGTCTGTGATCGACTCCGACACAACGAGCCTAGTGTGTGAAGTCAGTCCTGAACAGTTGAACTCAGTTCAAGTCCGGAAAGAGACGGAGAGGCCAGTGCAAAATTTGATACGGCGGTACGGTTGTTAACCGAGAACTATTTGTACAGTCTGTGTAACGTGTTACCAATTGTACAGTATTGGCTGTGATTTATTGAACATTAAACTGTTACGTTATCTTGGAGCCGTGAGTTGTCAAGTTCTTTAAGTTGGTGGTGTCGTGTGGTGCAGTTTCCAGAGAGCATGGGTAGGGAGATTCGTTACAATATATTTTATTTTATTATATTTTTTTAAATTTTGTTGATCTGAGTTTTAGCGGCCTCCGAAAGGGGAAAAGACGCTATTAGTTTTGTGTGGCCTGTCTGTCCGTCTGTCTGTCTGTCCGTCCGTCCGTCCCGTTTAGATCTCAGAAAGTAGATGTGAAAATGAAAATTGGACATCGCAATACTTTAGGTCATTCAAAGTTCTGATGCAACATTTTTTTTCTTTTCTAAAAGCTCAAAATCTAATTTTTAAAAGTCATTTATGCAAGCAGTTTTTTAAAGAGAAAAACTAATTAGTATGCATTATAAATCAGTCCTGATTTACGATAATTAATAATGTTATAAACTGCATTTAATTTCACATTTGTTTTGTTCTACCTTATGAGTATTTACCATCTAAGTAACCAACTCAAAAAGAGGCAAAGAAAAAAAGGCCTAAGGCCAAGGATTCCTATGATGATAAACCTAGTGACGGTCAGGTTTGGACTGTTTTATGAACAATTTTAACGTGAACGGTTGTATAAACTGTAAACATGTTTTATTGGCAATGTAATCTCTTCAATACTGAATTTAAAAAAAGAGGATTCGAATTAGAGAATTAGCCTTCACAAAACAATTAGATCAATTATAAGACTTCAGTAGGTCCAGATTCACATCTAACTTTACATTCACTTTCACCTATCCTTTGATCTGCTGGACCGATTTATTCCTCGTATTGTTTCATCCGTTTATCTTAGTAGTGTATTGTACATATTCACAGGAACCTCCGAATGCACGCATATCATATGATCTCATCTAATCTTATACAATACAGACGTTACTTTAAAACAGAACATGATTACGTCCTAATCGTCATGCATCTACTCATGAATGCTAAGAAATATTCTGCTAAGTTACTGGTTTTACTGGCTGGCTCAGGCAACCCATTTTATGCTCTAATAGCACTAGGATAAAGGAGCATTTGTACAAATTTGTCCAATCATATGAAATGAGGAATGCCTCTATCTTTGTTTTTGCATTTGCGTTTTATGTATAATTGCTACTTTACTTTTAAGTCTTCTATCCTAAAGGCTTTCTAAATTTAGTGATTTTACTAAAGGTGTTACTCTAGTCAAATGTGAATATTCGTTTGTTATGAATCTCACTGCTGTTTTGTGTCTGTTCCAGTTTCTTTATGTTTTCTTAAGTTGAGGGGTCCCAAACAGAGAATGCATATTCTATTATTCGCCTAACCAAGGTTACATAGCATTTTAGTTTTATGTTCTTTTTTGATTTATAGAAACCCTAATGCTCTATTTGATATTTTTGGATGGTTTCATAAATATAGGGATTACATGACAGTTTTGTATTTATTATAACATCTAGGTATTTTGCGTTTTTAGTCTGGGTTTTTGCTTTACCATGAATAAGATAAGTGGAATTTATTTGTTTTAGTTTTTTTTTATTCTTATTAACTGACTTTTTTTTGAGTGGAAAGACATGCTCTAATTGGATTCCCATTTCTGTAATTCATTTAACTCTGTAAAATTTCTGTATCTTGTGTGTTTTTTTTTTTTATTTTTCTATACATTATGCAATGGTCTGCAAATACTCTGCCTTTTGTTCCTGAATTGATGAAATTTGGTAAATCATTTATGTAAATTATGATAATTGGGGATACAATACAAAGCTCTCCTCAAAACACACACAGACAAAAATATAAAAAAATAACTTCAGTAAATAAAATCATTAACAACAAAAGCAAAGTTCTTTAGTTAGACAGTGTTTTATTTTTTTCCTTTTTTCTTTCTGTCTCTCAATACTTTAAATCAGTCGGCTTGAAGCCATTCACTTGTTTTCCCTTAGTTTTTTTTTTTTTTTTTGGTAAATATTAACCAAAGCTGCAGACATAAACAAATAATAATTATAAAAACAACAACACAGCACTGCACTATAAAAAAATAAAACACGAGTAAAAAAATAATTACTATTTATAGAAAGTGTTTTTAGATTTTACGACTCTAGAACCGCAACTGCTATAACTCCGTGGCGAAAATAAAATAGTACTCTCTAACTAAATTTCATAATATAGTAAAACAAAGATGCTACAACACTAGATCCGTTGATAAGGATAAATTAATTTTAAAATGATAATCATAACAAATAAATAGAAACTATGTCCCGTCACTAGTTGGTGTAAGTATGTGAACATAAAGTACTTAGTAACGTAAGGTATTTAAAAAAGACTAACTACTTTTTTTTTACTTATACAAATATTGTGCTTAGTGTGAATCCACAAGTTCATATTAAAGAGTACATAGTCTTAAAATACAATAGTAAGAAAAAAAAATATTATTAACAATTAGTATAATAATAATAATAATAATAATAATGAACAGACACATGATAACAAAAGTTTCAAAGATTTTTAGAGGTAACAACAGTTATGTTTTCCAGTAGGTCACTAGACGTCTGCTATGTTCAAATTGCTTGATGGGATCATTACTTTTAATGCATCTTTTCTTGGTCAAAATGCAATTGAATAAAAATAAAATTAAATATATTCTTTAATGTGTATTAGATGGGTAGGCGTCGGGTGGAACAAGTTCATTTATTTATGTATAGGGGAGTGAATTTTTTATTTATTTTGGGGTGGGAGAACAGAACTCTTTCGACCAGGTAAGACTTAAAGTTAACACCTAACAAAAAAAAACACTAACTAAACACAAAATAAAACAACTGAAGGTAATGTTCAAATGAGCTTCTTAAAGCTATTCCCTATGAAAACGTAACAAGAAAGAGATTAAAATACAATCATCGACAAATCGCATTAAAAAAATAATCTCAAAAAATATAATAACATTTTAATAGGATGATAAGAACATAAACAGTAATAAATATTTAGAGTTTATTTACAGGGTTTGAAAAAAAAAAATCAGACTAATAACGAGACTAAAAAGACATCAACTCTGTGACAAGGTCAATACTTTGCATTGGTTTTCCTCTACGTCGGATCGTATCTGTGTCCAAAGTTTCGTAATACTTTGTTGTTGTGGTTTTTTTAACTTGACTAGTATGTAACAAATAATACAACATGACTAATGTCTCTTATTAAATAATAAAAGGCAAAGAACAAAATAAACGATTTTGATAACTGAAAATTAAACGCCATTGCCGATAGGGTCATTTTGGTTATAGTAGTTGTGTTATAATTTCACTGATATTAAACAATAATTGCGAAAGCTTTCATAAAAGATGAAAATATATTAAATTAAATCATCTTTATGAGACGCCATCAAGAAATTAAAGGCAATATTTTTTTTTTATAGACTTAAATGTATGTTATGTTTTGTAATTGCTAGATCTATTTATATATCTATTCATCAACAAAAGAATCAAACAAAAATATTTTTTATTGTAGTGATGAAAATACAAGTCTATTGTAGCGGTCTATTTCCAGTTATTGTAGTTGCTGTTGATTTCAATCAGATAATAAGTATGGAGCGTACGGGAGGGTGGGGGCGGAGGAGAGTGGAGGTAATGACATGTATAATATAGTACACATAATAAATCAAACAACCGGTTGAATGAATCAAAACAAAAAAAAAACGGTGCAAGCTTGATTGAATATGTACAGTGGCATAGATTTAGAGCATGAGATTGTAACGCATTGATAAAGTCAATAAGATTCACGAAGTATTCCATAGTAAAATTGTAAATAACACAACACACAGACAAACACACACACACACATATGAACACATAGATTGTCTAAAACTGTTAAAGTGGGGACGTCATCGTCTTCTTTTCTGAAGTAACGTCTGTATTGTATAAGAAAGAGAAGAACGCAAGTAACGGGCAACAGTGGCGTAGCTAGGGTGGGAGGAGGAAAGGGGAGAATTCGAAAATCCCCCCGGGCCATCAGTAGAGGATGACCCCCAAATGAGTGTTGTTTTATTACATTAAAAATTAAATGGTGATGACTTCCGAACAGGGGGGGGGGGTCAAGGGTTCGAGTTCCGGTGACTACCATGAATTTTTTTTCCTAGGAATCTTCTGGGCGTCCCTGTTAATGAAGGTAAAGGCGGTTGGCTGTTTGATGACCACGTGACACCCTTGTCAGCTGTCGGCCATAGAAATGTTTTGTGCTTTGTATCATGAAATTTGACTGCCAAAGTGTTACTTTATTACACTTATTTTTCTAAATTATTTTCACGTATCGCAACAGGTGAATGTTGATTAACATAAATATATGGTCTTCTTTGTGCACAATGAAAAATAATAATAATAAAATCATTTCAGATCCTATTTCATCCTTCAAGAAAGAAAAACTTCACAAAAAGGTCACTTGCGTCATTAAACGATTTTTTGAAAACCTATCCCTATCCTTTTTAAACTATCCCTTTCCTATTTTATCCCTGTGGGGATGATGTTGATCACTTAGTAGTGGATTTAGTTTCCCTGATCTGTTTAACGCTATAGGTCAGCGGTGTAAGTGGTGCATTAGATATGCCTTGTGGTGGGTAAAGGGGGGCTGTGGAAAGCTTGGGGGGGAGTAGGGAAAGTTAGGTATAGAAACAGATCAAGAAATCAATGGCACACACATTCACACAGCTTTACATACATTAATTTAAAGTGACATTAAAACGACTTTCTCGTGAATTAGAACAAAAAAAAATGACTCTTTTACTACACCATACATTCAATTTACCATGAGGGGGAAAAGAAGAACTAATAATCTCTACTCAAATTATCTAATGTACACTGGACCAGACAAAAAAAAAAAAACGCTACGTACAAATGTGTAATTTGAACTATAACAAACAAAACAAACAAACAAAAAGTACGGTGTTCAAAATAGGCCACTTATTCATTTTTTAAACAAATGAGTAAAAAAATATATCACTTTCATCTTTGTAATCTTATAGACGTATTACATTAGCGATAAAACAAAACATTTACAACTCTAAACTAAATCTTGTTAGATACAATGCAACATAAAGAGCATTAATCTTTTCACTTCAGTTATAACACGACACGGAGAGTGGTCAAGGCTTTATCATGGTAAATACTTTAGGCATGAAATTCACTTTGAAAACGTTCAATAAAAACAATTAAAACTGATTGACTGATTAAACATTTATCTCATGAGCCTACTGATCTGATTAAAATGATCCCTTAGTCTATTTAAATACGTATACATATATATATATATATAAACGATTATGTAAAAGATATTGAAAAGACAAGTTTTGCGGTTTGGAGGTTAAACTTGTTCATTATTTCTCTTCTATTATGAAGGTAATTCTCGTTTTAAAACTCCTAGAACCTGTGATGCATAACAATTAACACACAATGGTTTAAATATTTCTTAGTTCTGCTTTACATGCTTCAGGTGCTCCTTTGAATCTTAGCCTTACGGGTGTATGGCGGTGCCAGGATTCAAACCCGAGATTATCGAGACGACAGACCAGAACGCATACAACACGACTAGGCAGACAGAGTACTTAATGTACAAAAAAAAAAAGCACAAAAAATACCTAAACTTATCTCGTACCCTAATTCTAACTTAATGTACAATTATAAGGTTATTAGAACTAAATATTATTCTGGTATATTATCACGACATCAGAAATAAATGTAACATTTTTGGCAAGATAAACATGATAACTGTGTGTGTGGATAGTTCAAGAATGGACTTTCACGTCCATGGTAAATATGTAGATGGGATTTTTTTTTAACTACAAGAGTTGATGCATCATAATCAAAATTAAAGTTGATAATCAAGATTAATAGCGCAATCCTAAGAGTATAACAAAAAAGAGGAAGTATAGAGTTAAAAAGTATGCCACGTATAAATAACAAAGAAACAATTTTAATACGGTTTTATAAAAAAAAATATGTACAGGCTAACAATAGGAGCGACAAAAATTAATCATTCAATGATTTTTATACAAGATTTTTGATCAACAAACAGAACTATATCGCATTATAGGGAAAAAAAATTGGGTACAGGATTTTCTTCTTTGTTTTGTTTCTAATAGTCAGTTCATATTTTTGATGTATTCTTTTTTAAAACTGTGTAGCAGTTGCTATAGTTACGCGTCCTTTGTAAGAGATGACGTTGATGATCGGTAGAATCTCGCTTAATCAAGAAACGGTTTGAACGTGACATCTTTGGAGAAGCGTTGACCCCCCCCACCCAATCTCATCGTGGTCAGCTTTCAGACATGGACCATCTTGTCCAGTCAGCTGGACTTTTGTAAGCTGTGGATAGCGTACATTTTGCATGGTGGTTTGAAGGAGAAAGGTCAATTTGTTCAAAAAAAAGTCTTTTTTGACTGCCACAGACTTGCTAATCTCCGTCTTCATATGTCTGGAAAACCACAAATTCTCTATCTGTAGTGTGGCATATGTGCACAACGTAAAACAGCGGGGTTTCTGTGTAGGGCTTCTGCAAGGAAGGATTTGAACCTCTCAATCCTTCACTCACTAGGAGTTTCATGATGTTGATGGTATACTGCTTACAAAAGTAATGTTTAGGGTTTGTCTTTTCCCATTCCTAAAGTGTCCTTCAAACAATGTATGTTGACACAAGAACAGACTTACTGTAAAGTCAACAGAGTTGGAGATTTACGGTTTTGTGTTGTGTATTATGGCCACAGACCCGTAGACTTCTGATTATGCCCATAGAAGCACAGACTTACAGTTAGGACAGCAGAGGCGCAGATTTACGGTAATGCCTACCTAATATGGATGTCTTTCGGTTAAATGGTTACATAAAGCATCGAAACCAATCTTTTAGAACTTTAATTCTAAAAAAACTTTAAAAAATAATAAAACATAACTATCTCATTCCTTAGTGGTGCAACGCTCGGGAGAACACTATATATAAAAAAAAAAAAATAATAATGATAATATAATAGGTAAGGGCGATTGTTTACACATATATACAGTGATATTATGGAAATCTGATTATGTACATAATATTATGAAACATTGAGGAAAGGTCAAGAGAAAACATGGAGGAGCTCTGTACAAGTTTTCACATCGTACAAACATCGGGGGAGGTTAAAGGTGAGGCGAGAGAAAGATCAAAGGTCATACGTTTGTGATATAGGCCAGTGTGACGAACAAGGCAGTTTTGTACACAGTAATAGTATCCATAAAAATAATATAATATACTCAATAGTTTTAATGGACATTGTTTAGTTGTTTTGTTTTTTTGGTTGATGTATAAAGGACAATATTTAAACACAAATAATAAAAGTGTCAAAAAACAAAAATAAAGAGAATACAGGTTTTGGTAAATACACAAGGTATACAAAAATAATGGTTTATTAAAACGAACCATTTAGATTGTAGAACAACAATTCACAACATTAGAGAAATAACAAATGATAAAAGAGTTTAGACGTTTCACATTAAAATCAAATCTCACAAAAATATGTGTAGATAAGAAAATATAACAGCAAAATATTTTTTTTTTAATATTACATGCTGTTTCTTAGTTTATTTGAGGGGGGGCTGTTTAAAAAAAACACAGTCTGGGTTTTCTTGGGTTTTTCACCAAAAAAAAAAATTAATTTGTGTTTTCTTGTTTGTTTTTTTTTCTTCCGCACTCTCAGTGGGAATCGTGTGAGTTAGAAAGGCAGTTGGTTCGAAATATAGTTCTGGATCACAGCGGGGGCGGAGTGGGCGTCGTCAAACTTGGCCACCTCGGTCATGCACTGCAGGCCTTCCCGGCTCAGAGTGCGCAGCTCGGCGATCTTGCTGAGGATGCGTGAGAAAAAGTGCGGCTTGCGCTGGGCCTCGCTGTTGTAGGTGCAGTGGTCACGGAGGCAGTCAATGATCTTCATCTGAAGCTCTTCCATCTTTTCTGGCTCCCTCAAGCCGTGGCGCACTATAAACATAGAAATAAGAATGGTAGGAGTTTAATTCAGCCGTCTATAAAATTGTGTATAAGTCTCAATTATTTGTAATAGTTATAGTGTAGAAAGGTTCATATTGAAACCCTCAGCCTACTAGGGAGGGTTGTTCGTTTGAGATTCATGGCAATAAAGCCAAGAAATTAATAAATTAAAAGATAAAATAGGTGAATTGTGTAAGCAACACAATCATATTCGCGTGTGTGTGTGTGTGTGTGTGTGTGTTTTGCCTAAACCGCTCTGCATGGAAAATTAAATTTGCTAATTACTGAAATGCATACTTGATAGATAGATAGATAGATAGATAGATAGATAGATAGATAGATAGATAGATAGATAGATAGATAGATAGATTTATTGATTGATTGATTGATTGATTGATTTATAGAGAGATGAACAAATAGACAACTAGATAGATAGATAGATATAAATATAGATAAATAGCTATAGTTTGATAGAGAGATAAACAGATAAACGGATGGATCGATATATATATATATATATATATATATATATATATATATACACATACATAAATAGCGAATGCTAAACTTAAATCTAGATGTCATATTTCTCAATACTGTAAGATCTACAGCATTATTTCCAATTTACGATACCTAACAAAATTAATTACTTGCCACCATTTAATTAACTAATATGTTAATTTTTAATTATTGATTCATGTTTTAATTTTAGAAACAATAAATAATTGTGCAGTTTCAACTTGTTCCCAAAATGGGAAGTTGTAGCAATAACGTGTTCAAATTTTTTACCAGACAGACAGACAGAGTTGATATAAGCACTTTCTTAACTTACATGTCACCATGGCCAGAGCACTCATACAAGCCAGGGAGGAGATGTCCAGCCCCATCCGGTGAAGGCTAAGGCCGAACTCCACTATGGAGTTGATCCACTCCCCAAAGGTCTTCATGCACTGCAGCCGGTGGTACACCTGGCCGTTCTCGAAGATAATCTTCTCGTCGTTGACCTGGACCCTGGAGAGACAAGACCTGTGGTTAGACTAAACACTATGTTTATATGGTCAGCGGCAATCATAGGTTAGGTATAGACTGTAATACATTTTTACTAGTGTGGTACATTTTCTGTTACTAGAAAAAGAACATTAGAGGGTTTGAGTTTTAATCTTCAAAACTCGTGCATAGTTGTCTGTACGTATCAGGCTTTGTGGATATAAGTATTTGTCGTGGCATAACAAACGTAACAAACATAGAGTGCCTACAAATATACTCTTGAAATCATAGTAAGGCTGAAGTAAAGCCAATAAATAGCTCATGAAAGCCCACGAAACTTAGACTTAAACTTTACAATAACCAGGATGGAGCTATTTATTAAAGAGATTTTTCGGATGTTGGAGTTGAAAAAAGATGCAAAGTTAAGAAAATCTGGAATTAGTTCTCAATAGTGGGAAGCGTGGTCGAGAGGCTAAGTGCGGCTTGAGCTTGGCTTGCTTGGCTACCTAGAAGGGGGCTCGAGGTTCGACACCCGACTCGGGAAGAGTTGTGTTTACTGAGCGTCCAAAGCACGGGAAACCAACTCCTAGATACCCCCTCCCCCCCACTGGTCCACAAATGAGATTGGACCAAAGCGCTCTGAGCATGCTATAAGCATGAAAGTAGGACTATATAAAAGCTATAATAATATAATAATAATAGTGTGGAGAATAAAATTTAAAAGAATGAATAATCGAACAATTAGTTTTTGAGAATACGACAGCTGTGTCTCAATATTTAAAGAATTATATAAATTTAAGTATACATAATTCAAGTTGATATTTGACTATTTCAATTTCTTAAAAGTTTTTATTGGACGTTAAACTGATCTATATACTGCCTAAATTCTCTGATCATTGACCTATTTAATGTCTATAAGCTTCGATCACTAACATATATACTGCCTATAAGCTCTGATCACTTACCTATATGCAGCTTTCAGGACAAAGAGTTCTAACGATGCAGACTGAAAGAGTAGCTCCTGATCATCTTTATGCAGGTCAGTGAAGCCAGGGATCTTGTCAGCCCAGGCCCTCAAGACGTCCATACTCTGGAGGAGGATGTTGTAGAACACTCTCACACTCTCCTCCCTGCCTCCGTGAGGGTCCTCAGTCTTAGACATTTGAAACTGACCAACCAAACAAACAAGTTATTATTATTATTATTTATTTTGTTGACCTTTACATCATCTGCCCTACAGACAAGGTCTGAAAGGGGAATTTTACTTTTTAGCTAATTAGTAATTAGCATTATGTTTATTTGGACCTACGATAGTTCAAATTGTACCTGGCTATAATCCAAGTTGGGGATGTCCGGGCAAGTGTCAACGTGCGCCCTGACTAGCGCCGTGATGAGGCTCACTGGTGGAGATGGAGGGGACTCCTGGGGTGACTTGGGCTTGGAGGGAAGGCGCCCTCTTCTACCTTTAAGACCGTCGGTCCTCACAACTGAAACAAGGAAACGACTTGATGTTAATAGTGGAAACGAAGATACACATCTATCAACTAAATGAATTGAAAAATAACAAAAATGAAGAATCTTACAATAAGTCTTAAACTTTGGCCATGTTATACATGACAAATCTTAATTCCAATGCCTCTTACTGATTTCTGTCTTTGTACTGTAGTTTTTAATCATTTCTTTTTCTGCCTCCATTGTTAATAATGTAGGAATTTAAGACATATTAGAAAGAACTTAACTTAAAACCTAATTGGTTTTGTTTCGCTTCCTGTTTCGGTTCTTACTTCAGAATTGATGATAATTAAACCAGCTCTAACTTCCCGCAGGAGGTCGAGGGTTCAAACCTTGTACCATCTAGTTCCTATTTTTTTTTTAAATTGTAGTATTTTTTTAATTGCTAGCTAGAAGATTACATTACCATAACACATTGTAGTGTGATTCCATAGTTGTGTTTAATTAAGGTTAACATTGTTTAGAATTTCTTTAAATGATTTGTCTTTATTTTGGTAAAGAGTCTGTTGCATTTTTCTGTACCATGTTTTATATATCAGTGTATATAAAACAATCAAAGTTATTCAAACTTGCAATCCAGTGAACAAATATGTAAGAAACAGACCTGAATCACACAGTCGCATTATTTCTAAACAAATCGAAAGATTCAATAAATATATCATTGATTTAGCACTTTGGCATTTCAGGCTAAATAACTCTGTTACGTAAATTAAAAATTATAGTGAAGTCCCTTTGAATAAAAAAAAAATAACAAGCATGTTGATGTGGCGATGGCTTTGTTTGTGTATTGTTCTAAACCAAATTGAATTAAGAATCAATGATGTTTGTATCTATTGTCTTATACGATCTGGTATATGTTGTATATGTCTGTCCGTTTGTATGTGCTAGAGCATGTTGTTTGTAACCAGTTGGGCACTGATTTATTGACTAAAGAGATCAGAAGCTAATGTATATAGATGTTTCAGAGGTCTTAGTTGCAATTCTGTTTAGGTCTAAATTCATGTATACTTCAGTCCGCGCGTGTGTGTGTGTGTGTTTGAGGTTTAGGGAGGGCGAAGTCGGGAGGATCCAGCGTGAAGATCGGATGCTATCAAAATAAACCGCGTGCCAAGGGAGGGAAGTGAGAGATATAACTTTATGATAACGGTCGCATCAAAGAAGTAGCATCCCCTTGTTATATTCTCATAGGAATTGAAGGGAAAACAAAAGAACCTGGCATTGTTGCTGAAAACATCTTTCTCTTTCTCACACTCTCTCTCTTTGTCTCTTTCTCTCTTTTTCTTTCTTTCTCTCTCTCTTTCTCGTTCTCTTTTTCTCTGTCTCTCTTTCTCTCTTTCTTTCTTTCTCCTTCTCTCTCTTTCTCTCTCTTTTACTCTCTCTTTTTCTCTTTCTCTCTCTTTTTTATTTCTCTCTCTCTTTCTCTCTTTCTATTTCTCTCTTTTTCTCTATCTCTTTATCTCTCTTTTTATCTCTCTCTTTCTCGTTCTCTTTTTCTCCTTCTCCCTTTCTTTCTATCTCTTTTATTCTCTCTCTCTTTCTCTTTCTCTATCTCTCTTTTCACACACACGCACACTGACATAGAAACATACACATAGCGCCTACAGACATCCATACTTATCTACATACAAAGACCCAACTATATCTAGTTCTTTCTCTCTTAATATCATTCTCTTTCTCTCTCACACTCAGTATCTCCCTCTCCCATTCACTCTCAGTCTTTCACCTACGCGTTCCCCTTTATTCACATACCAATGTCACATAAATGTAGTTGTTTTTTTTTTTCGTTTCAATTTTCACTTTCTTTCGCTAATTCTTTTTTTTTTTTTTACCTCCGGGATTTTCCGAAAATTCGTCCGCTGACGTAATAGAAATTAGAGCTCAAATGGGTGGGGCGTTCAGTTAGACCCGCCTTAAACATTCAACCAATCGCGACTAGGTTTGATAGCATGATACTAGTACACGCATATTTAACTAGTGATGGTTTCCTTGTAAAAAAAAAATATTTTGTTTGGTAGAGATAATTGCTTAACTATTTATTTTATAAATGTAACCGACTTGACACAAGCAAGGGAGGCTATATGTTACCTAGCTTGCAATTTGAGGGGAAACAACTCAGCAGGTGAGTAATATGGGCTTCGGAAATTTTGTCAAGATGGTCCCGGATTCAAACCCCTGCCTTTCTTTGACTAGGGCTATATCTGAAGAAACGTCTTAAAACTAGTCGAGCTCGTCGTTCTTTCGATTACAGAAACATAGTCTTCGTCATAATCTAAATGCACCATGCACTCACGATAAACAAATCCTAAATTAATCGTAAACAAAGCCTAAACTAATGCTAAACTGTTAAAACAACAAACAGACCTCATTGCAAAAAATAAAAGTTATTTGTTCCATCAAAACAAGAACAAGTGTTTACTTAGGGTCATTGACGTCATTATTTAAAAACCAGGATTTTAAAGCGTAACGAAAATGAACACAAATCACTATTTACAGCTTTAGAGCGAGGTCGACATTTAGTTTCTGGAGAGAGAGATCTAGCTTAACGACATTCGACGGTTCCCGACTAGTTCGACATCCTTCTTCAGCGTCGACTATTTTCTGCATTGTTGGCCTTTCGCCTGTGTCATAATCAGGGGCGTCCTTAGCAGTGCGCGGGGCCCTGGGCGAGTGTCATGTGCGGGGCCCTGAGCCGTAAAGATAAACTATATATACCGTACCACATCACGCTAACCGGCTGATCCGTCTCTAACGCTGTACCAATAACAAGGCAAGTATGTCCGCCTTAACGCTGTGGGCCTTCCTTATTTTTGTTACAAAACATAGAACATTGCGTAGTCATTGTTTGCTTAATATTGGCCGCGCTAAGTGTTATATATACTGTATAGTTATTGTTCTGCATAAAGAGAATTCTTTCAACTTAAAAAACTTTAAAAATTACTCTCTTGGCCATAACCTATTGGGAAAAATTAGGAAAATGTGTGGTGATCAAGTTTGTGACATTAAAATCTCCGATCGCCCCCCCCCCTTTTCAAGCGAGGGGCCTGTGGCGGCTGCCCCAGTTGCCACCCCCTAAGGCCGCTACTGGTGTCATTCGATTTGGTTATTTGAGTGTTTCTACCGTTTAGACTTATCTGTATGAGACTTATCGAGGAGGCGCCTTACAAAAAAAAAAACAAAAAAAAAACTAATACATTCATTTTGAGATATAGACACTGAAGTCATGAAGAGCATCTTCATTGTTCAACAAATGTTGGTAGGACAACCTAATGGCGAGTAGCCAATTGTCAGCAGTGGCTGGGGGTGGTCATGGTTCTACTACTGAATGAAGTACCCAACTCTTTACATTACCTAAACGCCAGGCCCGCCCCGGGGGCAAGAGAAGTTAGCGCAGACGCAATGACAACACGGTGCTCCATTTCCATTTTCCGCCATCATTCCCAGAATCCGTCAGAGCAGACGAGAGAGTCTGTACCGGAAGCGACCAGCCGTGACATTTACAATTATTTTCTCTATACGTGAGAGAGTAGCGTGTGTGTGCGTGTGTACTAGTTAATGCGTTCGAATGTGGGCTCTATCCCTCCCCCCATCAACGCTTACATACCCTTATAATAACACTGGCACATTGCTAACGTGAGGTAAGAGGGTTTGGGGTCAAACCCGGTAGGAGGAGCAGCAGAACTGAGCCTGGGCTTAAGATGTTCAAACCGTTCTTGGAATTCGCACAGAGCGAAGGGGGGAAAGGGTGGAGTCAGTTGAACGTTCCTTTACCAGGCTTTTTAGCCCACGTGGAATGAATAAAGTCAAATTATGTTCCTTACCGTACCTTGCCATTGTACACTATAGAAGCTAATGAAGCCAGACCTATACTGCTTTGCTAATCTAATGGTTTATTTGGACAGAATGTAGTCAAATGTCTGTCCCTTTTTAAAACCCGTACGGTAGGTTAGGCTTAAATGAAGTCACATGTTTGACGCTTTCTTGGATGTAATCGTTCTTTTTTGGATATCCGTATGAAATCTTAACTATGTGGTTTATTATATAATAGTTTTCTGTTATGTGTTAAACAGACCACGGCAGCCCATTTTGTATTACTAAATAGTAAATATATTTCTTCTAATATATTTGTCATCGCGTGGTTGATCTTTCTTTTCCTAATAATTAAGCACGGGGGGAAAAAAAATTAAAAAAGTAAAAATATTTCAATATATAAAATATATCAATAGCTGTATTTTTTGTTAAAATAAAATGCTATGCGCAGAGGCCGACAGAACTGATCAACTGCGCAGTTTCGGATTGATCGAAAATAGGAACGGGTAATTATTTTTCTATTTGACATTGACAAAAAAAGGAAATGACTTCTACATTTTTAGAGATATATATGTAAATTCGGAATTCTTTCACTTATTCTGATTGTGCATGTGTATCACGGGTTTACATTCCAAATGTTAAATAGGACCAGGCGAAAATGTGGGTACAAGAAATCTTCAGCTTTGAAGAAAATCAAGCTTTTTGGAAATCTCTCCAATCCCAAGGAATTTTTTTTTCTACCTTCCAATAAGAGAGAGAGAGAGAGAGAGAGAGAGAGACAGAGAGAGACAAAAGTCTGTTTTCAATGTCTGCTGATCTCAAGAGCCCAGCCTCCCTGTAGACGACAGCGGAGCCCCAGTCTGTTTTGTTAGGCGCCCTGAAAAATGAAGTGGTCTGGGAGAGCTTTCGCCCTCGGGGGGACACGACTAGAGTTCCATCTCGGCAGCGTGCGTCTCTATGTCTGTGTTTTTCCAGCACATGTGTGTCTCACTTTAGTGTGTGTGTGTGTATGTGAGTGTGTGTTACAGTAAGAAAATGCTTATACTTTTTTTTTCTCCCGAGCCTCTTCTGGTGAGTATCCTACTTAATCGTATGCTTTCTGTGAGTGAGTAACTCCTATTCGCCCAGCAAATATTGTTTTTATATTAACCTTGTCAGAGAACATTCGCTCACGAGTCAAGGGCTCCTACTTGTAATATAAAATAAGCCGATGAGATTCTACTCAATAGATTGCTCGCTCTTGTCAACGCCTGCGCACCGCCGGGGACACGCGCGCCATAGGATCAATTAAGTCACCTTACTCCAGGAACACTTACACACACCCATGAAATCACCTTTCTTCTACAGAGCATTAAAGCAATTATCTTTTTTTATTATTATTATTTGGGGGCTTGGGTCGGCTTGATTAGTCGCCTAAAGATGCGTCAAATCGAAACAAATTACTGTGTGATGTGTTCTCTTGACTGCAAGAAAGCTTTTTGGTTCAATTTGTTGCGCGGTAATTAGACCAATCTTTGCTTTTATTAGGATTAGTTGTATTTTTTTTTTTATTGGCAGATCAATTGGTTTTTATTTTTTTGATAACACTTCTCCAGAAGCTGTGAATATTTTATGAGGCTCTTATCTCGATCTTTAACTTTAAAGTATATTAGACTAAGATGAGTAAGTATTTGGAGCTGATTATTTTAGTGTTGATAGTAGTATTGATGTTATGTTGATGCTATTGTTGATGCTGGTGTTGGTATTGGTGTTGATGTTGGTACTGATATTGTTGTTGATGCGAGTGTTGAAGGCATGGATAATTTCAGATTTAAGTGTATTGTTGATAGTAATTGAATATTTTGGTTGTAGGCTTTTGCTGATTGCTGAATCTAGCTTGAGGGTACCTGACATAACTTTGTTAAAAGTAAGGGCATGTATACTGGCCATATGACATCCTTATGAAACAGTAGGCCACAGAAACAGATGATCTTTAATTAATGATTCATTGTTTGCTAATGTCTGAAAGGGGAAGTACTTGTTTTTTTTTATGTATGCATTAATGTATCTATATAGGTAGGTATGTGTACGCATTTATGTATGTATGTGTTGATGTATGTATGTGTG
>JADKLZ010005465.1:17423904-17435988 GCA_021533235.1 Biomphalaria straminea
ATAATTAAGGGATAAGTTTTTCATTAGTGACGGAAGTGACGATAGGTTAGATTAAAAACAAAGAGAAGAGATTGACGCTAACAACAAACAAGACGCTTTTTGAGATACAAGACGATACACTATAATCGAACGACAACGACGGGTCCCTTCTTGAACATTAAAGTTCATTTTATTGTTGAAGCAGCGTCGACTTACTGTATCATTGTTCGGCCTTCATTGGTGGTTTGATTTGGGACAGTTTATCTTTCAACACCGTGAATCGGCACGCAACACTTATTACCTATATTCAACTGTTGTATCACTTGGTATCATCCTGACCCTCCCAAAGCGGCGTCACTGTTATTGTCACCAATATGCTAAATACCAATAAAAAAAACTACTAAATTTTTAATAGGCAGAGTGGGTTGATATATGATTTGCAAAAAATAAAAAATAAAATAACAAATAAAGACATACAGCTTCTTACATAGATAAGTGACGCTTTGGAAGAGAACAAAATTGTATGAGTTTATCCCTGCTTAAAGAATAATGTTTTTGTTTTCATACTTGTGTCAGCCTGACCATTGTATTAGAATGAGACCACTCGTTATAGAAGGCCTGAACACAGACTTGCAACGTCACAACCAGTGGGCAGTCTAGACCAATACATTTCTGTCACGTCACAGGTCTTTACAACGCCCTTTGCTTGACGACTAGATGCTTACCACTCAGCCCCCTTACTCCTTTTCCATTATAAAGTAAGCATTGCGCGGTGTACATTTGTTTTGACATTGAGTATAAAAACCCAGAAAACCCAGTTAACGCTTCTGTCCTGAACAGGTGAGAAGTGTTAAAGTTTTGTGTTATGTTTTTTTTTTCCTTAGTTCTAGTGTGAAAATAAAAAATGGAATGTGTATAGAACAAGATACAGGGATGGAAGAGTGGAAGATCTTACCGGAACTACTTCCAAGTAGCGCTGTATCTTGGGTTTGATCTGGGTTGTTTTGAGGATCAGATCCTGTTTGATTCTTAAACATCACACGCTTGAAGTTGGCCGCGAAGTATTATTTGTTTCACTTAGCTTATCAGATTTTTTATTCGACATATCATTGTTCTGTTCTCTTTCGGAATAAGAGACATTGAAAGAGATGTTAAAATCTTTCCGTCTCGGTAAAGAGATATTTGAGGTGCTGACGAAATGGTAACAGTCATTAACATAAAAGTGACTGTCTAGCCGACGAGGTGAAATCTTTTTCATATCAGACTGAGCACAAAAAAAAAAAAAAACTTTAATTGATCACTGGCCTACATAAAAAATGCATAATTAAAGTAAACACATTTTTGTGTAACTTTGAATTTCCCCTTTTTTATAGATTTTTTACATTACTTTTTTAATGTCTTTCCAGGTGAAAATATTAATAAAAACACCAATTCAATCTTGTTACTGATTGAATGAAGTCACCTGAAGACAATGCTTATGTTTTATTTTGAAAATATAGTTGACAATGCAGTTTTATCTTTAAAAGCAATCAAGTCATTTTAAATATGAGCTATTTTCAAATAAAAAAAAATTGCGCATTAGTTAATCTTGGCAAAGCTTTATAAGTAGTCAAACTGCAAGTCCTATATGCGATTCCCCATTCACTCTTAAGAAGTTATATACTGATTCATTCGCAATGTTCACTACGTTACAAAAATATGATTATACACTTTTTAATATCGCTTTAGTTGTCAGTCTTCTAAAATTGAATCTTCGAATGGCTAATCAAAAACAGCATTGGCAAACAGAGACTTCTTAGAGCTAACCAGAATCAGCCTTGCCATAAAAATGTTAGTATTTCTGAGCAGAAAGAGCCTTCTCCAAGAGAATCTTCTTATTTCTGACCACAAAGTGCAATGTAGAATAGATATTTTTAAAAAAATTCTGACTAGAAACAGCCTTGTCCAAGAGATTCTTCTTTTTTTAGTCAAGAAATAGTCTTGTCCATCAGAAAACTATTTTTAAACAAAAAATTGATTCTCTTATAAAATCTTCTTATATCTCACTAAAAATCGCACTATCTATGTTTTTTTTTTTTTTTAATTTCTGAAAAAAAATTGCCTTGTACAAGAGAATCCTCTAATTTCCGATCAGAAATTGCCTTCTCCAATAGAATCTTCACACACATTGCTGATCAGAACTCGTCCCGCGGTACAAACTTTTCAGTGAAATCTCCTCACGATAAAGCATCTTCATAATCGCTGTCGTGTCAATGAAGAAAATGTGTTCCCACCAACTTCCTATCACCATAGCCCTCTCAGGTAAACATAATGGATAGTGGCAGACGCAAAAACACCAACACACAGACACATAACACACTCACACACACACACACATCAAGGTAAACACAGCCACCATCCACATCCAGGAGAATGTAACTTTCCTACTTTGCTTACAACCTTACTGTAGTACGTAATCGAAAGTCCTTTATGGAGAAACTAAAAGGACGAAATCTCTTTACCATCTTTTTTATATAAGCATAATGTTCAATTCCTAAATTAAGGAGGATCGTAGTGTTTCACAAGACCACGTTAAAGCAGTTGCGACCTGAATGTTTTGCGACATCTAAGGCAGACAAAGCCGTTGTCCTCCAGAGGTCTACTTATCTTTGTGTCGACTGCGCCTGTTTTCGGCAAGAGCCCTTCTTTGAGTTTCAAATTCTCGAATAAGAACAGTCAGAGCATATTTCTATCGTAAAATCATTGAGCGCGTTGGCTGAGTGGTTCAGTGCTTGGCTTCCGAACCTGAGGTCCTGGGTTCGAATCTCGATCAAGAATGGGGTTTTCAATTCCGGGATTTTTAGGGCGCCCCTAAGTCCACAAAACTCTGATAGGTACCTGGCTTATGTTGGGGAAAGTAAAGGTGGTTGGTCGTTGTGCTGGTCACATGACACCCTGCTCGTTAACCGTTGACCAAAGAAACAGATGACCTTAACATCATCTGCTCTATAGATCGCAAGATCTGAAAGGGACACGTTACTTTGCAATCGGTAGATTAAAAAGACTATATTAATATTTGTGCTTCGTGTTCGATACAGGGGCGTAGCTAGGATGGGGGAGGAGGGGGGAGAATTTTTAAAATCCCCCTTTTCACCTCACTTGAAGGGGGCACCCAAATCATTTTTTTACATTAAAAATTAAATATTACTCAAAATGCTAGGCCCACTAGGAGGTCAAGCTCCCCGGGCCCCAAAGGATGGAAAATTCCTAGCTACGCCCCTGGTTCGATAAAGTATTGAAAACGTTTTCATTGTTTATACTGTGCGAACGAATTAAAAAAATGTTGGACAGCTCACCACATCTAGGCTTGAAAAGTTGTGTAATTTTATGACTCAGAGAAGTTTGTAGAGAGAGAGAGACCAAAGTAAACTCGGGGGAGATCGAGAAAATGCGATGTGGAATAAACTGAGGGGAGTTGTCCAGAACAGAAGTACTGTTGCGGGCCTATGTCAAACTGGGTCATTCTAATTACTGCTAAATGATTCTGTTTAGAAATGTTTGAATAGAAAACGAGAAATGAATTGTAATTATTCAAATATTTAAAACCATTTTTTGTGTTATTACTTTTTATTATATTTGGAAACGCAATGGGTGCAGCGAACACACCTCGAAAATATCGACACGGCTCCTCATAAGATACCATCGGGATTAAGGAATCATTAGCTAATCCATCATGCTCTTTCTCTCTTTCTTTCTCTCTTTCTCTCTCTCTTTCTCTCTCTCTCTTCAGACCTTAGTGATGTTAACCAAACGACATTTAAGAGGCTTCACTCCAGAAGACATAGCATGACAGTACTACCAGATCAAATAATAACAATCATTTTTAGCGTATTCTTGTTTCATTATGAAATTTTCATTTAAAACAAAGACTCCACATCTTATATTCTGAACACCTCTGCTGTATATAGACCTGGAAACCTGGATCTAGATATGACAAACCAACAAACACCCCCCCTTCCACATTTTACATGGTAAAAAACTTTTAAGTTAGAAAAAAAATTGCCCCATGCATGTCTACAGCGTAGAAACGGTCACCATTTCAGGAATCTTCGAGGCTCTTGATACACTTAAGACACACACACACACACGCACACGCTCGTAGACATACAACGTATACACGTTAAGCTACACGAAGGGGGGGGGGAGGAGGGGGATGTGAACTTATTTGCAACTCCGCAAACAACAATTACAGAAAGAATGCCCCCAGGACCGATCGTGTTGTCCCCGAAGACGTTGCTCGATGGTACGCTGGCGTTCCCTCAAGCCCTGAAAGTCTAAGGGAGATTATTGCGTATTTTTTCGAAACACTCGAAAGCAATAGTTGCCGTTCTTCGGTGTTTGTTTTTTTTTTTTTTTAAAAAAAGGTGGCGTATGCTTTTTGGGGCAGGGGCGTAAAAGAAGTGTGGGGGGGGGGGAATGATAGTAGTGGAGTGAGCAAGTGCGTGAGGGGATGGGGTCAGTGTTGACCAAATAGCGAGGATCAAATCCCTAGGTATAGCAAGAGATTTAAGAGAAGAGACCGAGTCAAGCCGTCTCTTGTTTGTTTCTTTCTGTTTGGGTACATAAAGTCCAGACTTCAAGTTCAACCTGCTACAGGGGCGAATAAAGAGGGGGGGGGGGGCGAGGAGAAATGTAGAAAGAAAGAGAGTGGCAAAACAAATGATCAATCTATCTATCTATCTATCTATCTATCTATCTATCTATCTATCTATCTATCTATCTATCTATCTATCTGTCTATCTATCTGTCTTTCTGTCTGTCTTTCTGTCTGTCTTTCTGTCTGTCTGTTTGTCTGTCTGTCTGGTTCAAATGTTGAAAAAATGGCTATAAAATTATGTGGTGATAGCTACAATACAATAGCATTCATCTATTAAACACAGTCAAAAGGAACGACTTTGGTATCGATTAGACTAAACTACAAATTCCGGAATATTAAATATGTCAACGCAGAAGTTTCTGTTCCACTTCAAGGGTTCATAAAATCGAGACTTTTCTAAATGATCAAAACTTTCTTAATGACATGTAATTGAATATTTTAAGAACAGACTGACCTGAAAAACCGAGAGACATTTTTTAGTTGTTTTATGTTAATATTTATTAAAAAAATGGATATTTTAATGAATTTTTTTTCAAGTTTTTCAAAACAAAATAGTCCTAGATCTGTTTTTAGCAGAAAACTTGCAGTTTTTATATTTATTTTGTTTATTTCTATTTAGACTCTTATACAGTATATTGGTGAATCGGTTTTAATTTGAACCTTTAAAGTATATTTTTAAAAAAATACATACCATTTGAAAATATTTTAATTACTTGCTGTCTAGACAGAATAAAAATAATTTAAAAAATTGTGGCTCGACCCCCCCCCCCGTTGGCTTTTCCAAAGGAAAAGAAAAAGAAGGTTATCTCTACATTACAATGTGAAGGATGAACTTTAAAAAAAATATAAGAATTAATCTATATGGTTTACTTATCTTGTTTAATATTTCTTATAGACATAATTAGAATGTTCCTATTATTGATTTAAAACACGTAAATTAAATCGTAAACGGATTTTAAAATTCTAAAAAAAAAATTACATTTATAAATGTATCTGCGGTTATATGAATTGTAATATTAATAGTTTTTTCCAAATAAAATTAATGATGTAAAATTACAGATAGCCCTTATTTACATTTTTATAACCTATTTTACAACAAGAATTCTACTTTCTGTTTCTTAATGTGTCTTTATAACACCTCTGAGTAACAGTAAACTGCCAATTAATGTTATGGTGTTATTGTCAAGTAAGTAATGGTTAATGGTCATTCTCAGAACTTATTTAATGGCTAAGGCCTAAAAATTAACTGAAAGTTCTTCTCCCCATGAAACAATAGCAGTAATAATACGAACAACCAGTTGTCGCCCATTAAAACATCTTGTGAAAACAATCTCTGCCTTCAACGGTTCCACGGATCAAACAAATAGCGCCCTACCCCCTGGAGGCAGGCTCTGAGAAAACCCACCCGTGAGACGGACACTACTTCACACAGTGACCATCTGAAAGTTCAGATAATGACATAAAAAAAGAAGGTGTTGTCTTTTCCTTTGTAGTCAGTGAAACTGATGACTTTGTCTCTTATCTCCCCTTGTTCTTGTAAGGGGCGTTAATAACGAACAGATGATAGATTGATGGCTTAGCAGACGACCTGCATGGGAAATTTTAATTTGGAGTGAGGAGAATTTGGTCTGTTGTACTATGTGGGAAATTAAGCTTGTAGTAGGCGCGTACAATGATTGGTTGACGCACTTGAAAATTAACAGTAACATTTATATGAAAAAAAATGAAATAGTATTTTAAAAATATTTTAAACAAAACATCCATTAATCCTTACAATTAAAGAACACCGTGCTATTATTAGAAAGCCTATAACGGCACACTCTGTCTGTCCGTCTGTCTGTCTGGTAAAAAAAAAGTTTTGTACATGTTATAAATTCAAAGGTTACGGATAACAAATATTAATTGAATCATCCTTTATATATCAGTATATGTACAAAAAAAGTCGCGAAGATACTACATTGAACACGTCTTAGTGTACTTAAAGTTAATTCAATGATCTTATCTTATGTTAAAAGGAGTAGGACCTGACATGTCTTTGAAAAGTCCTAATGGTTAGGGAATCAGGCGCAATGAACCCCTTTTGTGTCATTGCTGCTACGCCAATGATTTAAATAAGAAATACGTTGAAGGATCTAATAGGAACATCTCTGTCTCTCCCTCTCTCCCTTTCTCTCTTCTCTCTCTCTTTCTCTCTTGAGTTAAAGTGAGACTCATATTTCAATGATGCTTGGAGAAATAACACAACTATAACGGTGCTAGAAGTTTAAAATAATCAAAACCATAAAAAATAATGTCCAATTTTTATTTTATATTAAAAAAAAAAAAAGATTTTATGACGTTTACAAAAACAAATACTGTTTACATTTGTCTTGATTCTCGCCAAAAATAGCAGCAGAGCAGTAGATCTTGGGCAAAGTCAAGCAGGCAGAATTATATTTTTTTTTTACCACATGACTCTTATAAGTAAAACGTAAGCTCCAATGTGACTAATGTAAACACTTATTTATGACAAGAGGATGTGGTGACTTATTTGTGTATCAGCGGGCTAGGAGTTATGCCCCCTCCCTGGGCCTGAATATCTTCAAAAAGATACGCCCCTGAATGCATCGTTACAAAAGGAAAAAAAAAAAGTTTTTGAGAGAAAGACAAAGGAATTCTACAAAAATACAAAGAATCGACCAAGAGTAGTTGGGCTTTTCTCAGGGGCTAATAACACAAAACATGCCTGAATTATCTCCCCTAATAAACCATGTTGAGCTAAGAGTATAGAGTAGTCTTCCCTTGCAGCTAATGACCACGGGCGACAAATAAACCATCGCTATCTCCAGGAGTGGAGCCGGAGTAAGTTGTAGTAGGGTCACAGGTTAGCGGGTTCCCGTCACACTCGCTATCAGGGAGTGCACCATCCCACGGTGTGGCCTCAGGGCGCCCAAGGTACGCTCCTCCCACCCAATCTCAAATCCCTTGTTTCGCCCAATCTGACACCAATTTGTCAAGGTATGTAATGGGAATCTGGTTCCAGGGAAAATCAGAAAGGAAGAACTAGATTTAGAGCTACACTAGAGACTTCAAAAAAGTCTCAGAAAATTGAAGAGTGTTCAAGAAAGAGAAGGGGGGTGGGCATCTAGCAAGTTTGTCAATCTCTGTTGTCAAAGGTGTCGTGTTCGAAACTAATTATAGGCCTACATAGACGCATACGTATCTACGAACTCTAGTTACTCCGAGCAGGAGGCTTCTGGCCTAATGGAATAGTTAGCTTCAATTACTAAGTAGCCTACTTTTGATTCCGTTTTTTTTTTTTTACTGAAGAAAATGTTTTGTTTAATTATAGTCAATTATTTCTTTTCCCATTCCTTTTTTTTTTTGGCCTGAATTTATAAAGTAACTAGGCGGATGTGACCCGCTGCTTGCGGCCCATAGTTTGGGAATTACAGATGTACTAGGTTGGATTTAGATCTGTCAAACATGGAGAATCTTCCCTTCACATTTGTTTTAAATATTTTGCCACAAAAATAAAAGTTAAAATGGGTTTACCCGTTTAATTGACAGATTCATATCAATTATAAAATACTGTGAAAACGGGTTTACCCGATTCGTTAAAAAAAAGTTTCGTTCTTTAATAGAGATACAATTAGATACTTTTTATCTATTTTAGGGCCCTCCAGTTATTGGAGGAACATCGAACATACACGTCTCTGACATGACATAACGAACGGTTTAATCATGATTATGATGTAAGGATATGTGATGCAATATGGTTGTCAGTTATATTTTCATTAAATAAAAAAAATTGTTTGTACTTTTATATAGTTTACCAATTATGCATATTTTTTTAGACAAAAAAAATATAATAAGAAAAAGACTACTAGATGTTTGGCATTATAAAAATAAATATTTCGGTAAGGTAGTTTTTGTTAGCAAGTGTCAACAAGTAGCCTGGTTCGCAGTGCATGTAGGTCTTAATTATCAGTAAGAAGACTATCTTTCCGGAAGTGTTCAAGTCCCGACTATACCCTAGTGTTGAACAAACACCGGAAGTTGGTTCATTTTGTGATCTGAATATAATTCCAAGACGCCTGGAGCGATGTTTTCAAAACTTCCAGCTCCGCCATGTTTTACCATGCTCTGAACACAGCTGTATTAAAAATATTTCCTACTCATCTCGTGATGCACTCTCTTTACTCATTCTCTATCTCTCGCACCCCCCCTCACTTTCTCGCTCTATCTCTCGATGTCTCTTTCTCTCTCTCTCTCTCTCTCTCTCTCTCTCTCTCTCTATGTCGCTGTCTTTATGTCTCCCTCTCGCTCTCTCTCTCTATATATATTTTTGTTGTTTTTCCCTTCTCATTTTCTTTCTTTCTTTCTCTCTCTCTCTTCTTTTCTTTTATAGATTTTATCACCTCTTCGCTTATTTTGTCTTTCTTTTCTCTAGTTTCCGACACTCTCCATGCTTCTCTCTAGTCTCTCAAACTTTACTATCTCTCTAATCTCGCTCACACCCTCTTTTATCTCAGTCACATGTAACGTCATTCTTTTTCAAATACTTTATTTATATAGTATTTGGTATCTTTTCGAATATATAATTTTCTTTCTTTCTCTCTCTCTCTCTCCATTTTTTGTATTTTTCTTTTTACTTCCCTCTCTTTCTCTTATATTTCTATCTTCATTTCTCTTCTTCTTTCTCTTTCTCTTTCTTCTCCTCTCTTTATTTCTCCTTCGAATGTTAGTCACCGCATCACAAGAGAAATGATTAGAGTCACGGATGTCTATTACAGTGACTGGACATCATGATGACCCTGCTACTGTCCGAAAAACGCAAGCTAAAACTCTATGGCCATATTACTAGATCTTCAGAGCGGCTCGCAAAAAACTTCCTTCGGGTAACATTACCAGGAAAGAGAAAAAGAGGCAGACAGAGAAAGCGATGGGAAGTCATATAATAGAATGGACATTGAAAGAGGCTCTATCCAAGGCAAAAGACAGAGGTATGGAGGTGGACTGTCGACAAATCTTTTGTGGTGCCCCAACGGTCATTCTTTTTCTCCTACACAAGCGCACTTAACTCGTGCACCTTGTCAAAAGGAACTCCCTCATGTTGAGGTCGGGGGATAGCATATTTCAAAAGACGGCACTGAGCTTGTTGTTCGTACTCTGATGACTCCCGTTTCACGCCTCAGGGTGAAAGATAAACCGAACCTCCCCCCCCCCCTCTCCCTCCAAAGTCGACGTTTCACTCCAGGAAAATGTTTGTTGATCTGTGACGTGTGTTTTTATGTCCATGTCAGAGTGTGTATTATTCAAGGAACCCCCGAAACCACCTCACCCTGAACCCCCCCCCCCCAACCCACGCCTCTCATTCGACGGCAATCCTTTTTTTTCTCTCTTGGCTTTAAAGCTCTCATTTCACGGGTTGGAGGAGAAAAAGCATCTCTAAAGAATTGAATATGAAAATTAAAAAATAAAACAACAACTTAAATAAAATCTTTATCTATTGACTTAGACGGATGAAGGGACTGTTTGACTCTCAACAATGATGTTAGGACATTACGCAATATAGGGATTAATTACATTACATCCTCACTAATAATATAGGGATTAATTACATTACATCCTCACTAAATAGTTCGTCGTATCCTGTAATCCAGTGATGCCCATTCTTGCTCATTCCGCGGGCCATTTTAATTTCCGACCTCCATGTCGCGGGCCACATCAACAAAAAGATAGATACACGAAATGAAACCAAACTGAAGCTTTTAGAAAGTGGAAACCTAGACCTAAAACCCGTAGTCTAACAATCTTTTTAGTTGAGGCTCAAACCAAGAATGCCTTTTATATATATATATTTTTTTTTTTAAACCGCCACACTTTCTTTATAGAACAAACTTGTTGGCTTTTTATAATGTTCCGGAACAAGTAAAGATCCGTTCACTTTTCCTTGTGGAATCTAAAGTGCCATCATAAACGCACAAAGTTAAAAGCCATGATACCAATCCATTAGAGACGAAAAAAAAAAAAAATTAAGTTCTAGAGTACGTAAAGGTACACTTTTCAACCACTTATTTTTTTTGCACCGACGCTTTGGCGGGCCGGAATGAAACCACGTCGCGGACCGGATCTGGCCCACGGGCCGTATTTTGGGCATCACTGCTATAATCTCATAAAATTAAAACGTTACTTTAAAAAGGAAGATAATAAGTTCCCTAGCCTATCCATATGTCTAAATATATATGTATGTTTCTTTGTTAATTAAATCGTTGAACAAACTGTAACTTACTATAGTAAATGTCGCATGTAATGTTAAACAGAAACTGGACTAGGAACGTTTACTCAGAGTCTAATCATGTATCGTTTTTTTCTTTCAATGCACACTTGTAAAACACATTTCCACACGGATAATAAACATTATTATTATGTTAGAAACGAAAGTGTATACATTCTCCGCCGCAGCTACTGTCGAGTTTCGTTAAAGGGAAACACAATTCATCGTAGTCCCTTTATCAGTTTCTACTGAGGAATTTTCTGGTGATGTATTATTATTATTATTACTATCATAATTTGATCATGAGGGTGACATTTAATACCATCATTATGTTCCGCTCCCTGCACTTTAATATTATCGCTTATAACGCAATAAACGACATTTACTTTTATATCCATTATTAGACTAGTTTTGATATTGTTAGCTACGGAAGTCCTTACAAGACTGAAAGTGATCAAGCCTAGTTAAGTTATGGCAATAAATACAGGTAGATATGACTTGACAGAACAACAAGCACGAGACCAGGTGTTTGGAACGGGAGGCAGGTTCTTTCTTAAGAGAAACATACGATCAGGAGGAGGTCGGATGTCGGGAGTTCCTTCACCTACTCTGGTGTGGGTGGCCAAATTGTCTTAGTCCGAGGCGAACTGAAGCAAATAAACCGGGTAGGCTCCCTTCTGTGTTGGGAATGACAGAGGTACCCTATGGATACGAGAGAGGTGAAGGGGCTAAAAGATGGAGCATGGGAAGGTATAGACTGATGGAGAGAGAGAAAGAGAGAGAGACAGAGAGAGAGAGAGAGAAAAAGAAAGGAGAGAGAGAGAAAGAGAAAGAGAGAGACAGAGAGAGAGAGAAAGAGAGAGACAGAGAGAGAGAGAGAGAAAGATAGAGTGAGAGAGACAGAGAGAAAGAAAAAAAAAGAGAGAAAGAGAGAGACACAGAGAAAGAAAAGAGAAGGTATAGACTGGTGGAGAGAGAGAGAGAGAGAAAGAGAGAGACAGAGGGAGAAAGAGAGAGACAGAGAGAGAAAGAGAGAGACAGAGAGAGAGAAAGAGAGAGACAGAGAGAGAGACAGAGAGAAAGAAAAAAAGAGAGAGAAAGAGAGAGAGACAGAGAAAGAAAAAGAGAGAGACAGACAGAGAGAGAAAGGGAGAGACAGAGAGAGAGAAAAGAGAAGGTATAGACTGGTGGAGAGAGAGAGAGAGAGAAA
>JADKLZ010005465.1:17444556-17457584 GCA_021533235.1 Biomphalaria straminea
TTTTAGATTGTACATCTTTATATCTAAATACATCTAAATAGATTAATTGTGTAGATCTTTCTGGATCTAGATTATGTATCCCTAAATTGTATAATAACAATTATGAAACGAGAGTATTTTTATTTTCGATTTTCAATTATATAGGTTAGGGTTGAAAAAAAGAAGCTGACTTCTTGTTACTACTTGACAAAACAACGCCTTGTTTCAGATTTTTTGAAGTTATTCACGACAATTTTATGTGGTGTTTGAGATCTCCATGTCCAGTCTAGGTATAATATATATAGGTCTGCGATAATTTTATACTTTAAAAAAAATAAAGCTTCTCAACATTTCCTCTATTTTGCGCACTGTGTATACTGAAATGCTTGCTAGTGAATGGCTTTTTTCGCCACAAATGAAAATCTCCATCAGCAGTTCTTACAATATATAAAAAAAAAAACTAAATAAAAAACCTAGAAAAATAATAATAAAAAAAAGGAATTCTTATTTTCTAATACCGGTCTAATTGTTAGCCGTGTCCTACCTACTAAGCCAGGCTGTTCCTGTTCCGAATCAACTTCCTGAAGCTCCGCACCGAATACATTGCTTGCAAGCTGTTGGTCTATTTTTGACAAAATCATCATTTTAAATAATCAGAATACATCAAGAATATTTTTTTTTTCAACTTAGGAGACACTCTACAGAACTCAATCATTACGTTACGGGCATCTCTTGATATATAAACATTTGGATAGTGGACTGTCATTTTCCTCAGATACGGACAAAAAAGTCCCGGAAGTTCATTATTGTTCGATGATAATGGTCAGACTTGTGGTTCCTGGTATGGTCACAGCTTCCCCCCTGAGGGAGGCGAAAACACCCGCTAAAGTTTTGGAAGAACTCATACAAAACACTGTCAAGGGAGGTTTTATGGCCTTAAGGTAAAGAATCTAGTCTGGGCATCCATAATACAGTTTTAACTCTTTCTTTCCGTAATTATTTGTTTCACGTTTCGACGGAATTCTTCATTTCGATCATTTTACTACCTTGTTATGATTAAGCTTCTATAACTTTGTCGTTTGTAATCAGAAAATGTTTTATTTGGTATAGGATTAAAGGGAAATGCATGCTCTTTTTATAAAACACACAAAGTAGAGTTTATAAAATTAAGCTTTAATTTTATTTAATCATGTCATATCAACTAAGGTATCGTCAAATGAGGAGAGAAAGAGTTAAAACTCGAAGTAAAGAGGAGGAATTTTAAAGGAAATGGCCAAGGATGAATTGTATACGTACATAGAGCGTACAAAAAAAAATGTAAGTTGTTAGAGTTGTAGTTTTGATATTCATTTGATGTTTAAAAAAATTGTAAAATCTTATAAAACATTAAACCAGTTAAAGAGGTTCTAAAGTAAATGACAGAAGTAAAAGTTACGTCCTGTAGAAACATTTTTTGTTTTGTCCTTTACAGATTCTGTCTTGGAAGCAAGGCCGGTCCTAGGCCGCTGCTACCAATGCGGTCGCAGTGGGCCTTGCGCTTTCATTGGCCCGTGCTAATTCAGGGTGTAATTATTTAATTGCAAAATATATACGAAAAACTCCTGGAAATCTCCTGAATTTATTAAAATCTCTTGAAAACTCTTAAAAATCTCCAGAAAAATAGACAAAATTGTCATTTGTGGGTGTCATTTATAGCGGACAACGGCAGTCCTACGAGCCATAAAAGAAAAAAGGTATTGTCAGCTTTCATGTAATAAAATGTAAAAATTGGGAGAATTTATACCCTAATCGGAAGCCCTAATATTTTAGTTACTTTTATTGTCACTGCCTATAAATACGTCATTGGTTACTATGTTCGTGAAGTACAGATCGCAATTTTTAACTTAGCAAGTCAATTTTTTTCTTTTACAAAATCTTAATTTTGACTTATTATCCTTATTCCCTCACAGACTAAACCAGCGCATTGGCGCGCAATCAGTTTCGCGTAGGGCCCCGCAATTACTGGGAACGGCCCTGCTCGGAAGATGTCAAGGTGTAGTCTATACCTGGTTTTCTGTGCGTGTGTTTGAGTACATGCGAGTGTGTGTGTGTCTGTTTGTCCAGTATTAAGACCTGCCTTATAAATAGGTCGCCTGTGTAGATAAGCAAACAGTATCTATTTGCGACAGCTACGAGTCGGGAAAGAGGGGGAATGCCTCCCCCCCCCCTCTAGTCCAGGAGGTTCTCAGCGTTGAGGAGACCACAGAGAAGGAATTAAAGGATTTGCACAAGACGGCCGTGAGTTAATTTAAAGAGTACGTGACTCTTACGTGTTGGCTTGTTTGTCTACGGTTTGAGACGTGAAAGGGAGGGGGGGGGCGAGGAGATGAGGTGGACACAAAGTCCTTGCGTGTGTGTGTGTAAGAGAGGGTGGGGTGGGGGCAACCGGGCGATGTAGCCGAGTCAGTGTTCATGATGTCCTGGCTGGACAAATAGCCCCTCTGACGTGAGATACCGATGATGCTACGACGCTAATCAGCAGAAGACTGCCCAAGGGTCATTCGTACTGCCTGGTGACCCCGCACCCCTTGCTTCCCACTGTTCTGTCCTCACAGATGCCCCTGCAGGGGGTCTCTATTATCAATTACTTCTCCCAGATATCTCCGAGGCTGGACTCGCACACCGTTTCTTTCCCCCCAAGTTTTGTTGTCTTCATCCACCCCCCCCCCCCCCCCCCTCACTAGTTCCATCTCCAGACCCAAACATCCCCCACCAATTACAAACCCTCCCATCAATTAATTAATTGGTTATGGATGTAGTAACGGCAACCCCATTTTAGTGTTTCATCTTTTGGTCAGCTTGTAGGTGCTCCCCCACCCTAGAGCTCTGAATCTTTCGGTCCAGCTAGCCGGCCGTGAGTAATTAGTGTAATTATTAAGATTCTCGTATCGCTGTGACTAAAACACCAGGCCAGTCTCTTGTTCGCCCACACGCCTGGGCGCGCAGTCCCCACTTCCATTGTTTTAAGTCAGGAACAATAACTCAGATAATAAAAGAAGCCGTGATTCTAAAACAGGGTTCTGGAAAAGGGTGTAGAGTTATCTCTTCTTTGTCGCCATTAAAAGTATATTTACCAACAACCATAAATAAATGAGGTTTGACTTAAAAAACAGTTTTATTTTAAGACAATACAAAAGCGAAGCAACAGTTTTCTCGTTTCGAAAGCTAAAAAAAAAAAAAAAACAGTGGCGTAGCTAGGAATTGGCCACCATTTGGATGTTTCAAATTATAGTAAACATGTCGTTAAGTAGGATGTCGCAAAATATAGAAAAGTTGTCGTTAAGTAGGATGTTGCAAAATATATAAAACATGTTGATATGTAAGGATGCCGCAAAATATAGAAAACTTGTTGTTATGTAAGGATGTTGAAAAATATAGAAAACTTGTCGTTAAGTAGAATGTCGCAAAATATAGATAACATGTCGTTATGTAAGATGTCGCAAAATATAGGTATAGATACATGAATTATGATCTAAATTTTCGTTAGATAACCAACTTCCATAGTGCCAGGAGAATGGTGTCCTTCACATATTATTTGCATACATATTTTTAAATATACTTTTGAAATATGTAAACCCCTTTAAGGATTTAGGCCCTTGGACCATCTACAGTGTTGCATTGTCGTAGATCCGGCCCTTTTGTGATAGTGCTGTATTGTGATTGTACTGTATTGTGATTGTACTGTATTGTCATAGTACTGTATTGTCATAGTACTGTATTGTTGTAAAGTTTTGGATTTGCAAGAACTCTCTTCTTTTTCCACCCATCTTTCTTCACCCATTATAAAAGAGTTACAAGGGAGTAAAGAAAAAAAATATAAAGTTCTCCCTTTTCGACCTTTACGCTCTACAGGTCATCTGTTTCTGTGGCACACGGTTAACGATGGTGTTATGTGGCCAGCACAACGACCAACCGCCTTTACTTTTCCCTAACTTGTGTCAGGTACTCTTAAGAGCTGGTTGGACTGAGAGGCGCACAAGATCCCGAAATTGAAGATCTAAGTATTAACAAGGATTCGAACCCGGGACCTCGGTTCGGAAGCCGAGCGCCTTCCCGCTCAGTCACCGCGCCTGCTACAAACGAGTAGTATGGATATAAAAATATAAACCCGTCACCATCTCTAGGTTCCATTCGACGAGAGGGGAAATGAATTGGGGGAATACTCTACCTGTAATAAAAGAGAGGAGAAGAGAGAGAGGGAGGAAGAGGGAGTGAGGGAGAGAGAGAGAGTCAGAGAGAGAGAGAAGGGAAAAAAGGAGCTGGGGACGGTAAAAAAAGAGTTGGGCATGGATTTTCATTATTGTTATGATCGTCGCACATACCAGGGCAGACAACTTTTATTTCTGTTCCCTCACGTGACAATTACTCAGTTGTTTCCCTTGTATAAACAAACACTACATTAAATTACGATTTCTTTTTTTTTTTTCAACAACAATGCACCTCAATCATCAATCATAAACAAACAACATTTAGTCACGTGATAACATTGATAAAGCAATAAAAAAATACTATCACGTGGTAGCCATTGTGTATTACAAATTAGATTGTAATTTGTATAGAAGAGATAGAGAATCACTTTGTTAAGTGTTATGTATATAGTATTGGTGTATGAGATCCATTGACAAATCGTACTAATAACAAATGTTTTTTAATTTTTTTTTCTTTGAACACGTATGCATAAAACAATTAACTCTCAAGTGTGACAATCAATATTACATCTTTTAAAACCCATAACTAAAACTAATTTCGGGATTTTTAGGGCACTTCTGAGTCCATCCAACTCTGATGGGTACCCGACTTTAAGTGGGGAAAGTAAAACCACCTTTACTTTTCCCCGACTAATGTCATGTACCCATTAGAGCTGGATGGACTCAAGGGCGCCCGAAAATCCCGAATTTAAAAATCCCAGTCTTCACCAGGATTCGAACCTAGGATCTCCAGCATGGAAGTCAAGTGCGTTACCTCCCAACCACCTCGCCCTTGTAAGTGTATGCATGCTGTTCATAAAGTATTATTTATCAGAAAAAAAAGGAGGAAAGTCAAGGAAAACCTGGAGTTTCAATACATTTAATTTAATTGCAGATTGTCTAACGTTTCAAGATGGAGGAGGTCGTTTGCTCGAGACGAACTTGACGTCACTAGACTATTGATGAAGAATTTTTTTTTTTTTCAACGGATAAACGTTAAGAAACATTTAAAGAGAAGTTTTGATAAATCGAAAGTGAAACAACTAGAATAGGAATACCATTTGTCAACTCAAAGAGATTACAAAAATAAATTGTCTTGCAAAACAATACGATTTCCTAGTAATTGGCAAATGAAATTCCAAAACAAAACAAAACAAAAAATTTCTATTCTGATTTGAATTGACAGTAAACAAACGACGCCATTCTCTACAGCGTTCAGCACACAAATTGGGCTAAGAGGCTAAGGAAAACAAAAATTTGCTGAATGCGTTGAAAAGATTTCTTCTCTTAAATAATCCTTCGTAATAGAAGGCAGGGGGGACACATGTGACAACACATATTGACTGACGTTTTGTTTCGTTATGGTAATTATTGTTTTTTTTAATTGTTTGGAATTCAACTGCCAGCAATTAGGGGACAAGCATAGGGCCGATTTTGAAAGCACGAAACATCAGGTGTGTACAGCCATTTTATTGTATTCAAGGGTGGGGGTGCAGGTCCAGGTGTTATGGAGTAGCCTATATGTGAGTGTTTATCATGTCACCATACCGAATGTATGGGGGATTTTTTTTTTTTTTTTTTGCTGTAGCTGCCAATTGATGGGGGCTTCGCAAAGGTCTAACAAATTTAGACAAAAAAAAAAGCAAAACTTGGATCAGATCTGAAAACCAAATAGAGCACTCTGACTTTATGTTTACCTGTCTAACTCTTTGTCTGCTACGGAAATTGCGATAGGGCCTTTATCTATTTCATGGAATATTATTTTATTGTTTTTTCTATTTTCATTAGTACCGGGTAACCAAGCCTCGTTTAAAAAGTTAATAAAGTTTCCCCTTTCAGACCTTGAGATCAATGGAGCAGCTGGTGTTAAGGTCATCTGTTTATTTGGCCAACGGTTAACGAGTAGGATGTTATGTGGCCAGCACAACGACCAACCGCATTTACTTTCCCTGACTAGAGTCAGATACCCATTTGAGTTGGGTGGACTCAGAGGCGCCCTAAAAATCACGAAATTCAAAATCCCAGTCTTCACCGGGATTCGAACCTAGGACCTCAGGTTCGGAAGTCAAGCGCTTAACAATTCGACCACCGCTCCCCGAAACCTCGTTTGGTTGAATGCTTTTTTTTTCCCGAGCTTGAGTTACAATCCTTCACGTCTGTGTGTGTGTATTTATAGTGACGAGAGCAGGAATTCCCTTTTTTAGAGACCAAATTAATTTTATGATAATGAAACATGTTTACATCTGTACAACGATGGGCGAATTTTATATGGTGCCCCAAAGGTCCAACAGAATAAAGGATGGGTAAAGGTTAAAAAAAGAGGTTGATCTCGAGTTCTCGCGATGTGGCCAATGAGTTGAGATTCTTTTCTCATTTGTATACAGACACATGCTATTTCAAAGGAAATGTTATAGCCGTTTAAAAAAAAAATATGTATATACAATAATTTTTCACAAAAAATATAGGTTAAATATTTTTGTTGTTATTGTAATATATTGTAATATTGTAATATATTGTAGTATATAGACACTGAATGAAGAGGAGAGACTGTCACCCAATTCCATGTTAAAATATAATAATCCTCTTGCGAAGTCACATTCAAACTTTAAAAAAAAAATCCTTTATTGTGAAGAAATAATTATTTTAAAAAATCCTTTTTTTTTCCCCAACAAAAACTAATCATTAAAAAAAAAAGATTGAAAAGAAAGCTTAAGGCTAGTGGCGGACAATTAGCGAGTTCAGAAGAACAATTTCGGTCCCGCGAAAACAAAAGGAAGCGATTGAAACGACGTGCTGATTATGTTTTCAACTTGGCTTCCTAGTCTCCCAGTTGACTTGAAGGCAAACAACAATGACGAGTTATGGAACTTTGTCCAGAGAAATTCTAACGAACAGAAACAATAAAAGTCTGCAGAAGTTGAACACGAGAGGTGAGAAATGCATGGTCAATGTTGTATAATTCCATCTTTGAAAGCAGCAATAAATATAATTCTTATATCCGATAACACCGCTACCCACACTCAATATCGAAAGTGTTCTATTTTATGAAATATTCACACATTAACTTTCAGTAGTAGAAAACACAAAAATGTGGGAGATGAGTGGGCAGAAAAATATAGAGATGCAGATCTTAGAGAGGAAGTGGAGATGGATTGGTCACACCGTTAGAAAAGATACCAGCAACAAAGCTAGGCAGGCCTTAGACTGGAACCCCCAGGGAACAAGACGTAGAGGAAGACCAAAACGAACATGGCGACGCAGTATACTGGAGGAAGCCGAGAGGACCGGAAAGAGCTGGAAAGCCATCAAAAAACTTGCAAGAGACCGTGGAGAGTGACGTGTTTTTGTCGAGGCCCTATGTTCCATGAGGAACACAAAGGAACGATGATGATGATGAACTTTCATTACAATAATGATAACATCGAAAAAAATGAACCAGTAAAAAAAACTCAATCACCACAAAAGATTTAAAGCAAATTTAACAAATAATAGCCCATATAGTAATAAACTAACCAATAAATTATTCCCTTCACACAGAACTAGATGACAATGTATGTGCTCTTTTTTCATGTTTCAAAAGCTGGTTTTATAAATTTATTGTTCACTTCCGCTTCGAAAAGTAAAAAAAAAGAAAGGATTATGGGTAATCCAGCACAACGCTAACGCAACCAAATCAAACGATTATGACAAAGAAGAATGCCAGAGTTGGAGGGGGGGGGGGCTAAAAAGACAAAGTCAGCCCCGTCCCCCGAACTCTCCTCCCACCTGTTTGAGTTTTTATGATACGGTCATAAGACCCCTAGACTATGACTTCGTCACGCGTATTCTCTGCACTCCTTCCGCTCCAGCCTCCAACTGTCCTGCATTTGAAATGAAATATTTGAAACGAGACAGTCGCTAAGCATAAAGAGAAAAAACTCTGAATGTCGTAACAAAGAACATTGTCTACCGTTGTCGTAAAATTTAGCTTATCTTCCGCATACGATTCCTGGTGACCTTTACGATTCTCCTCTCTCACCATGTCTCTTCAACGAGTTCAATTCTGCTGAGCGCCAGGTATAAAAATTAAACTACATATGAGAAGATGGTTCAAGAATCGTTATTCTTTTAATCGCTGCTCACCTGAAGTATGCATTATGTTAATCGTCTGGTAGAAATCAAACCAGAAGCTGGAAGTAAGCGTTTCGTGAGAGAAAGTATTGCTAACATTTTGACGGAAATATTATCAGGTGGTTTGGAACCATTGTAGTACAGATCTTAAGTCTGGAGGGCGCGGTGGCTGAGCAGTAAAGCGCTTGGCTTCCATACCGGAGGTCCCGGGTTCAAACCCTGGTGAAGACTTGGATTTTTAATTTCGGAATTTCTGGGCGCCCTTGAGTCCACCCAGCTCTTCTGACATTAGTTGGGGAAGAGTAAAGGCGGTTGGTTGTTGTGCTGGCCACATGACACCCTCGTTAACCGTAGGCCACAGAATCAGATGACCTTTACATCATCTGCCCTATAGACCACAAGGTCTGAAAGGGGAACTTTTTTTTACTACTTTCTTAAATCTGGAGCATATCCCTCTTCCTGGCCAGATTCATTTTTTCCAATGTTATCATTTTGGTAACTTAATATTAAGTTCAAGTGTAATTATTTCATACATTAGAAAACGTTCGTTATAGATTAAGGGTTAGGGTTCTTTTGGATATAAAAGCCTTTCCCGGGTCAGTCATAAAAGGAAAAAAACTTCTCGACTCTAAACGACACTTTGACGAGGAGATTTCTGAAAAGCCCAAACTAAAAGGACGAGTAGTGGCAGCCAGACAGAACAGTTCGAGCTGTTTTGTCATGTTTACGCATAGGATGCTGTACAATAGGATCCAACCCATTCTAAGAGAGTACTTCGATCCGAAATTTTGATACTAACATATAGAAGTCGAAACAGTAGAGCACATCCTCGACGATTGCAGGGTTCTCTGGCGAAATTTAGAACGTTCACTTGGTCATGAAACGATTAGAACTGGTGTATGCTAGTGGCTTGCCTTGTACGGCGACAAGAACAGGCTGAAGAACACTGCCAGATACACAGACAACAAGGGAGTGATCTCAGCATGGAGCTTTCGTGCAAGCAGATTTTCAAATGGTGATTTTGGAGCCTTTAAAAAGAAGGGCGGGGAGGAGAGGGGGCGAAACTTGTATCTTTAAACACGTGACACTTGACGTAAAATGAAAGACCGACTGCAAAACTTTTCGGTTGCGAACCAGTTTGTCTTTGACTTGACTAGTTAGTTTCACACTCACACAAGCTTTAGATGGACTAATCTATACAGAGTGCAGCCAAACAGTCGTGATTCAAATTGGTCTTACCAGCCACTCAATGAGGCAATAAACCGCAATGCAAAACATTCACCCCCCCACCCCTAGATGACTAACCGCGATGGTTAGTAAGTAAATGTAAGTCTCAAGTTTTCTGGCAGAGATTACAATTATTACGTCCTAGTGACCTAGTCCAAATCTCCAGCAGGGGATGTCGGCGGTCTATAGCTCCTGAAGGAGAGGTCGGCAGTCCATATCTCCTTCAGGGGAGGTCGGCGGTTAGGGTTTGAACCTACTACAATCATGACGACATCCAGAACACATAACACTTGATCAGGTAGCCATTCTCACCTTCCCTCTGACCAGGACGAGAAGCATCAAACTAAAACCCGAAAAAAAAAGACATGAAAATATGGAATCGACAATGCAAGAACTGTAATCGATCTTTAAAAACAAGTTCACAGAGACTTATTATAAGATACTGTAAAATGAACGCCCCTATTTGCAGCACCGTACACACACCCCCCCTCTCTTTTATTTCCCTTTGTTATCTGAAACCAATTGCAGATCTTCCTTTTCTAATCGTGTCCTCTCTCTCTCCCTCCCTCTCTCACACTCTCTCTCTCTCTCTCTCTCTCTCTCTCTCTCTCTCTCAGGAGACAAATTACCTTCACATATCTCAACAAAACCTTGCAATTCTGATTTCATAACGTCATTTTAATCTGAGGATTCGATCTCAATCAGGATTCTTTTTTCATACCACTGATTCTTTTAAGTTTATATGTATATATATGTTTCTTAGAACCTTTGGGCTTTCATAGGAAATAAAGACAGATCCTTTGGAAAGAATCCCAATATCAAGGACTTCGTTCGTGTAGGTACATGAGTCTACATCAGAGGACAATGTACAACCTAGTGATCGTCAGGTTTGGACAGTTTGGAAACAATGTTAACCTTAATTTTTGTGTAAACTGGGAACTTGCGATTTTGTCTTATGTGTTTTTGGCGATGTCATCTCTTCTAATGAAAAAGAACATAGTATATGAAACGGTCTTTGATCGGTAGCTGTATACTTGGTGTCAATTACATATAGTCGACCTAAAGGGATATTATCTTCTTATCTTATCTTATTTAATACAGACGTTACTTCAAAGAAGAAGATGATTATGTCCTACGCTTCATGCATTCAGTCTTGCATATTAACCAATGACTTAAATTCTGCCAAGTCACTGGTTTTCCTGGCTGGCTCAGGCAACCCATTCCATGCTCTAATAGTGCTAGGGTAGAAGGAGTTTTTGTACAAATTTGTCCTAGCATATGGGACGAAGAGTTTGCCTTTTTCTTTGTGTCTTTCTGAGTATTTTATTAAATTTTGTTTTTGAATTTGAAGATTATGGTTCAGTGTTTTATGTATAATTGCTACTTTACTATTGAGTTTTTCCTTTTTGATATTCCCTTATATATTATATAGTTTTATTTTATATTTAAATGAAAGGTTGTTCCAATAAGCTTTTCTGCAAAAATACACTAAATGATATTTTCAACTTAGTTTTCTTTAATTTATCTTCAATACAATCTTTAATATTGTTGTAACCCTGCCTTGCACCAGTGCTAGTGGTGCGCCCGAGCGCACTAGTGAACAAAGACAGAAAAGAACTATTGAGATAAATCCGGCTGCAGTAGTGTTGTCTTGATTCTAGAACGTCCTTTGTGCTATGAACTGTGTGGAGGACCAGGGGCGGCACTGGGAAGTGTGTCGGTGGTCTGTAGTGATGGATAAGTAGCAAGTAGGACATTCTGGGACTTGATAGCTGAAGTCTGTCATGCGCAGCTTGTTTATGCGCATTAGGATTGCTATTTCTTTTCTTTGCACCATAGGCTCCGCGAGTATCTGTTTCTAAGGTGGTGCGATTTGTTGTCATTCTTGGTTGCATCGGTGTGAGTGGGTCGATGGTGTTTTGCTTTGGCTTTGTTGTGATGGCGCTATGGAGTTAGTGTTTGTTTTCCCCAGTTTTGGGGACTTAGGCTTGGGCTCTTGGGGAGTCAAGTTTGAAGTATTGAGTTGGTCCTTGATTGTGTTGACTATTTGACTATCACCTATGGTGTTGTGGTGTTGGCGTTGTTAGATCTGGGGGACCGCGACACCAATATTGAGGTGTGCTATGTTACGTTAAATACCTTGTTAAAATGCATATATAATGTTATTTATATTTATATTTATTTGTCAGTGATGCTTCATCATATCATTTATCATATTCATTACTTCATTAAATTGTTAAAAGTCTTATCCTGTTGTTAACTATTGTATGTTAACTTATCGTTGAGATTAACTGTTGGCTGTGTTGCCGTGTAGTTGCCTAACATTTAGTCGGCACTTAGTTTTTACATATCGTTAACTTTGTTAGTTATTCTGTTCAGGGAGAAGGAAACCCGGACCCACAAGTCATCCCCTCTATGAGCCTGAAAACCCTCCCTGACAAAGTCCATGTTTGTTAGTTTTGTAATGTAAATAAACGCCTAGTTAATTGTTAATTACTGCCTTTCGTTGAGTGCCTACCTAGATTATTACAATATGTATGTTACTCTTTAAAATAAATAGCATTTAAAGGTGAAATAGGAACGACATTCTAACATTTATTTATATGCATGTGTAAAGTTATTTTTTTTAAAAGAAAAAGCTTTTAAGATGTACAACTATTTATTGTACTTGGTGCTGGTTTGGTTGGATGAGAAGTCTGCCAATCACCAAGACATAAACTATCTCCTGACAGCTTTAATATGTTTGAAAGTGAATCCAGGACAGTAAATCACAGAGCCAATCAGCGAGAAATGTTCTGCTGTCCATTTAACAATCACACAGGAACAATGTGCGGGTAATTAATTCTCACGTTGAGTATGAGAGAATTAGCATGGCCTGTTATCTTTTTTGTACAAAGTTTAAATCAGCTCACTCTGTTTGTCCGTCTGTCTGTCTGTCTAGTAAAAGGTTAGATTGTTCTCCCATTTTCGGATCAAGTTTAAACTTCGTACAATTATTCATTAAATCTGACAAGACATGAATAAAAAAATAAGTATTAGTTAATTAATTGCTGATGATTATTTGTTTTGTTTGATTTAGAAATAAGGGCAATAAATGCTACGAGAGATGTAGATAATTGTATCGATTTAGTCCCCTTATTACGTTTAGACACGTTTTTTCTTCCTCTTCCAATCCTGGGATCAAGTCGAAATTTTACATAATTATTCATAATACGAATCAATCCTAAAATAAACAAATTAATTAATCATTGACTATTAATTCATTAATTTTGTTTTATATAGCAGAAAGGGAGATAAATTCTGTAATTTTCAGTTAAATGACAGTAGGCTACTTCGTAATATGTTTTTTTTAATTGCTTGTTGAAGGCTAATTTGAACTCTTTTCCACCTATCTATCTGGTAAAATGTTTGCACAAATTATTTCTTCCGCAAACTTTTTTCTATCTATCTATCTATCTATCTATCTATCTATCTATCTATCTATCT
>JADKLZ010005465.1:17464653-17474921 GCA_021533235.1 Biomphalaria straminea
TTCAAGATTCTTCACTTTGTCAGGTACAAATTTTGAAGACGTTAATTCTCCCTTTTTCCAATCTCGGACCAAGTTAAACATTTTGCGCAAATATACATCGTCCCTAACAAAATATGTATAAGATTCTTGTAAAAAAAATCCAACAAATATTAATTAAATCGTGATAGTTTCATTAATTGTGTTGGATATTTTTTAAAAGGGAAATAAATCTTGCAGTATTGAGAGATATGCCTCTCTCTCTCTTTTTTTTTTTTTTAAAGTATTTTAAAATAATTTTCTAGTTGTTTTTTGTTTTTTTTTAAGAAAGGATGTCACATCATGTGTTCTGAGCACTGTATCTATTTTTAAACTTCCGTGAGCCGCCATGACAGCATCATTTCTAGCTTCAGCCTGCTGCAGCACAAAACCTATCAACTACTTCAACATAACACCACACTTGCGCTTCTCAATGCTGAGGTATTCGGACCTGTGACAGTCCCTGAATCGGTCAGTCGCCTGACCGACACAATAAAAAAAAACAAAACAAAAAAAAACTAAAAAAAAAAAAAAAAACCAGCAAAAAATATATAAAAAATCCTTTAAAAAAAGCTTATCTAAAGGGGAAGAATTCTGTCCTAAAAATTATATTTAACTAAAATGTACAAGCTATTTCCCTCACTTGAACAAACAAAATAATTAATTACCAAGAACTGATTGACTATTTTTGTTTATTAATTCATGTTTTGTTAGGTGCAATAAATGCTTGTTCAAATTATCAACTTGATCGGAGAATGCGTGCGGGAGAAACAGCATTAACAATTATTTAAAGGGACTAAACCTACGAAATTCAGCCATATCCGTATATACTGAAGTATTTGTTTCCCTTGTTGCTATTCAACAAAATAATGAATTAATTGTCCAAATATTTACTGTTTAAAATTTTTTATTAATGACTAGTCAATAAATAATTGTGAGAAGTTGTATCTCGATCCGAGAATTTGTGTGATAGAAATAACTAATACAAACTTTTTTACCAGACAGACAGAGTGATTTGATATAATTAAAGTAAAGTTCTCCTTTCAGAGGTAGGGCAGATTATGTAAAGGTCATCTGATTCTGTGACCTACAGTTAACGAGGGTGTCATGTGGCCATCACAAAGACCAACCGCCTTTACTTTTCCCCAACTAATGTCAAGTACCCATTCAGGCTGTGAGGACTCAGAGGCGCCCAAGGATCCTGAAATTAAAAATCCCAGTCTTCACCAGGATTTGAATCCGGAACCCCCGGTTCAAAGCCAAGCGCTTTACCGCGCAGCCACCGCGCCTCCGAGTTGATATAGCTTTGTAAAAGGGAAAACTGTTACTGAGTGTTACCCATGTATTTTTACCTTTACGGAATCATGCGATCTGTGGTGTAAGCTCGTGGTTTGGTTAACTTGTAGAACGTGAGAACCTTGGCTCAATATGTTTTGTTGTTGCTATTGTCGTTGAAGACTGCAAGCCCGTCTGGGAGACCTTTATGGCTCCTTTCCTCCCCCCCTCCCTCAACCGACAAAAAATAGTACCCTTCTTTCTCGTGCAATACTCAGCTATACACAGAGGCCTTGGTGTGTGAAGTCGTGTGTGTGTGTTTAGGAGTTACATCACTCGGTGCGGAGGGTGGTTTGGGGGGAGGGCAAATCAGCTGTGACGTCACTGCAGATGGATTAGACCGACCAATTGTCACTTCGTTTTCCTCGCCTGCTCTTTGACGTCATTCCTGCCTCCGCCCTTGTGACGTCACGTTAGGGGTGTTTTCTAAACTCCGCCGCGCGGTTGCCTTGACATGGAGGAAGAAAAACCAAATATATATATATATATATATCAGCTCCAAAATAATTTTGTTTAAGCACTTGATAGAATGGCCAAGAAGAAAAGAGTCGAAATAAAACGAATCTATTATTTTTCTGCTTCAAATTGACAGAACTTTGTTGGGTTTTTACTTTCAAAGTTGAGTCTTTTTCGTACCTCTGAATTGCCTTTATGAACCTAATTTTGTACAAACATCCGCTATATTTTTTTTACCCCCCATATATATACCAAAGTCCAATTTTTGGTCCTTATCAGGAGTCATAAACTATGATGTAGTAAAGTTTCCCTTTTACACCTGCGATCTACTAGACAGGTGATCTTAATTAATGTCATCTATTTCTATGGCCAACAGTTGGTTGTCCTTCGGCCAGCACAACGACCAACCACCTTTACTATCCCAAACTTAAGTCTGGTAAACATTGGAGTTGGATTGTCTCTGATGCCTTTTTAAAATCTCGTAATTAAAAAATCCCAGTTTTCACCAAGGTTCGAACCCATGACTACAGGTTCGGAAGCATTCAGCCACCTCGCCCTTAAAAAACACGAAACAACAAAGATGACATTGCCAGACTGAAAAAAGGCGGATGCCAGTGCACATTTACCTGAAGAATAAGATAGATTAACAAAAACAATAATTATATAAAAATCCTATGCCATATTTGTTACCCAGAATTCTCTCTGCCATTTTTTTAAATGTAGGTCGGGCAACCCTTTGACCTTCTGTCGGAGGATCGTTTTATTTTTCTGTTTATGATCGGCAGGATTTTCTCGAGGGATGGAATAATCCACATCAGGAGACGAAAATACTTCATAATGAATGTTTTAACATTTAGAAGAAACAACCCGTCCACCCCACCCCTCCACCTTTCTCCCCTGATCCCAATATCCCTACAAACATTATCCCTACCTCTACCCATCCCAATTATTTCCCAACACAATATCTTATCGTGTTGTGATAACAAAAGATAGTTGGAAAATATCAAACGGGTGTGGGGGCGGGGTATGGGTGGGGAGAGGTCATCACGATTTGGGGAGAAAAGAGGGGGGGGTGAATAAGCAACTCTTTATTCGACCTGAAAAGGTCGACGTGTTTCCCTTGTAGATGCCATCTTTCATTGGAGAAAGCCATTCGACAGTTATTAAAGTAATTGCTGAAATCTTCATGAGAAAACGCGGGGAAAACAACACTCTTATTATGGTGTCAGAAATAGAATTCGCATGACTAAACTCATGTATCGCTACTGGGCTAGCATTCTCGCTTTTTTTTTTTATTTCTATTTATTTTCGCTGTCTTGCAAAAAAATAATAAATACAATAATAATAAAGTGGAGGATTCTCTTGTATATTGTTTCGTTATAGTTTTTCTGTTTTTTCTTTTCATGTTTTGACTTTTATAACATGGCGATTTCCTAAGAGATCTCCACGAGTTGTTCGATACTTGGAATTGCAGTGTTTTCCAGTCGATGCTAAATATATGCAATGACAATATGATACCGTAGGCAAAAGACACAATTTGCCCTTTTTTTTTCTCCCTTTCTAATTCATTCTTTGAATAAAGTAGGCTTATATCAATTGTTTTATAGGTTAGTTTTTTTAATGTATTCCATTTATCTGCACGACTATTATCCTGATGAATGTCAGATTTCCGGTTATTAAGAAGCCAGTGATATCTAGTCTATATACTGTAGTGAAATAAATGTAACTAAAAAAATATTTGTGGATGTTGTTTTAATATTTTATTATTATGGCCTCCTTCATTTGCCAAGCGACTGTGGATCATCTCATGGAAATGAGATGAATGCCTGGGCATAAGCTGTGGTGGGAGCGATGTTGTTGTCTAATATGGATCTTCTGAATGAATTGTCTTTTTTATCAAGTCACTTTGTCTGTCTGTCTGTCTGGTACACATTTTGTATACGCTATTTCTTCCACTTCCCATTCTCGGATCAAGTTGAAACTTTGCACAAATTATTTATTGTCCTTAACAAAACATGAATAAATCAATACACTAATTAATTAATGGAAATTAACTAATTTTTATATAGAAAAAGGGGTAATATATTGCATTAATAAAAGATACATCTATACTTTTGCAGTTCTTTTCCTTTGTTAGAATTCATTATTTTTAGTTTCAATGTTTTAAATGATAAGTACAGAATCAGACACAGAGAAAGTCAGACAAAGAAAGAAAAAGACAAACAGACAGATAGACAGACAGACAGACAGACAGACAGACAGGTGTGAGATGAGAGAGATAAGAAGAGGTAAACAATAGTTACGTCACGACCCGTGACCTACGACTTGGCCACAAGTTATCGGTTTAAACTGCCCACAAGTTGTGACGATGTAGTTTAGTGTTTAGGCCTTCTAAAACGAACGGTCTCCTTTGATATCGCAAATGTATGAGTTTTTGTATATTCTGGGTACTTTTACAACAAAAATATCTTTTTTTTTTCTTGTTTAGGCTTTAAAAGTTAAACAGGAAAACATATGAAATCAAATGAATGACGGCACATCCATTTTTAGACAGTTTTGACAATGAAATGTTCGTCTTAAAAAACTACACTGTCTTTCCTATGAAATATTAATAATATAAACCAGTGTGGGTTAGGGTTATCGTTCTTAGATTGAAATACAGTAAAATCTCGAAAGAGTTATCCGATCTTTATTGGATGGCAACACTATCTAAATTTAGACATCATTTAAGAAATACTATGTAGATAAAGAAAAAAAAAATGTATAGTTTTTATTTACACACTCTTTGATCGACTCTGTCTGTCTAGTACTATTTTTGTACACGTTATTTCTCATCTTATTTTTTTTAAGTGTTTTTTTTTTTCATTTCACTTGTTTTGTTTCTTGTTTGAATTGTTTTTGTCTAAAGCACTTTTAATGCTTTTAGTATTCCCAGTGCACTAGGGTACTTTCTCTTTGCTTAACAAAGGGGAAATGCAAAGGCGTAGTGATTGGGGTAAGGGGGCACGATGCCCCGCTCGCAAAACTCAGGGGGCGCCACACGCAACCTATATTTCTACGTGATGTTCATGGGAAATGGGAGGAGGGGGCGCCAATAATGTACCTCGCTAACTACGCTTCTGGGGATATGGGATATCCGGCAGAAGGATTTGGCGCTGACAAAGAGCGCTCAGCAAACACATGTCAGCTTGAGTCGGGATTCGAGCTCGTGCCCTTTTTGATAGATAGTAAAGTTCCGACCATGTGGTATATAGGGAAGACGATGAATAGATCATATGATTCTGTGGCCTACGGTTAACGAGGGTGTCATGTGGCCAGCACAACGACCAACCGCCTTTACTTTTCCCCGACTAACGTCTGGTACACATTAGAGCTTGGTAGACTCAGAGGCGCCCGAAGATCCTAAATTAAAATCCCAGTCTTCACCGGGATTCGAACCCGGGACACCGGAGCGCTTTACCGCTCAGCCACCGCGCCAAGCCGAGCGTTTTTTTTAAATAGTTTTTTTTTTTTTTTTTTTTCAACTTAGCCACACATGTTATATTCTTTAACTCTTTCTCTCCGTAATTATTTATCACATTCTGATAGAATCAACGTTGGTATCGTCAGTTAGGAGAGAACGAGTTAAATTAGCTCAAACATTTTAATCCAATTCACGTATTTGTTTTTGTTTATTTTTGTTGTATAGAAAGGTGTAACAGCGTACGTAACACAGCAGTTTTTAAAAGCAATTTTTTTTTTGTTTTCATCACAGGGGATTATAATAAGATATTCAGTTGTTGTGTTTTTTTTCTGATTCTAGCATATAAAATGACAGGAGAATAAGAGAAACGTAAAATTAAATAGCCAAAAAAATGTAATTATATCAATTAGCTCAGATATATAATTAACTTTCTTCTAGAATTAGACTAAATAGAATAATTGAAAAAAAGGGGGAAGAAAGAAAGGGATGTCTGGGTGAATTTTATCGTAATCATTTAGGAAAACAAAAACAAAAAGGAAATGACCTGAATTTGAACTCATGGTTAACCCTCATCACGCCTTCATATTAACCACCAGTGACATGCGTATGACTATAGATTAGTATAGAAGATTGAATAATTATGTCTTGTTTGTTTCAAAGTTACCTATAAGGGAGACTAACTCAACATATAACACCACTTCAGTCAAATATAATTTATTTCCTTTGTTCAAGATAAAAAAAAAAGAAAATACCAATAGTTAATTATCTATTTGTTATTGTTTTTTAATATTTAATATCAGGTGGCCGAGCCTTGCTCGGTTAAATAAATGCCATGCCCAGCCTGACTGTCGGACAATAAGAAGTTCCTACCGGCTTTTGCTATCCATCCATCCCAGTGGTGCTACAGCCCGTAGTCTGCTTTTAGTTTTACACATCCCTTCATTCATATCTCTAAAAAGCGTTCTTGTTTGCAAAGAAATATTTTAGTGTACTACAGTAAGCTTAGTGACGTAAGCAGCGTTTTCCCCGTTTACGTCATGGAAAACTTTCATTCATAAATTATTCAAGCCAAAATTAATTTTACAACGAGACATTTTATATATCAAAATAACGGTCGAACTCGAGTTTTCCCGATGTGGCCAATGAGCTGAGAATTTTTTCCTCACTAATATGCAGATACGTTGAAATTTTAAAGAAAATCGTTACAGCCGTTTTCGAAATCAAAGATATATAAATATATATATATATATATATATACAAGAATTGCTCGCTTAAGAGTATAAATTCTTGTGTTGTCTAGTAAAAGAAATAATTGTGCAAAATCTCAGCTCGATCCGAGATTGTATGTCTGAAGAATAACGTGTGCAATCTTTTGACCAGAGAAACAGAGTAAGTTATTATAAGCTTAATAATAACAGCTCTTTATTATGTATATTTGTATATTTGTTTGTTTGTTTGTTCTTATTGTGTACAATAAAAATCTAATACTATAATACGAAGTATCTTAAAAAGTTGTGTTGTTTTTTATTCTAATCGAGTCCTATATTCTGAAGCTTGTGGTTGCCTGGTCACGTGGTAGCATCTCAGTCATTTGATAACGATGGCTGTGTCCGCCGTACCGGGGGAGGTTTGGGATAAAACGAAATATTCTTTAACTCTGATGGGAATTCCTAAACATATAAACAAAACAAAACTTCGTTCTGTTCAAATTAGATCAAATCCACAACATGGCGTTATTATCATGGCACTATTAATTATGCTGCCTTTTAGAGGAATTAGTAATTCCACCCAACTTTTCTTTCCAATTTTCTCTTTCCAGCCACACACAAAGAGAATGTATACAAAATTATAATATCGCCTTTTAATTTTAACGGTCTAGCAAATATAATTTTTCTTAACAAATGACTCTAAACTTTCACACCTTGTGTAAATGTGCTTCGCAACCAACACTAATCAAATATACTCAACTCTAAGTCAACCCCAAATCTACAGGTTACCAGTGTTCAACAACCACCACTGAATCAGAAACGCCGTTAGTAACGAAACATGCTGAGTATACTCCCTTAGAGCACGTGAAAGGAAGCGGGCAGTGAGTATTAAGGTCGCCTTGTCCCATTACACGAACAGACCCAAATGCCGCACACGAACCAGTTCTCTGTCTATCAAATCCTTGTCCAGATCAGCCTTTGTGTTTCTTCGTTCTCGATGCAGTGGCGACAAAGTGGGTCGTAGTTTTATCGAAATCGTCCAAAACAAGCACCAATTAGACTCGGAACTGGGCTAGGACGGCCTGTTCCGCACGATTAAGTTGCCACCAAGCATCGTTTCTGTCTGGTCTACTCATCTGCCTATAGAGCTCACAGCCTTTATCGGAAGCGTCCCAGCCATGGTACTTAAGTGCCAACAAGCGACTTCAACCATCACCACCATATGAAATCCAAAAAAACAACAACTGTGAATCAGACTTTGACTACAATACCTAAATCTTAGTGAAGACTGGAGTTTTTAATTTCGGGAGCTTTGGGCGCCTCTAGAGTCCACCCAGCTTTAATGGGTACCTGACAATAATTGGAGAAAAGTAAAGGCGGTTGAACGTTGTGCTGGCCACATGAAAACCACATTAACCTTGGGCCACAGAAACAGATGGCCATTTACATCATCTGCCCCATAGGTTGCAAGGTCTGAAAGGAAAACTTTTTTTTTTCATTTTGTTTTACCTCTCAATTGATTTCAACACAACATTCCAAAAGTCTTACAACATATTTCTATTAACATCGATGTGCCTCCGTCTTTTAACAACCACCTGTCAATCTCAACATCACAGGCCAATAGTCTATGTTGTCAATCTCCATATAATCTTCAACAACACAACAGATTTCGACAACCAACTGAGTATCAGGATGATCACATCTCCGCGCTGTCTTTGTCAAACACGTCTATATCAATTTTAAACCACAATCTTTGAAGATCAATTCTGTATCACATTTATGAAATATAACATTAAAGTATAACATTTTAGTCAGCCTTAACAATAGAAACTGTGAGAACAAGTTCCATTTAAAGGTAGCTTTAAAACTCTTTGTGACTAACGGTACAAAATAATGATCCATGTCCAGCAGAATACTTTGAGTGGCTTTTTTTTTTTAATAATAATGAATTGGCGAAGAATCATGTGTGGGTTGGGTCATTACGCGTTTTTAGCGAAAGAATTTGGGAAAAGGCGTTTTGTAAGACTCAAGAAGAGGCGTTTGGTAGCGAAGAGATTCGTGTAGGCGTTTTTTGTCGAAGAGTTTCGTGAAGAGGCGTTTTTGTGGCGAAGACAATCGTGGAGAGGCGTTTTTGTGGCGAAAAGACGCAGAACGCTGAGTTATTGTAAAAGAATTCAACGAGCTGTTAGCTTCCTTCCATCGTCTTGGATCGTCTTTTTGAGATGTAACGAGATCAAAGCAAGGGGGGGTGTCCCCAACGGTTGGAACAACATGGCTCATACAGCAGTTCCCCCACTCCGAGAAACCAATATGTTTAAAGGAATGGCAAACATATACAATGAGATCTGTGGCGTCGCGGGCTCTTCCAGGACGTAGGGTCACTAGCTCCTAGCTTTTGCTCAGGGCTCACTTCGAGGCCTTTTCCACGTTTGGTGAATGGCTAATGTTTTGTAATTTTTTCTGTTACTGAAGGCAACAACAAGTTGACAACATCGAAATATTTTCTTAACACAGCTTGAGTAGGAGAAGAAAAATCCTTAAACTAAACTAGTAATTGTGTGTGTGTGTATTTTTTTTTGTGTGCATTCCCTTGCAGTCAGTCGTTGGAAGAAATTGAGCAATGAGATTCACATTTCTGGAGCATGATCACTGTAAATGTGGCATTGTCCGATCGTGCGATGTTATACATCATTATACATTATAGATCTCAGTTGATCAGGTGCGTTGACTTTCGGTTTTCAATGCCATTCCTGTAATCAAAATAAACAAACTTTATATTTAAACAATCACTTACAACTATATCTCTAAATAATATAGAAGTTATTTTATTCGAAAGCAAACAAAATAATGAAATTTCAATAATTATTCAATGACTATTTCGTTAATTGATTTTATGTTGTTTTTTTAGGTAACAATAAATAATTGCATAATATTTCAACTTGATCCGAGAATGGGTGTAGGTTAAAAACGTGTTCAAATCTCAAAGGGGATGAAACCCTACATATTTAGCCATATAATTGAATACTAAACGATAACTCGTGTTGGTATCTAACAAAATAATTAATTACCAGTAATTTATTGACATAGTCTTTAATTTTTTTGTTATAGATTCCTGTCTTGTCTATACCAATGAATAATTGTGCAAATTTAAACTTCATCCGGAATGGGTGTGGGAGAAAAAAATATATGCACACTTTTTTTTTTACCAGACAGACAGACAGACAGACAGACAGACAGACAGTGTTGATAAAAGCTTTCTAAAAACAAGATGTAGCGATGCTCTTAAAGAATGATTATGACATATTTCTTTATTGGATGGCTGCCTGGTCGTGCGGTTTGCGCGCTGGGTTTATCGATTGCCCCGGGTTCAAACCCTACCCGCTCCCATCCTGCGGGAGGCTTGGACAAGGAAGTAATTTATCTTTAACTCTGAAGGAGCATCCAAAACATGTAAAACATTTTACAAACATATTTATACAAAGAAACTTAACCGGACTCAATTGAAGTCACTAATTTCTAGAACCTTGGTGATCGACAAGAATTTCTCATTTTAAATCATTTAATGAAGCCCCGAGTTCATTAAGGGCACAATTATTCTGTTGCCCACACAATAGAATACATTATGTAGCAATAATATTAATATTAATAATATTAGAACCGTCTATCTATCTTTCTATGTGTGTATCTATCTATATGTATGGAGAGAGAAAGACAGAGAGAGAGAGAGAGAAAGAGAGAGAGAGAGAGGGGGGGGGGGAGATATTAGTTAGATTAAGTAAAAAAAAAAAGTG
>JADKLZ010005465.1:17491691-17504710 GCA_021533235.1 Biomphalaria straminea
AGAGATATTAGATAGATAGATAGATAGATAGATAGATAGATAGATAGATAGATAGATAGATAGATAGATAGAGAGAGAGAGATAGAGAGATAGATAGAGAGCTAGATAGAGAGCTAGATAGAGAGATATTAGATAGATAGAAAGATAGATAGATAGATAGATAGATAGATATATAGATAGATAGAGGAAGTTAAAATTGATGGCGTATTTTCTTGTCTTAATTTTTTTATTTCTCTATTTCACTATTCACTTAGCCTAGGGCCTCCGACTGCCTAAGACCGGCCCTGCAGGTGTGAACAGTAACAAAAACTACTTTCTACTTATCGACACCTGCACTTGTTAGGTCGAATATATGATATAGAGGTCAACCGTATAGGGTACAACCGTACACCACGTAATCAAAGTAAATTTATTTTAGTCGAGCCGAGAACGGCGTAAAATATCTGCTCGTTGCAAATAGATACATAAATATATAAATAAATAAAAAAGAAAAATAAAGACCAGACCCCTTTCATAGATATCTGTATCGATGGTGGGAAAATTATAAATAGCTAGATTTTTTACTAGATGCAGGCTATGCTTGCAGTTATGCTCCTCCTAGGTGGGTAGCTAGCCATGGCTAACGAGCCCCTCCTACCCGAAGCTTTCTGGTTTAGGCGCCAATCACTCGATATCGCCCTTTCTCATGCTGGTGAAAACAGTTCCGCCGGACACAATATGTTAGCCACACGTGATGTGCAGGAGTTGACCTGGTTGACAGAGGCTATTTGAGACGCATGCTATTGTGAATGAAGCAATTTAAAGGTAGTCGAAAACTTATATCCATTGCCACATCCGGCATGCACAATCTTGTTGACCAGTTTTATGATGCTTTATAATACTTTTTGAACTCAACAGAATCACCTTTTTTTAGTGTCTAATTTGCTTGATTGCGTGTAATTAACTGTTTAGGTAGCACTGTTTTGCTGTGAAATGTAATGAAATAATGCCAATGAACCCGTGTACACAGACAGCCAAATTGTCTCACTGACCGATGCAAAAACAGTAATAAAAAGCTCGGATACTTCCTATTTAAAGCAACTAAAGTCGGATGGTTCTTGTAAACCTTAACTTCAACAGCAAGTGAACTGTTCTTAATGGATTACAGCACACATTGAATTAGAAGGCAATAAAAAAGCAGACATACTGGCATACATCATACATATTACACCTACATACTCTCTCTACCCAGAAGAAATGATGAAAATAATAGAGTGTAGAATAAATAATAATTGGACCAGCTCACATCCCTATTAGAAAGAAATATACGCCTTAAACAAGGCTCATGACCAATAATTAACATTTCGACTCAGAACCGACACAACAGAATGAGACAACATATGTTCCGGAAGCTTAAAGTCAGGACAAGCGAGCATCACCAGAGAATGCTGACCAAGTCCTTCAAAGCTGTATTGCACATCAAGAGTCCCGAACAAGACTCTGGCCCCAAAACCATCCTGTAGCAAAAAAAAAAAAAAAAATTAACATAACTGAGAACTGCCTAATCTAGAAACTACTGCGCAATTCATCTCAGATATAGTAAAAAAAAGTAAAGTTCCCCTTTCAGACCTTGTGGTCTATAGGGCAGGTGATGTAAAGGTCATCTGATTCTGTGGCCTAAGGTTAACGAGGGTGTCATGTGACCAGCACAACGACCAACCGCCTTTACTTTCCCCAACTAATGTCAGGTACCCATTAGAGCTGGGTGGACTCAAGGGCGCCCGAAAATCCCGAAATAAAAATCCGAGTCTTCACCAGGATTCGAACACGGGACCTCCAGTACGGAAGTCAAGCGCTTTACCGCTCAGCCACCGCGCCCTACATCTCAGATATAGGATTACTGATACGAACCCTCTGACATGTAAAAATGAGAACGAAGAAGGAGCCAAAGCACAGTGAACTCATTACCAAGCCCATTAAGAAATTCCGAGATTAAAACTTCACCCTGTCTGCAATCAATATGTAAGGTCAAACAAATTGTCAACAAGAAAGCTCGTGGACGCTTTTAAAGTCAGCAAGGGGAGATAAACATGATCACTTCAACTCAACTCTGTATGTGATATGTAAACAAACAAGGGCAGCAACTTGCAAGACAACTCATCTTCAGAAAATCGATACTCACAAGTTGGCGATGTTCAAAGAGTTTCTGGGAAATTCAGGAGAAAGAAATTTGCATATTCCAAGCAGCGAAAATACGTTTTTGTTTTGTAAAGATAGTTGATAAGAGGCTTTATCGAGGGTAAGACAGCTATATGTATATGCCATAGATCTGTTATGTAGCATAACGTCAAATTTCTGGTTGCCATTCGATAACAATAATTAGTTTCAATAAGTATACATGTTGTTATTGCAGGACTAAGAATATACACATTGTATCAATAAGAAGATTTTAATATAAAACAACTAGTCAATCGCCGTAGCATACGCCGCTATCTTGCAGGGCTGGCAGTCAAGCGCGCAACCAGTCATCCGTAGTGTGAATACTTGTTTTCTCGAAGGACTATCCGCAGAAATAATAGAGTGTTATTCCCTTTACTTCTTCTCGCTTAAACTGTTGAGGGAAGAAGAGAATAATATATATAGATATATATAGATAGATTGTAAATGAAAATGTCGTAGAACTTAAAATAAGTGATCTCAAAAAAGCTATAGTAAAATAGTCTACTTCCATCATGTAACTACCACATCGTAGCCTTTCCCGTTATAAAGAAGGGGTCTTCATATAGCTATATTGCGAATTCTGTATCTCTTTCTCTCATGTATGCCACGATACAGTTTTCCAAGTCTACCTCACAACAGAGTGTAATTTATTTCTTTTTTTAAATTTTTTAAAATCTTTGATTATTTATATAATTTCAATTCATCAACAGAAGGGAAGCACGGTAGCTGAGTGCTAAAGTGCTTGGCTTCCCAAACCCGGTGATCTCCGGTTAGAATTATGGTGAAGACTAGAATTTTTTATTTTGGGATCCTTAGGGCGCCCTTGAGTCCGCCCAGCTCTAATATGTACCTGACATTAGTTGGGGAAAAGTAAAGGCGGTTGGTCGTTGTGCAGGCCTCATAAATTACAGCTTTTATATAGCGCTGCTTTCATGCTTAAAATAGCATGCTATGGTCTAATTTCATTTGTGAGCCAGTGGGAGGAGGCATATCTGGAAGAAGGCTAAACCGTGCTGCCTTTAGACGCTCAGAAAACGCAACTCAATATCTTAGCTATACGTGAAGGCCAGGAGTTGGACTGGTTGACAGAGGCTATTTGAGACGCATACTATATGAAGCATTTTATGGGTAGTTGAATGCTTATATCCATTGCCATTTCCGGCATGCACAATCTTTGTCACCAGTTCTATGATGATTTATGTAATTTTTTAAGCACCACAGAATCACTTTCTTTTTAATCCCATTTCTGAATTTTCTGTTACATGTAATCAATTTAGAGTCGAAACAAGATCAGTTTTTTTCATGTTCTTTACAAAGAGCGAAGACCAAAAATTCTTTATAGCTTTCACTGATTTTGTTGTTGTGTTTACCTGCTGACAGATCAGGCATTCACGTCCAAACCCTATAATACTGTTGAGCAATCTAGGTTATTGACAAGTTGTAAACAGTTCATGTTCAAATACATTGTTCATTGTTATATATCCGCTGGAGTTCATCAATTATAAATTCATAGTTTGTTTTTTAAACTCATTTTTTCACAATTAAGGTTAACATCGTTCAGAAATAGTGCAAACTTGACAATCAATGTCTTTTGTTGTAGACGCGATCAAAGTTCTTGATATGAAACAAAGTTGACTTAACCAACTTCTTGCACTGGACCAGTGTCCAACACTTTACGCTGAAAAGTTGGGCTGATCAACAATGTTCCTGGACGTTGCAGTACTCTAACAGTGGACGGACCGGTACGATTTCTTGATGGTAACTTGTCAACCCAAGGCTGAGGCCCAGCAGCAATACAGTGAGCTCATGAGGAGTTTAGAGGACTACATATAATCTATGATTGGTTATTCTTTACAATTTGTCTGGTCTGGCGATAATTTTTTCCCCAATGAAGTCCCGGGACAACTAATCTTCACCAGTTGACACCGAGAGGTCCTGGAGTTCTATTAGAATCACCACAGACTGAAAATATAAAAAATAATATCTGTGAGTGATTTTTATAAAACATTTTTTTTAATAGTCCCAGTACAAATAAAGCTCCACGAACCTCTCCAACCTTCTATGCAACCCATCCAACTACAACTATTCTTCCACTATTATCATTAAAAGTGTGGACCATTTTAAATCTATCCGAGACTTGAAATATTGCTACTCCCCTAGCTACGTTTCCCAAACTGAACCACCCATCTAAGAATCCCATATCTGATATATATTTGCGTGCCTTGTATTCTGTGTTGATGTTTGTTTCTTGCAAGAATATGAAGTCTGGCTTGTATTTCCTAGCTAGGTGTACAATGTATTTTTGTTTTCTTTTTAAGCTGCGTGTGTTAAGTGAAAGGATTATGATGTCTATCATGATTGAATAGTAGTTCTATTATCTATTTAATAGCTTGGACGGCGTATGGCTGTCCAGTTCGTCTATTATAAGAGGAGGAGTCTCCGGGATCTCCCGGATGCTAACATCCAACCGCTGTGGGCTTGGACTCACAGCCTCACAGTCCAAGTCCACAGCCTCACAGCCTCACAGTCCAAGTCCACAGCCTCACAGCCTCACAGTCCAAGTCCACAGCCTCACAGCCTCACAGTCCAAGTCCACAGCCTCCTCGTCTCTAACGGTCCTTGGGCTTGCAAATATATCATCAGAAGAAGATAAAGATAAACATCTCTTCCTTTTTAATTTAAAAGGAGACCCAGGAGCAGATTTCACCGTCTCTCCCGAACGAAATCTCTTGTTCAGCTTGAAGCCGTCGCTACCCTTGGCCGCTACCTCCGCCACCTCGGCCTCAACCAATGTTGAAGCCTCATCAGCCCCCGCCTTGGGGGTTTTGGTATTTTTCTTTGGGGACCCCTTGGAGCCCCTTTGTACCAGAGTGAAGCCATCACTCTGCAGCCATTTCTCAATTGTCTCCTTTTCACTCATTTTAGGGATGTCCCTTTTAACCACTTGGGAAACTATGACTTTAGAATTTATGAACTCCAGCAGGTATATTACAATGAACAGTGTACTTAATCATGAACTATATACAACCCCTCAATAACATTCACTGCTCAACAGTATTATATGGTCTGGACGTGGATAGGTTTAACATGTTTGCCTTGTGTGTTACTGTAAACAAAAGTATAATCTGAATAATAAAAAAAAAACAATTTAGAGTCGAACCCCCAAGCCAAGTTCGTACTTACTACTTAGATACCTGATTCGCATGACACCCTCTTTAACCGTTAGCGAAAGAAACGTCATCTGCCTATAGATCACAAAGGTCTGAAATGGGAGCTTCACTCTTTTTTTTTTCGTTAAGACAACATAAGATATTAGGTCTGAAACTGTCATGATTAACTCAGTATTGGAAAATTATACGTGCCATGCTAAAAAGGCGTCGTAGTTCACGTTTTAATTGCAATCATGCCCGTCTTTTTTTTTTTTTTTTTTTTTTTCAATATTTTTTAAATGTTCCGTTAGAATTAAGCGTTATTACACCGGAGGCGCGGTAGATGAGTGGTAAAGTGCTTGGCTTCCTAATTGGAGACCGGGGTTCGAATCCTGATGAAGACTGGGATTTTTAATTTCGGGATCTTCTGGCGCCTTTGAGTCCACCCAGCTCTAATGGGTACCTGACATTAGTTGTGGAAAGGTAAAGGCGGTTGGTCGTTGTGCTGGCCACATGACACCCTCGTTAACCGTAGGCCACAGAATCAGATGACCTTTACTGTCGTCTACCCTATAGTCCACAAGATCTGAAAGGGGAACTTTTCTTTTTATATTTTAGCCCAAACTGGCCCCAAACTGGCCCCAAACTGGCCCCAAACTGGCCCCAAACCTCCCGCAGTAGGGGGATGGCAGAGTGCAGTATTCCAATCTGAGTCCAGAGCGCTTACCACAAAACACGGCATACTTCCTCGTTGGACAGGTCGGTGATGCACACGGACGATTTTTACGGACCGATGATCATATTTATTGACATATTCTGGACTCATCCTGTTTCACATTTAAATGAATATAAAAAAAATGATAAACAGAAACGTAACCAGATAACAAGACGTTATAAAAAAAAAATGCGCGTACTGTTTAACCTTTTGAAAACAAATACAGAATTTTATAGTTGACATTTCAAAAAAAATAAAAATAAAAAAGGAAATGTAACAAGGAAACCATAAAAAAAAAAATCTTTAATAGTTGAAATTCAATATGTCAGCAATTTATCGGACTACGTTGTTATAGTGTGTGCGCTCATATTTTCTGATCTGCTGAGTCGCTGCAGTGTGACGCTGGAAAAAAAAAATTGTGATCAATTTTCGATGACGTCATAACATAATGCTATGGAATGGGAGCCACTCTAAACGTTTCATTTCGCAGTTCTCAGCCTTGCGTTCAGTTGATGGCTAACATAATTCTAGATCTAGTAGCGGCACGCTTGTCTAGGTCAACATTTAGCGGGAAAACGGGAGGGATTGTTATCCCGTTTTTTCCCGTTATGCTTTTTTTTCCCGTTTGTGTCCGCTCTGAGACCCTTACGATAAGAAAAAAAAAATCTTGCTATAAGATCATTGTTTTATAAGGTTTATTATCATAAATTTAACTCTGAATTATTTATTGCCTCATAAGAACATGTCATAGCCTGCATTCTTCCAATGCTTAAAACGAATCATTTTATAACAAAAATTAGAAAATTTTAACCAACTTTTCGTTTCAAAGCAAATATTAGGTCAAGATTTTAACTCTTTCTCTCCGTATTTATTTACCACATTCTGGTGGAATCAACGTTGTTATCGTCAGTTAGAAGAGAAAGAGTTAATCCGCTACACAAGTAATTTTCAACGGGCACACTTCTGTCTGTGTGTGTGTTTGTGAGGGTGTACTTTAAATGTAAATATGTAAAGTGACCCTTTCAGACCTTGCGATCTATTCGGCAGACGATGTAAAAGTTATCTGTTTTTTCGCCCTGTGTTGACAAGAATGTCATGTGGCCAGCACAACGATTAACCGCCTGTACTTTTCCAAGTATTTCCTGGTACTCATTAGATTTGGGTGAACTTATAGAGGCATCCTTAAAAATCAGGAAACTTCAAAAAATCACTGTCTTCACCGAGACTTGAACCTTTGTCTTATATCACAATGGAGTATGCTATCACCTTCACCGCTGACGATGATAGACGCAGACGGTGAAATACAAACCTAAATCTACCACCTGCCGACAATGGTTATTGTTAAGCCTGCCCTGGGTGTGGTAAAATATGTAGGTCACAGCTGGGGCTGTGCAACCATGGGAAATACTGATTTCCTCACTAATCTTCGGACTCGAAGACAAGCCTTATTATTATATCACCATTACACAGGGGCGTAGCTAGGAACTTTCCATCGTTTGGGGGCCCTTGAATTTTGAGTAATATACACTTTTAAATATAAAAAACACTCATTGGTGGGCCCCCCTCAAGTGGGGGCACTGGGGGGGATTTTCAAATTCTCCCTCCTCCTCCCCCCTCCTCCCCCCACCAAAGCTACGCCACTGCCATCACCTATTCCACAGTATGGTCTCATTGGTATTATTCATTACCCCCCCCCCAAGTTGTTTATTAAATTGAAAGTTTCTCCAAGCTTATTGATAGATTATCTAAACTTCGCTTATATTTGTTCGATAAAACTTATAGAAATGAAGACAAGATTCTAGATCTTATCTTATATGATACAGGCGTTACTTCAAAAAAGAAGATGATTGCGTCCTACGCGTCATGCATTTAGTCATGCATATTTACCAATTTACCTAAACTCTACCAAGTCACCGGTTTTCCACGCTAGCTCATGCAACTCATTCCATGCTCTAATAGCGCTTAGGAAGACGGAGAATTTGTACAAATTTGTCCTAGCATATGGAACGAGTAGTGTCATTTATCTTGCGTCTTTCTGAGTATTTTATTAAATTTTGTTTTTGTATTTGAAGATTATGGTTCAGTGTTTTATGTGTCATAGCTACTTTACTCTTAAGTCTTCTATCCTGAAGGCTTTCGAAATTTAGTAATTTTACTAAAGGTGTTTCTCTAGTGAAATGTGAATATTCGTTTGTTATGAATCTCACTGCTCTATTTTGTGTCTGTTCTAGTTTCTTAATGTTTTCCTGAGTAGAGGGGTCCCAAACAGAGGATGCATATTCTATTATTGGCCTAACAAAGGTTAAAAAGCATTTTAGTTTTATGTTCTTATTTGATTTATAGAAATTTCTTTTAATAAACCCTAATGCTTTGTTTGATTTTTTTAAAATAGTTTCATCAATATGGGGATTCCATGACAGTTTTTCATTTATTATAACACCTAGGTATTTTTGGTATTTTGCGTTTTTAGTCTTTGTTACTGGTTTATCATGAATAAGATAAGTTAAATTAATTTGTTTAAGTTTTTTTTGTTACTCTCAATAACTGACATTTTTCTGGGTGGAAAGACATGCTCTAATTTGATTCTCATTTCATCTAATTCTCTTTGCAAAATGTCTGTATCTTGGGTTGTTTTTATAGTTCTATATATTATGCAATCGTCTGCGAATAATCTGACTTTTGTTTCTGAACTACTGCAATTTGGTAAATCGTTTATGTAAATTAAAAATAGCAGTGGTCCTAAGACTGTTCCTTGAAGTACACATGAGTTTACTGTTGTTGTTGAATTAGAGCCATTTATTATTACAGTTTGTTCTCTTCCTATTAAGAAAGATGCGATCCACTGATGCAATGGACCATAAATGCAAAAATGTTTTAATTTTGTAAGCAAACTATGGTGGTCTCTATTATCTAAACCTTTTGAAAACATTTCACATTAAACGCAGTTGTGACAATTTTGTCTTTACAGATTCAGTGAGATCTATTGCTAATACAAAAATCCTGAACCCATCAGTTAGTTTGGAAATGTTCAACAGGTTCACCTTTTATGTTCAGAAACAATACAATTTCCTCACGCAGTGCAAAACAATCTCTTCAATTCTTTATGACAAGAAAGCAAGCGGACTTCTGTGTAGTGGGGACCACAATCTAATTCTGTCCAATGTCATCCAGAAACGTTAAAAATTGGCGATGATTTAAAGAGCGACTGAGATCGGTCTTATGACATGTTGGAACTGTAATTACTTTGCGCAGAATGTTTCTTGGTGATTGATGCACTGAAGATGATCAAATTTAAAATTTGCATCAATCAGTCTCTTATTTTTGCAAGTAGCTCTGCATCAAAACCATTTCATTTCATGGTTGGTGCGCCATCCGTTGTTAGACTAGCTAAACAATATCACCTCCTGTATATTTCTCAAAAAACATGCTCTCTTGTTGTGGAGTTATGAATAGAACAGAGCTCAAGTAGCTCCTCATGTATCTCAAAATCCCTGTCACAGACCCTTATGAATATAGCCAACTGTGCTACACCCGTTACATCAGTTGACTCATCGAGAGCCAATGAAACTATTTCAAAATCAATTATTTCGTTTTGTAATTGTTCACACAAGCTGACTGACATGTCATTTATTCTATCTGCCAGTGTTCCTAGTTAACGTCATTTGTTTGAATGCGTTCACCTTTTCTGAACAAATTACTTTGGCAGCTTTAACGACACACTCCTTCATAAAATCACATTCACTAAATGATTTGCTATGGCTTGCAATTAAGTTTGACAAAATGTAGATTGCTTTTACTGCGTTGTTCAGTTTAACAAATACTATTTTTCACTTGAAGTAGCTTGTCAGCTCTTATTTTCCAGCGTAATAGTTTGACATTATTTTGATAATTTGATATATATATATATATATATATATATATATTCCGGCTAATTTGTAAGGCAGTGACTCAGAGAACATTGTGTCGTATTGGTTTCTGTGTCTCGATGTACTAGTTAATAAATTTATTAATGCATTATAATTAGACATATTAATCTTCTTTTGTTGCGCGCTTGCAAAAGAATCGCTACAATATATTATATTTACAGCGGTTTAGTTGGACCAGCTGTTGCTGTAAGGAGCTCCAGTCCAACGACCGACCCACAGGGCACGATGGTATTAGTTTTAAGATAAGTCAAGCCTCTGTTTAAACTCTGTTTGAATATGACTATCTCATTCGTTGACATTGTCAAGGAGACGTCAAGTCAATGTATCTCTTTCTTTGTTATTGTGTAAGATCGTGACAGCGGGCTCGATTACATGAAATACACTCGTGACGTTGCCTCCCTTGTCTTCACTCTGACAGTGAAACCTGAAACTGGAGATAAAAAATGTTCGTCTCGTTTTTTTTTAAACGTCTATAGTTTTAAATGAAAAACATAGGCTATAAATCTTTGGATTAAAAATGGAGCAATTTGTCGTTCTCGGAGGGCCATTAGCACAAGCAATGCATATGGAGAGATGTTTGTTGGTTTGGTCGACAGTTGGGTAAGGTGGGGCAAACCCCCCCCTTTAACTCTTTCTCTCCTAACTGACGATACCAACGTTGATTCCACTAGAATGTGGTAAATAATTACGGAGAGAAAGAGTTAATTAAGCTTCTATGGACTGAGCTAAGCTATAAATATACCTGTAGCTTACATTTATTTTTTCAATAAGTGAAACATGTCTACTTTATAAATGTTTTAAAAATGACTTTGTGTCAAGGCATTTAAAAATTATTACATACACTTGGCAGAAAAAGTGTGCGCACAGACAGACAGACACACACTCACAAACATTTAGGTTTGTTTGTTTGTAAAATGTTTTACATGTTTTGGATGTTCCTTCAGAGTTGAATATAATTTACTTCCTAGTCCAAACGTCCCGCAGAACGACAGGGGATGGAAGCGGGTAGGGGTTTGAACCCGGGACCATCGATAAATCTGAACGACAAATATCACGACCAGGCAGTCTCAGCTGACACCTACTTTCTTCTATGCAATTGAGATGAAAATGGCGCCTGAATTGAGCTTTATGTCGCTACTACCCATGATTGGATATTTTAAAGATGAATGATATGAATGAATTATTAATTATATTCTCTTTGAAGAGATGTACACGAGGTTAACGATCTCTTTTCGTCATCTTTAATGACGTCTTCGTCTATCCTAGGCTGTATATTTCCTTTCCTTCTCGAATGTGTCTCCCGCTGCTTTTTGTAAGGAATCTCCTGATTGGGTATTTCAAATATGAATGATAGTAATTAATTATTAGCTATATTTATTACTAGACAGATATTACCCGCTGCCCGCGGGTCTTAACTTGCGTATTGCTGATGTAGTCAGTGATATAGTGCATTAGAAACAATTAAAGAAAATAATAATGTTGTAAGTAAGTAAAGCGAATGCGTGAATTCACGCTCAAAAATATGAGTGAAGCTAAAAATAGCCTATTGACCTTAATTTACGCGATATTAGGATAATAGTTGCAATCGTGTGAAAATGCTTTAGAAAACAAATTTCAATGTTAATTTGATTAAAATATGAAATGAATGGACTATAATTAGTATGTTCATGTGTTAAAGCTTAAAACTAATTTTGCGAAGAGAAATTATATCATCTTAGAGTTTAATTACAGTTTTAGACCTAGTTCTAGTCTAGATCTAAATCTAGGAATAGTGCCTCGAGTGACCAACCGCCTTTACTTTTCCCCAACTGATGTTAGGTAATGGGTGGACTCAAAGGCGCCCAAAAAAATCCCGAAATTAAAAATTCCAGTCTTCACCAAGATTCCAACCCGGGAACCCGGTCCAGAAGCTAAACGCTTTACAGCTGAGACACCCGTAATAGGAATGGCTTGCTTACTTCCTGGTTTCCATTTGAAAAATGGCAGTCTTGGGATTTTTTTCTTTTCTTTTGGACACAGACTGTCTGAGCGACACAGCAGTTTAGACGACACACTACTTTTTAGAACTCTATATAAGAACATCTTTACTTCGCCATTCCACAAAAAACAAATTAAAAAAAAAAAACACCATCCCATTCTATCCATATATTCACTAACAGGGCCTCCAAAGACTTTCCTACTGGGAACAATACAATATCACCAATAAATAAAATAAAAAAAAAACTATTTTAAAATAAGTGTATTCACAGGAAAAAACTTCACTTTTTCAGCCATATCTCTCGATACTGTAAGAAGTATTTCCATTTTTGTCAAACAGAAATTAAGTATTTACCACTTATTATTTAATTAATTGTTTAGTTTTTTTTTAATTACTTCATGTTTGGCTAGAGACAATACATAATTGTGCAAAGTTTTAACTTGATCTGTGAATGGGTGTGGGAGAAATTTTTTACGAGACATACAGACGGAATGAGTTGTAAAAAAAGAAGAAGAGGCAGACAGAGAAAGCGATGGAAAGACATCAAAGAAAGGAAGAGCTTATCCTTCTCTTATCATTATCATTATCAGGGAAGAGAAAGGCTGGGAGTCCGAATCAAACATGGAGGAGTTCAGTCGACCATGAAGCAAAGATAGAAGGATGGACATTCACCCAACCGAGCAATGTTGGTCTGGGAGTTTAAATAGTCTAACTCAAAATATAGTCAAAGTCGCTGAAAGAGATTCTATGAAAGGCAAAAGGCAGAGAAAAAATGGAGATGGTCGACAAGTCATGTGTGGTACACAACAGATCTAAGACTAAAGTATAGGTGAAGCTGAAGATAAAGGTGACGATGAATATGAAGATAAAGGTGACGATGAAGATGAAGACGAATATGAAGATAAAAGTGACGATGAAGGTTAACGTTCAGTTGAATATGAAGATAAAGGTGACGATGAAGGTAACGTTCAGTTGAATATGAAGATAAAGGTGACGATGAACGTCAAGATGAAGACGAATATGAAGATAAAGGTGACGATGAAGATGAAGAC
>JADKLZ010005465.1:17511343-17524050 GCA_021533235.1 Biomphalaria straminea
GTTTCTTGACCTTTGTTTGACTTTGCTGTGTTGTTCTCTTTGTTGTCTTTGACACCAGAATAATACCTTATGTTGTTGCCTCCACCATAATATCCATGTGTTGTATCATTGCTCGCTCCTCTCCAATTTCCTCCATATATTCTGCTATCTCCATGATCAAATTGTCTCCTGTATCCACCACGTATTACATTAGTTGTGTATGATACTTGTCATCTTTTTTTTTTGACGCAACGTCTGTAACATATAAGATAAGATCTACTTCGTGTGTTTATCGCATGAGTGGCGATAGTCCCGAATATTCCCATTTAGGGCCTTTAGTGGAGATAACAACTCACTCAAGAATAGCATGCGGCTCTGCCGCGGTCGCACCAGTTGCTTGACAGACCAAATGATGTTAAAAAATAAATTCGGAAGAGATGCGCGTTGAAATCGCAGCAATTTGTCGGTGAAATAAAATAGACATATATGTGTGCGTGCGACTATCCGTACAATTGTTGCATTAAAAAAATTTGATTCTTTTCTGTAAGCTTGCTTTTCAGTATTCTCAACAGCCTCTTACAGTGCAAATATATAAAACCTATCGCCAGAGAGCCGCAGTTTTCTACCACAACGCTTGTTATTAAAGATGCTTCCTTTAAAAACCACAGTTCCGACCGTACTCTGAAATCAGAATGGAATTTTTTTTTACTTTTTATTTATAGTTTAATGATTAGTTTTTCGAAGAGTGTTTATTGGCTTGCATATCCATTGCAATAATCTATGGCGTTATTTAATAATGATATATATATATATATATAACACTTCCTGCGTTCAAATAATTCTCAGCATCATAATATCATGAACCCGGTCAAGTTTAGACAAATGCCAGTAATACTAGGGCTTGACCACAATAAATACTACAGGATGAAGCTGGGATAACAAACTACTATGTCTTCCATAGGCTTTGACTACTTCAGCTTTGACAATTTAAAACATTGTAAATTAAAATAATTTCTGTAACAGATAACTTATAATTAGCAACTTATGTATAATTTCTTAGTTTTGTATTAATTTTACTTATCTTCATATATTTTCCTAGATGATGGATATACACATCGACCTAAGTAGATTTATCAAGATTATATATATTATATAATATACTTCGTAAGCTAGGTTTATTATCTATAATGTGTATTAGATATACTCACTGACCTACGTATATTTTTCATGAGTTATAGTAGACATACTCACCGACCTAGGTATATTTTCCATACATATTTTTTTAGATGTAAATTTGACATAGATATAGTATATTCTTTGCATTACATGTCTAGATATATATCTAGTAACTAATTTTTGTTTCTTTTTTTTTTCTTTTCAGAATTTGTGGACATCAAAAATGGTTTGTTTCGTTTATTTTTTTTATTGTTTTTGTTTTAAAGAAAAATGTTTAAGTTTAGAGTGGCTATAAATAGACTTAGATATGAGAACATTGAGTTAATTGAAATATATACGTCTTGGAGAACATGTATAGAATACAGTGTAGATTAAATATAGAGAGACTATATCTCTGCTTTATTATCCTGCATCCAAAGTTATCATGAGAGTTCAGCGTAGCTGTATAACCGAAGTTAGACTGACTGTGACATTTGACTCGTCATTGAGTTGAGGAAGAGACATTAAAAATAAGCGTGACATCGGGTTCGAATTAACTCTGCCATTGTTGTGTCAGTTGCTGTGTTTATTACCCCAGATTTAAGAATTATTAGCCTTAAGCTAAGTCCACTTTAATGCGGGATATTCATTCATATGAATAAAGACAAATTATTTTTATGTGATTAAGAATTATCAAATAATGATGCGTATAATCGAAAACAAATTACATTCATAAAATATTGTATGCGAATATATTTCGATGCTGCTTTTTTTTTAAAAATTAAACAAGATCCAAACGTCTGGGTGTTATTTCTTTTCTCGTTTGAAAACTACTTATAAAAGTCTGGGCTATTTTTGTTACATTATAATTGAGAATATTTGCTACTTTTGAAAATGAGCACATTTAAATATTTAGGGCTATGATTATTTGCAACGTTTTTTTTTTCTTTCCATCGCTGAAGCTAGAGATATCTAGCGCCTCATTCTAAACCCACTTTGTGTTCCAGAATAAATCTAGATTCATTTCCTCTCCCTCAGATGCCAAAAGTACGCCTGCGAAGGGTCGGATTTAAGGAAGGACAGGCGGGGCTACTGCCCAGGGGATCCAATAGAAAGGGAAAAAAAGAGAAAAAAAAGTCCATATTTCGATAGGTCAGCGACTTTGCAATTTTTCCACAGCATTTTAACTGACAACATTTTAAACTTACGGCAAGACTGCCGTGTTTACAGAGTGTCTGCTTATAGTGTGCTCGTAATTCACAACAATGGCTTCAGAACTACTACATTGCCTAAACCTTACACAATTTAATTTTTGATCTAAAATATGCATACTAAATAAACTTCTTTTCAGACGAAAGAAAATTAAATGTAATTTTGAAGTACTCTAATTTGTTTGTTAACACCATTACATAACTATAAATACTTTTATTAATAAGCGGATTTTTATAGAAGCCTTTGAATACGTTTTAAGGCCTCATTTTAGGGTCTGCGGGTCATATCTTTCCGGTGACGACAACTTTGCGGCTCTTCAAAACTTTTGCTCAGAATTTGTGAAGGCGTAGAAGATCGGTTCCTTCGGGCTCGAAAATTTTCTGCTGCTATTCGGCCCCGTGACACATTTATTGGGCCTTATAAAATGTCTCCTTAGACTCCACCCCACCAAATGAGTTGGGCACCATTAAAAGAAATTGCCCCTTTCAGACCCTTAGGGAAGACTTTTTTTTTCTATGGGTTTCATGGAGACAGCACAACGACCAAGCGCCTTGACTTCCCATTGGAGTGGATTAAACTGCGTTCTAAAGCGACGAATCAAATCCCACAGGGGTTCAAACTAGAGATGCCAAGGTTGGGAAGCCAAATACTCTATCACTCAACCACAACCACCATGCCCCGTTTTGGGCACTAAGACTTTGGATTTTAACAGTAAACGAATAACAAATAATAAAAAAAATAAAACAACAACAGAGAATTAGTAAAATAAAAAAAATATTCTACAAGATAGTCAGCAATGGGCCTACCATTGAAAGAGGTTTTAAACAAGGCAAAAGACAGGGAGGAATGAAGAAAGACGGTCGAAAAGTCTTGCTCGGTGCCCCAACGGTCCAACAGACTAAGGGATAAGTAAGTGTAAAGGCAATTAGCAATGAGCTAGAACTGCTAACCCTAAACCTAGTGCAGCGATGGTAAACTTATTAGAAGAAAATAAAAAATGTTATCATAAAAAAGATAAACTTGTATCAGATCTAAGATATCAAAAATAAGATAATGCTGTGTATGCATTCAAGCAGCGGGTGTTGTAATAATATTGCGTCATTATTTGGTTCCAATTGAAGGTAGTTATTCTTAGGAGTAAATCGAAGCCTCTTTCTTTCTTATAAATAATAATTGCGCAATATCATTCCCATTGATATTTCTCTTCATACGAATGGATCAGAACTTAGTTACTAATCTTTCAAGTTCACTGTAATGGACAATTTTGGACAAGGTTGAACGATATTCATGTATTCATTCAGCTCAATAATTGTTATAATTCTAGAGATAAAATTATAGTTTCAAAATCATTATCTTTGTCAACATCTTAGTAATAAATTACAACCTTGCTTAAAAATCTCTTAATAAGAAAATGTTTTATTAGTTTTAAAAATAGCACTATAACTCAATTACAATATAAATACATATGTAGTGGCTTTTCGAGCATTGTAAAGTTTGCGTAAAAAGTTTCACTAACAATTCTTTTCAGAGATGCATTTCTTTTCTATCGTTATCGGCCATGGATGCATCAAGAAATGTGTTTAGTTAGAAGTGAAGCATCTAAATATATTCTAGTTCTTATAAACGATCACGCTTTCATTGCAAACGAGACACATTCGTTTGTAGCAGGATTAATTCAAATTATAAACTAGCATTAATTTCTTTAAGTCGATGACATTGCTATTTTAAGTATTAGGCTATTACAAAAACAAATTGTGGGTGACGTATGAGACGTTTCTGTGGGCCGGACTTGGCCCGCCGGCCGTAGTTTGCCCATCACTTATTAAGAGCAATGAATTACGTCGTAACAATGTGTGCACTGGATATCACATGCACGCATTCCCACGCACACACAGAAGTCGGTCAAGGTCATTCCGAAGGCAAGCCGCATCACACCGAACAACTCCGCTAGGCTGATAACTCTGGGAAAAGTAGGCCCATTCCTCCGCTTCTCTCTCCTTAATTCTTTGTTTGGTGGATGTGGTTTGGGAGGGGGGGTAGGAAGAGGCGAACGTTTAGGGTCCATGGGAGGGTGGGGAAACAGAAGAAGTTTCATCCGACCCTAAAACGTGACATCGCAGTACCCAAGCTATGACGCCTCGACCACGGACATGTGATCAGTGCCCGATAGAACGCCGTGTCACTCCACAACACTCGAAGGACGTCGGGATAGATGACTGAAAGGTATCATGTTCCGTTGCCACAGTTCTCCCTGGCAAGATTTCCTTTGTTGATAATTGTTAGTGATGTCCGAGTCACGTGGTTGTCTAGGATTCGTTCAGCAGATCTTTTGACTAGAAGCCCGGCTGCAGATCTGGACAACAGATCTCACACATGACCTTATAACAAAAATAACAAAATGGCCGTTGAAGATTTGTTTGGAATTAGTGTGGATACATTTTCGTGGCGCAAGGCTAAATGTACTCCTTAGATCACCCCACTCCTACCATACCGCTTCCCTAAGAATCCTGAAATAAAAAAAAAATAAGACTAACATTAAAAAACAAAAACAATTTTTTTTTCGATTCCAAAGATTAAGGATAAGAGCAGTATTTCAAAGTATCACGCAGATCCAGTTCCGACCTACATTTTTCGCTTCAGCTTTTGGCCACAGAATGAGTTCCCTTTTCGTCGTCTGCGCATGTCTTTAGTAAGGGATTTTTTTTTCATATGCCCTCATAGGATATTCGCTACCAACCGGTTTTCTCTAAGACAGCTATGGTCAAAAGAGTTGATCTCTTCTTTTATTGATTTCGGTGTGTGTGTGTGTTTGTGTGTGTGTGTGTTTGTGTGTGTGTTTGGGGGAGGGCGCCTCTTTGCCGAAAGCGTTCGAGAAGGATAAGATACCTCCTACAGAGAGAGCAGGTCTTAGAGCAATACAGGGATGTGGTAAGGATATATTCCGTTAAACTATCATTCAGATTCGACTAATAGCGCTGATGGCGTTAGTCAGACATTTGTTTACTTCCCTAATGCATAATTGGGCACTGTGCTGCCTAATTAGACAAAGTAGTTGACCACATTAAGTGAGTATCCGTTCACGTTGACCTCTGGAGCTAAGTTTCATCAGGAGAATTGCGGAACATGACACCCATTAGATAGTAAGGCCAAAACGAGGCGAAATTGTTGACAGCAAGTTAAAGCTCCCATGCAAGAAGCGTGTAATCATATGCAAAGAGAGGCTCTATAAGAATCATCTCAATAATTTTAGTAAAGGAAAATAGGCGCCCCAAGTTAAATATGTGTTTTGGTGGGGCCAAAGTTAACGTAGATGCCCTCAATATATTTAATAAAAAACGAAAGAAAAAAAAAACGAAAAACTAAATAAGAAACGAAACAAATTGAAATGGTTAAAAACTCAAACCAAAAGAAATAAAACAATAAACGAATAAAAGTTTATTAATTGAGCCTCATTAGTTCTGTGTCTGTGCGTCAGTGAGTGACAGTTAATACCAAGCATGGCAAGGACACGGCTACCAATGTGTCAGTCGCCAATCACTTTCCGTGTCAGTCAGGTAAATCATTGATGTAGTGGAAAGATTTAATCAAGGGACCTAACCCGCGGGTCAATAAAGCAAAGACAGCTTCGTTTGACGATTACTTAACTGGAAAATATAGTGCTATTTAGATAAAAAAAATAATTTAAATAAAAACAGATAATGTTTAATTTGTGATGTTAAATAGTCCTTACTGCTTATTACATAAAGAATAATGGTGAGATAATTATGTAATATCTTACTCAATATCGTTAAGGAGACTTTTAGAGCAGTACCATACTAAATATGGTCACAAATTCAAGTCTCTTATTATACTATAAGAATAGTATTAAAGGATACTTTCACCTATAAACAACCTTTTAGGATGATTATATAATGTATTGCCATCAACTTGCCATAAATCTGTAGAATGTCGTGATTTGTCTATCTCTTAGATGTGAATGTGACGTCTTTAACGTCATTCTTTGATCAAACTCTTTTCTCAAAGACGTCTCTAGAGCTAATAGGCAATTAGAGTTTAAATGTGTCATCACTTCACTGGGTTTTTCTTTTTCATCAGTGGTACTCAGGACACGCGAACTTAGCCTGATAACTTTAGACTAAGTTAAATAGATGTGTCCACCAAACTTTAGACTAAGTTAAATAGATGTGTCCACCTTGCTGTTGTGGTATCAGTGATGTAGCGAGAAATTTGGTGGCTCGGAAGGGCTTGGCCTCTCTATGGCCCCCCTTCAATTTGATATTCTGCATCATGACATGAGATAATGGCGTAATATTTTATAATTTAAAAACAATTTTGAACACTTATTTGGGGCCTTCCCTAAAGAAAATGGTGGCTTGGGGGGATTTTCAAATTCTTTCTCCCATCCCCACCATCTCTGCCACGCCAATGGTGTTTTTAGTGTCGAGGCTATAGAAGTGAATGTTAAGTATTTAAGCTTTAAGGAAGCTGAATGTGATGATGTGTGGTACATGTCGCCTGCCGACCCCCACGGGGGGGGGGGGCTTGAGTTCGAAATCTGTATATAGACAAGAAAAAGTTTCTAATCTTGATTGTGGTTTTCCCAGATATACATTCCCACCGACTTAAGAAATTGACCGGAACACAATAAGATTAAGAAACATACTCCTACTTGCAGGAAGTCCTCGACTCAACCGACAACCTATTTTTCTGGGATAGAACTTTTCGCGGTGGCTCAGTGGTAAAGCGCTAGGCTTCCGAACTGAGGGTTCCTGGTTCGAATCTTAGGATTTCGATCTTCTGGATTTTAGGGCACCTGACAATAGTTGGGAAAAGTAAAGGCGTTTGGTCGTTGTGTTGGCCACATGACACCCTCGTTAACCGTGGACTACAGAAACAGGTGACCTTTACATCATCTTCCTCATAGATTGCAAGGTCTGAAAGTTGTACTTTTAGACATGTTTTGACTGACAAGACGGTGCATTTCAATCGCCCAGATCAACAACAACAACAAAAACAAAATCCTCTACCATCAGTGATTTCGCCGTACCACTATACAACAATATAAGGACTTTGAAAAACAATGAAAATACGAAATTCTAAGCTTAGATGTTGAGCAACTTTGAACGTTATCTTTAGTAACAATCCATCCATCCATCCCAGTGGCATTGCAGTCCTGGAGGATCCTGGCCTGCTCTAGATGGCATCTCTCCATTCTGATCTATCCTCGGCCTTACGTTTTCATACCTTGACTTTTAGATGTTGTAGATCTGCCTCTACATCATCAAACCAACGTGCTCGTGGACTGCCTCTGGGGTGACTGCCTTTTGTTTTTGCCTGTGTAATAGTTGTTATATTACCTCAAACGAAATAATAACGACTACTGACCTCGCTGACACATTCGAAGCCCTAAGAATTCCCAAGAGTATCCTTATTACTTGTCAAAGGGCAGTTCTGCTGCAATCCTGCCACATCATCAGAAAATTTCAAAAGTGAATACTGTTAAAGGGACTACTATGAATTTTTTTTCTCTTTAACAAATATCGACCCTGGACATGCTAGAGAATGAACATGAATTCTTTTCCATAATAGTAAGAATAACAATTTGGAAACATGCTTTGGAGATATAACGACTGTGGGAGTTAACTAAAAATGACAATTCGCCATATTGTGATATCCCCCTAAAAGGTGGTGATCACTGACCCACTTTGAGGCCGTGAATATACCCAAGAACGGACATTTCGTCGTTTTGTATTTGCTTCACGTGAAATATCAATTTAAAATTTATGCTCATCATTTGACTCAGATTTCAGTTCTAACCTAAAAAAAATATTTTTGGTTTAGATCGTGAAGATCTAAGGTCATGAACTTTGGTGATTTTATTTATTTATAACTCTACATCTTCCACACGCGTATTCTTTAACTCCTCATCCAGGCTCTCACACACGCGCGCACCTACACACAAGGTAACTCAGTCCTCCATTGACTCTAGCACAACTATTGAAGAAAAGAGAATGCCCCCCACACCCTCCGCTTTTTCAGCATCGATCTTTCACGGTGAACCAATGAAGCGGGTCCCCCGGTCCTCTTCCCCCCCTCCTCCCCTTATCATTCTTATTTTATCTCCATCTCTTTCTTCCCATCTCACTCCCTCCCCCCTGTCACTCACCTCGCATGGCTATTGTCGTAAAACCAGAACTCACTGTTGCAACTACACGGGTCCACCGCTTCGCTTGGCGACCTGGTCGTAATACCTGGCATGGCTATTTGAGGTTTTTGATTTTTTTTTCCCCCATCTTCCTGCCAGTTTTTTCTTCTCTTTTTCTCTTCTTTCACTTCGATTACTTCCCTTGATTATGTAGTGGATGTGTGGCTTATTAAGTTGCAGTCAAGTTTTGTTTGAAATTGTGTTTCCCCTCTGTGACGTATGTGCACTTGGATTGTTTTTTCTTGGTATTTTATACAATATGTTTCTGGTTCGATTCGCTTGATAGTGTTTAAGAATTCACGTCCGTTTATTTAGGTTTGGATTCGTTTGTATCGCATTAAGTAAAGAATAGGAGGGCAGAGGAGTAGGGGAGTTAATTGAGCTTACATAATATCAACAAATACAGGGTTACTTCTTCCTTGGTGATGGCATAGAAAATGGCGCTATAGAGCAGCGATGTTCTTCACCCATAGACATGAATAAATATAGACTGGAAAAAGGAAGTAACTTCATGTAACTTGAAAACATGTATATCTATTGAATTCGGATTCCCGAATTATGAAGAATTTAAAAATTACATGATCTTCAGTGTTAGAGATTAAACAAAGTTTATAGACATAAATAAAGTACACACATTTGCAATTCATAAATTTTTGTTTCATAAAATAGTCTTATTGGCCAGTCTATATTTATTTATGTCTATGGCTACACCAGTATAGGAACAAATATATCAGAAACATAAAACAAATACAATAATAAGCAGGAATACATAGTATTGTTGACCTACTGGCTTCCAAAGTACTCAAACAGAACTATTATAGATTTGTTAAATTAATAGATATAGTCACAACTCGAATAATGTTGAAATTAAAGTAGATCTAGGGGCGAGGTGGATGAGTGTTAACTTTAATACTCTCGAGCCGTGGGGGTCTCAGGTTCAAATCCCGGTAAAGACAATGAGCTTTAATTTCCGGATTTTCAGGGCGTCCCGGACTCCTTCAAATTTTAGTACATGGTACTAGTTGAGGAAATGTCATTTGTTCTTTGTGCTGGTAACATTATATCCTCAGTAGTACAGTAGTTACGCTGAGGTTGTCAATTGTAATCAAACTGAATTTCCATTAGTTTGGATCAATAAAATTATCTTATCTTATCCTCGTTAACGGTTGACCACGGGAACAGACGACTTTTAAATCATCTGCCGTATAGATTGGCAGGTCTGAAAGGCGGGGGGTACCTTCAACTTCATCGTAAATAGCTCTAGGTATCACTCTAAGATTGAAATATCATGTTGAGATCTGTTAGTTTTGTAGTTACGTGCGGTATGCGCTCTGGACCGTCGCTTCGGGTCTCGATGGTCCCTAGTTCAAAACCTGCCCCCCCGTCCGGCGGGAGGATTGGGGAAAGGTGAAAATTATCGTCAGATCTGAAGGAACATCCGAAACATGGAAAACTTTTGCAAAGCACATTATAAATGTGATTACAAAAGTAACATATGATAGACATGAAAAACCTGGCACCTGCAGGACGACAACTACACTGCTGTATTGTTGATTTAATTATCAAATAATTAGATATATCTATATTATATCTCACAAATGCTGTTTGACATTTTATTGTATTTTTAAAGACAAATATAATTATACATTTCATATTTCCATTAACTTTTTTTTATTGGACCTGTTCAAAAATTAATAAGATCTAGACGAGATAAAAGAAAAACAATTTGCTTATATAGAGATCTATTAATTAATTGAAAGTTTAATTAAAAGAATTTTAAAAAAATATAAATAAAATAATATAATATAAACAATAATAAAAAGATTGAAAGTTGTCTGGTAACATTTGTAAGGGAGGAAACTACAGACAATTCTTTATTCTTTAAACATATTTCGTTCAAGCAGAGTCAAAAACGACAATTAGACAGTGATTTGAATAATAATAGTGATATAAACTAATAATAATAATAATAAATCATTATTATTTTTATTATTACTTACAATCACAATTATTCCTCAGTTGGACACCGTTATTGGAACTTCAATGAATTTTGTTGCCATGCAATCGACATCAGTACCTGTACAATAATAGATTCCGGTAAAATTAATAATAATTTTAATTAAACATATTAATTTACAACCAGGTAAACTTATAAGGTTCCTAAACAGTTAATATCACGAGCATAAATTACTTGACAAAAAAAAAGTCTATAGTGATTTTCGACCAGATAATTGAAGACCCCCCCTCCCCATTTCATTACTCACGATCTATCTGGTTCGATGACGCGAAGCTCACATATTTTTTATGGTCAACGGTGTTAATAATCGTGTCGTGTGGCCAGCACAATGACCAACCACCTTGTACTTTCCCAACGTATGCCAGGTACCCACTAGAAGTGGTTGCGAACTCGAAAACCCTCGTTTTGGAAGCCTAGCGTTTTGCCACGCCCCTGGGTAATTTTAATATTAAAGTTAAAAAAAAAAAAAAACAAACAAATTAATGCCTTTTGATGATATTTTGAATACAGCACGTTATTTATTAACTAATTTGAATAGTTTGTTAATTAAGTTCATGTTAGAAATAAAGGCGAACATGCAAACAAACAAACAAACAAGCAAACAAACAAACAAAGCTCAGGTTCAGGAAAATATCACGAGCATAAATTACTTGACAAAAAAAAGTCTATAGTGATTTCTAAGTTTGCCTTGCGAGCTATTTCTTGGTGTCAAGTTTAATGCTGTAGTCGATATTCCATTTTTTTCTCTCTCTCGATTCTAGAACCGAAAAAAAAAGAATCTCTTTAAACAGTTCCAAACTGATGTCGTGCAGGACAAGACGTAATATCGATAAGTAATTGTCGTGGTAGAAGAGGGTGAGGGGGAAATTGTGGTGGCTGGGTTTTACTTCGGAGATCTATATTCTCAGTTATCTCACTCTTGGCGATATGATCATCTTCGTGTTCTACTGTGTTTGGGTTTTCTTAGCTTCTTTTTAAGTTTAGTTCTGGGTTGTTTTTTTTTTTTGTTATTCAATAAATTGTTTTTTTCCAGTGTTTGAATATACATAACATATTGACGCGTTTGTAATGTGTGCTTGTTTTCTAAGGCTAGCATCAGCTCTCATTAGAATTTCCCGTTTGACTGATTTCGTCAATATGTGAAGTAGTCCACCAGGCGGCACTGATCACACAGACCGGGAATAAACTTCCTCGCACGAGAGTTCGCTAAACACTAAATCTATACGGAATAACTGTTGCTACTAGAAAAGCGTCACTGCCTCGGTCACGCGAACGAGCGCCTCAACAAGACACTGGACTGTATGACTGATCTATAATTATTTGTTTTTTATTATATGTGTATTCTCGGAGAAATATTATACTTCTGAGTGATAAGAGCGCACCTAAATAAGAGCATCGTTTGCGCAGAGCAAGGTTATATATTGTTTTATTAAAGTATTCATTTAATTTTTTTGTTCCTGTCAAGGAGACTCTGTTTCAGAGTCTCACCCACTACGGCTAGAAACTGGATACGCCACTTCCCGGAAGCGCCACTATGGCGAGCGTCGCCTATAACTTTATGGTAGTGGACCCCAACGCCCACTCTAGGAGGTACAGCGAACAGAATGGATTCGACCACTACGACCCCAGGGATAACCGACCTCTGCCGGACCCAATCCGAGAGTACAACTCCAAGAGCCCGACCCACAGAAACAGCAGCGTCGCCGTCGACTTGGGAGAAGGCTCGGGGTCCTTGAAGCGGAGGCGTAGCCGCAAAAAGTCAATGAACGGAGGCGACAAAGTGAAAGACGACAGGGTAAGTGCAGACTTCAATAGGTTTAGCTTCTATGTCTATCTGGTATTAGTAAGCAAGCTTTGCTATACTTATAGATGTCAGGCCTGACATGAAGGTTCTTGTGTTTTAAGGCGCGAATGTTATAAGAAGATTTAGCCCAATCAATAAGGGCGTAATCATTAGTATCTATATCTGGGCGTGGTTAACTGTTATTATAAGTAACCATTTACGTACAGTGACTTATGAATGGCAATAAATATAAGATGATTAGCATGCTGAGATTTTCATTTATAGTGTAGCATAAGAGTATTAGGAAGATAAACGAGTCATTTATTGTTTCATGCTAGATGATTGGGTACCTAAAC
>JADKLZ010005465.1:17530729-17544180 GCA_021533235.1 Biomphalaria straminea
TTGGGGCGCCTTCTATGACTGTGTTGTGGGCAAGTCTTGTGGGTGTGACTTTAAAGACGAAAAACGTGACAACGATTGCTGCGACGATCTCAACGGGATATACCGAATCGAAGGAGCTGAAGTCTGTTAGGTGCCTGAAGCGTTTAATCCTGATATACCTGCAACGAGTACCTCAATGAGCCGAAAAGATCAAGACAATGTTGGGTCTGCGTCCAACCAAGTTGCTATGGACCTTAAAGGCCTCTGCCTATCTGCCAGTGCTTACGAGGGAAATCCGAAGCTTGATAACTACATCCAGAAGATTAGCATGAACTTTACTTGCGGCGCATCAAATAGAGTATTTAGATGTCAAGAAAACTACCAACAAACCATTTTTACTTCCACCACTATAATCGACATTGGCATAGAAGAATGGCAACCAATCCAGGCTAAATCTGAGCTGGCAAGAGGAAGACATCTTCAACTTGAACTTGAAGAGACCTATCTCCTGCTGAGGATAACCGCAACGCATTGGACTTCATTTACAACATGGTTGCATGTGAACCTGTAGTCCCTTTAGAAGCGTCTGTCGGGAGGGTCTGCTGAAAAAAGCGTATCCGAGCAACGGCTGTGATGAAGAAGACAGTGCTCGACAATATCTTGTTGTGTGTCAAACGGTCACATCATCGTCTCAAAAACATCAAAAAGAGAAAGAGGCACCGGAGGAAATCATTGCTGATGGCTTCTTCGGAAACACGCTCACTGCCGTCTGTGGCTCCCACCGATCGAACTCTACCTGAACTGTCAAACCTCCTCTGCACTGTTTCTTTTCGGGACGAAAAGATCTAAGAAGGGGGCAATGTTAAAAACTTGTCATGCACATCGTCATCCAAGATAGTGTAGAAGGTGCGCACTATTGGAGACGACTGCTGACATTAGGAAGGAATAGAACGAGTTCCGCCCAAGTCTAGAGCTCATGAAGAAGTTGTGTTCTAGCCAGACGTTGGTTTATGTATATGTGATGTCCTTATGTAAATAAATATCGTTGCCTCCTTCAGTTATTACAATATAAAGCCAGTGACTCATCTCGGCGCATCCATTGTCTTCCGAGACAGAAGGAGCCATATATATATATATATTATTTTATTAATGCAGTTCATATTATCTCAATAGCAATCTAAACAGAAAGGAAAGAGCAGGTAAGCACAATTTATTTGCGATGCTATAAGCAGGCAAAAGTAATCGAAAACTCGGTAACATAACACACAAAAAAGCTGTGTTTTGTCACCTAGACCTTGTTTTTTTTTGTAGTACATGAAGTACTGGTATACAATAGATAGCTTTTTGTTTGGTATTGATTCAAAGACAACGTATAAAATTAATATTTTTTTAGTTTTAAAGTGTAAAAAAATGACAACTAATAAATAAAAAAAAATAGAAAAAGAATTCATCATTGCTGATGGCTAGTAACATTTTTTTTTCAAAGACTAAGATTGAGAGACAGGCTGGGTTTATTAACTAAGATTTCTGGGTTGTTACTAAAAACTGTAAATAGATACAGTGTTATAACCTCTCTGTGTTGTGCCAGCGACTTCTTTAAATGCCGCAGGGCTTGTGTGTGTGAACACTGCACATAAATAAAGTTTGTGAATGATAAAAGTTTAACTGAGCTCTGCAATTCAGTAATTGGATAATTACATTCGTTTGGAATAAATAGCAGCCATGCTGCACGGCAAGGGACGGATTTGGGCTTTCGTCTGCCTGCATATTTTTCTAATTGTGCCCAACTTATTATTAGGAGAAAAAGGTAGGCCGATTTTTAAAAACTAAAACTCTAAACTTAAAAAACTGATCTGATCACACTTTCACTTTGACTTTGCTAGCCTAGGCCTAGGCACTGTTCAAGATGTAGATTGTATACTTGTATATATAACTTTAGACATAGCGTAGAGTCTAGACTCTGTCACTGTTCAAGATGTAGATTGTATACTTGTATCTGTCTAGTTAGTCTAGTAATAGTAGAATCTAGATCTATAACTTTAGACATAGCGTAGAGTGGTAGAGTCTAGACTCTGTCACACTACACAGTGATATTGATAGATATCTACATAATCTACTATTAGTACTATGATTTATGATGTAATTGTAACTAGTTACTATGTAAGTATGTTCTAGTCCTAGACAATCTAGATTTATAGAGTAGGTAGACTATATGACTATACTGACTATAGTTTATTTATTTATTTTATAGTTATAGTTAGTCTAGTAACTTATACTTATAGATCTAGACAATATAATCTAGAGTCTAGATCTAGTTATCTTGGTAGTTTAGATCTAGAGTCTAGACTAGATTTAGACTTGACTTCTACTAGATTCTAGATTAGATTTACAATTAGATAGACTGTCACTAAGTTAGTAGTATACTTGACTGACTTGACTATAGACTCAGTCTCAGACTATCTATAGATAGACTAAGCTAGACATCTAAATTGACTAAATATAATCGTAGTCTATTAGATATATTTAATATTATTTTATTAGATCTCTAGAACTAGAGATTATATTGAATTTATTGTGACCATTTATTTAGTAGCTTTAGACACTTTAGACTTTAGTAAGTTAATCTAGAATAAGACTCTAGAGACTAGATCTAGAATCTAGACTTACTTGACTGACTTAACTCTCTCTAGCTAGTCCGTACAGTTTTCGTATTACACTGTGACTATAAATATTAATAATATTTATAAAATTTATTATTGATGAGGAAACTTCTTTTACAATTGTGCATTACACAAAGCAAGACATTATTAGAGCAAACAATTTGTACCACAGTCGATAACATACAAAATTATGAAATTCTTAAAATATATCATAAATTTGATAAATATGCAAATTCATACACAGACCATTTTATAGTCTTCTTGTACAATAAATTATTATATAATATATATATATATATATATATATAATGTATATATGTACAACATTTAAATGAGTATCTCTATAGATTAGATTATCTAGATCAACAACCAAATTGCTGTCTCTCAATCTAAATTAGCAATGGAGCCCAAAGTCATACAGCAGGGCTGGTATAAACATGGGTGATTAATTACATGATTTCACTCCTGACTTGTGGCCCTTCAGAAAATAAATGCATAAAGTTTTCCTGTGAAGTTTTATTAATCATGGATATACGCATGGTGGCTGAGCTGTAAAGTGCATTGCTTTCAAACAGTGGGTCCCGGGTTTGAATCATTGTGAACACTGGGATTTTTTATTTTACGATCTTTGGGTGCTCTAAGTCCACCCAATTCTAGTAGGTACATAATATTAGATAGGGAAAAATAAAGGCAGTTTGACTTTATTAAATTGTTAAAAAACTGAAACTGTGTCAAGACCAATAATAATAATGTTTGTAGTAATGCACTATCTGGGTATATTTATTATAAAATAGAACTTCTATGGCTTAGAATAATACATGTGTTACATCTGAATATATTCATATTTATTTTATATATAATAATTTTGATCAATTTTATTGTCTAAAATGAAAAGTCTGGACATGAAATACATATGTTTACATACATCGCAAGTACAATACATACGAGAGCACGGTGGCTGAGCGGTAAAGTGCTTGGCTTCCGTACTGGAGGTCCCGGGTTCAAATCCTGGTGAAGGCTGGGAATTTACAATACATACAGTTTCTTACAAATGCCAATATTGTAAGTTAAAATCCATATGGACTTGGTAATACACAAGCACTTGGATGTAGTATAAAATGCTCTGTCCAACTTTGTACCATTATTATTGTGGTTTATATGAAATAGATTTGTGGTTTTAAACAGCAAACACCATTCTTCCAGAATTAAGTTTTTATGAAAAGAAAAGAAATTGGGACAAAGACAAAGCTTTCTCTAATTTATGGCTTGCCAGATAATAATATATATATATAATATTATCATTAATGTGCATTGTTTCTTCTTGTTGTGGCCTAAAGGGGGTTATGAGAAAGCACACTTTAAAACAAACATATATGCTTTTTAAAAAAATAAACAATAAAAGTGTAGATTATTTACATTAAATTTATTTAAACAAATGATATATATATATATATATACTATTTAATAAAGGATTCTACTATCATTTGAAGTGTGTTAAACCTTAGTGAATAACTTTGATTGCTATCTAGGCTTGAATCTGTAGTTATATTCCATTCTTATATTTTTTAGTCAGCTAATTAGAATAGCAAGTAACAAATATTGCCTAGGCATTGTAAACAGGTAAAAGAATAACACTCGGGACAACCTCCTCCCAGCCCTCACTGTACCATACTGTCCTATATAAGGAGAGAGGAAATGTTGACCTATAAAATGTTCTCCCTTATATCCAGTGGTGGAAGCCTCCTGGTGCAGTACATTCGTCACCTGAAGCCAGCAGTATATATTATATAAACTTACAGTCTGTGTGTGTGTGTGCATCACTGTGCTTATGCGTATGTGGCATGCGTGTAAAGCCAGGGCCTACCCCCAACTTAAGACCTCGTAATGGCTAGAGAGTAAGTCACTAGCGTTCTTACTTGATATTCTCAATGCTTCCTTCAAGCTGAGTTTTTTTATTTGAAGATAATTACCCCCCAGTCATTTCTTGGCAACATGTCCACTGTCGCATTCTTTATCTTTCTTATCTTTATCTGATCTCTTTTTTTTCTTTCATTCAATTCACATACGCCAGTTGTATATAGAGTATGTATACGAGGCTTCGCTTGCCGAGTATAGAGCCAGTTAATACACAACATTCTTAAAGGTTTTGCGTTTTACTATTCATGGGAACGAAGTGTACCGTGTCGTTCTGTTTTTTTTTTTTTTATTGTATAGTTCGCATTTACATTCAAGCCTTACATAAGTGATCTTCTCTCTGTTATGAAGCTTTTTTTTTTCTTCTTTCCATTAATAACCATATTGGCATTTTAATAAAGCGCTTGTCTTCCAGTGTAGGGTCTCAGGTGTATCAGGTGACAGCCTTTATGGATTACGTAATTTGTATTGAAGATATAGAGAATCACGTGGCTAAATGTTGTTTGTTTACGAATGGTGAATGAGGTCCATTGAATGACGTTGTTAAAGTGGTATTGGGTTCGAAATATCTCCCTCATCAAACGACTTCTTGACAATGTCTTGAAATTGTTGGTTCTCTATCAGGCAGGATGTTGGGTGGTCAGCACACATAGCAACAGCAATAACTTTCCATACTTTTTTTTTAGCCTCTTCAGCTGAACAGACCATTTGGGATCATGGTCTGATTCATGTTTAGTCTTAAAGCCATAACTCTTTCCTCTCACCAACTGCATACTTATATTACATAACTGGGCATATATCGTTTATACTTGTTGGCATTTATAACACAGATCAAAATGGTTAAATACCTTTTAAAATAACGTATTATAGCTTCTAGTTAATGGACTTTTTAAGGTTTCTAAACTAAATCAGTAATTCGTTTATTAAAGCTGAAGTGCTATGTCTCTTTATGTGCTATAGCAGCCGATGGCAATCCTCTGTGCATTGTCTGGAGAATGTTTCGGTTCATTTCTTTAACGCTAAAGTTGTTTTTTTTTTAAATCGCTGTTAGCTTTTTAGCATAAATGCTTTTATAAAGAACATCTTCTCAATCTGCACTATAAGAAACCATTCTATGTTAAACGTTCGGCTTCTGTTGAATTAAATATTCCAGTATATTGCTCATAGTGTGGAGTTTAATTCACAAAGACGTGTGAGGTTCTGTTGTTTGTCCTTTTTAGACCGAATGCTAATCTTTTTTTCATAGAAAGGTGCTCTATTTTTTTATTGTTCAAACCAAATATTGAAAGCAGATCAAAGAGTCTCAATCTTGGTTTCAAAGCACTTGCTCCAGTATCAAATCGATTCTGGATTAAGAAAAATAATAAGATATGGAATTTCAAACGAAATACAATATATCCACTGTGTGGATCGTGTGCGTGTGAGAGAGAAAGGAGGTGGGGATTAAATGACAACGCTGATATAATTGCATGTAATTTAATTGTATTCTGTCGTCACTATTCACTGATATTTATATAAAAGTATCTAATACCAATGGTTTTAACTGTGATGCCTTTCAATAGTCGGAATATAAAACATTAAGGGCTTATGTAACATCATTAAAAAATTATGCGCTGCAAAAAAAAAAAAAAAGATCTTTAGACATTGTGGCACTGATTGAGAGCTCATGCGCTGAAAAAGTAAAAACAATGGCCCCGATTGGACACGTCTGCCCACGCTGAATTTTAATTTTTTATCCTTCTTTATGCTACTTCCCTTCTGCGAAAACATTTTCAAAGAGCGCTGTGGAATATTGACCAGCACGCTTTGCCCCTTTCTTCTTTTTCATTAGCTCGCCCTTCCTCAATAAAAGGGGTGAGGGTGGCAAATCGGGCTGCACCCAAGATTTACCACTGAATACTACTTCATTGATTGGACCAAGTCGATGAAAGAATACTAAGGACAACAAAAAGCTCAAACTTCTGGCGGCTTCTGGCATGTAACGCCGTGGTACGTTCATTATCTTTCCTTATCCATTGAAAAAATGTTCCCGTTTTATCTTTATTTTTTTCATCATTACCACTGCAGCAGACGGAGTCGACCTTCCTGTAGATCTTTCTCGTCACGCTGAGTGATATCCAATGCAGAACTTAACGAACGCCTCTAACTTGAACGGCCGCCCACTTAAATACAAAATAGAATTACATCTTGTCAGACTACTGTACTTTTTGTTGTTTATAAGGAATGATATGATATAAATCATACTACTATATTAGCTACATTAGTACCAAGGTCTAACATAACTAAGCATTTCTTTGGGTGGGTAAACTGAACACATTTAAAGAAGACCAACAGTTTGCCATCTGTAATGAAACTGTATTCCAGACATCCCTGAATTTAAATTAATAACTTGTGATACAGGAAAATAACTTGAAAGTAATTGACATATTATTGGTTGCACTTCGATCTTATGTTTAAACTACTCGATTTTTTTAAAACGAAAATACACATTTTTTCATGCTTTTACCTATTTCGTTTGCTATTTCGATGAAATAGAGGTGTGTGACAACATTCTTAACTTCTCGTAGTGTTCCTTTTATACCATCTACCCGTTTCTTGGTTTTCCATCTTTCTTTTGTTGTGTTCTGTCATGGATTGGTTGTCACTACTAGGTGTCCAGATATTTTATTCTGGTGTGCTCTTACTTTAAAAAAAAATGGTATTGCACCAGTAATCCTCCATGGATTCAATAGTTATGGCTCAGTCTAGCTTGCAGAACACCCTTAGCACCAACCACATGTGGAGATGGAGAAATACTTCCCACACGAATACCGGAGTGAAATTGTATCTAGTTTAAAATAATGACACCTGTACTCGTGCTGTTTTTTTTTTTTTTTTTCACAATACTACAGAGTCAATGCACATTTATCCAGGCCTTAGTACACTAATAGTACCCACAAATCTACACGGCGTAGTTTCAATGTACCACCCTTATATATTTAGCTCATATGCCCTATGTAGATCACATAGTTTTTTTTTTTTTTAAAGAGTGAGGTTAACGAATTACACACGCATCACACACACACACAGGCACACGTGTACGTTCTTATGTCTGACACACACACACAAACACATGTGTTGTATCCTATTTGGGCTCCCAGGCTATTTAACGCGCTGTACGTTTGTAACAGCGCTGGGTCTGACAGTTTTTTTTTCAGCTCAAGGGGGGTAAGGAGTTTAGAGTGATTGGGAAGAAGTTTCTTCTCGCAGACTTTCATAGTTCACACGTTGTCTCTTCGTCAATCTGACCGTGTGCACTTTAAAACTACGCCATGCCCTGCCCCCGTCCTCAAGCTTTCAATCTCTTGTCTTAGCCACTATTTAAGTCTTGATCTTCAAAGAGGAAGAGTTCTCTTGCGTGGTGGTGTAATTATCTAGAGAAAAAAACAACAACATAAAAACAAGAATGAATTGTCCTTCTATTATATAAGCTCATATTACGCAGGCAAGAAAAAAAAAAGTAGATATTGTTCAGGTCAAGGCAACTGGGACAGACACTTTCCACACTTAACCTTCCCTTCTCCTAGTGTGTTCCACAATCTCCCGGTCCTCATTTTCCTATAGTTTGAAGTACGTTCAATTTGTCACAATGGGCTCTTAAATAATTTTCTGTACGGCGTGTGTGGTCATATTGTTTTATCTCGACTGTTGCCGCGTCCTTCTAGCTGAAAGTCACTGAAATGTTTCTACTTTTTTATTATTATTATTATTAAAGCTTTTATATAGCGCTACTTTCATGCTTATAGCATGCTCAGAGCGCTTTGGTCCAATCTCATTTGTGGACCAGTGGGGGGCAGGGGGTATCTAGGAGTTGGTTTCCCGTGCTGCCTTTGGGCGCTCAGTAAACACAACTCTGCCCGAGTCGGGTGTCGAACATCGAGCCCTCTTCTAGGTAGCCAAGCCAAGCTCAAGCCGCACTTGGCCTCTCGACCACGCTTCCCACGAGAAGAATGTGCGAGGTTACGACGTGAGATACTTTTAAAAAGGTATAGGTATGAAACTAGTAGAGCGAATACAGTATGATACGCTATTTCATTTTTTAATAGAATTAAAAAAAAGGCAAAATAATCATTTTCATAGTAAAATAACCCTTCCTATGACTCGTTTGGGTATAGATCTTGTTTTCACATTGTCTTCACATTGTCTTAGAGCCACCGATGCCTTACAGTAAGAAATTAAAGATTGTCGATGTTTTTAAAAGAGTTCTTTGTTCATTGAGCATGGTTTGACCTCGCCTGTACTACAGGACGCGTGTCTTGTTATCACTGGAGCTCCCTGTAGTTGAACTCATTGTCTACGCGCTGGCTCACGGAGCACTTTGAGCTTCTGAGTCGACTCACGTATTCCTCCACGTGCACTGTTGATACGCATTGACCCCTGTCTGATCTACTGGCTGATTTTTTTTCCCTTTACCCTAACCTACATAATTTTTTTTTTGGGCCGGGGTCCTCTTCCACGTACATGTGTGCTGAAGTCTCTTCGAGTCTTGCATTATGTATAACATATCTTATAAAATACAGATATTACTTCAAAAAAGATGATTACGTCCTACGCATCATGCATATTAACCAAATTCTGCAAAGTCACTGATTTTCCTGGTTGGCTCAGGCCACCCATTCCATGCTCTAATAGCTCTAGGAAACTTGCACTTGTGCAAATTTGTCCTAGCATACGGAACGAGAAATGAGAATCTTTGTGTCTTTCTGAATATTTTATTATTTTTTTGTCCCACAACACACACTAAATACGGAATAGGAAAACACTACACGAGTATGGTCAGAGGACGATGATAAGCGCAATCATCTCGAGATGTTCCCTAACAACGTAACCTTTTATTGTGATTCGAGATAGTGCTTGAGTGCTGTTTTGTTTTCAACGAACATTCTAGCTTGTAGTATTTCCCTTGGGATTTGGGCCAAAATATTTACATGTTTAACTAAGTCTTGACCCTAGTCGGGATTAAGATAGTAAGGCACAGACGGTACAGTAAATCGTTAATCCTTGTGGACAACTAAGAAATAGAGATGCATTAAGATGCCCTAAACATTTCAAGGTCAGGCAATGAATAAACAACCCCCTCCCCCACCTCTCCTTTTAAAACTTTCCATCAAGATAAAGAAATTATTTTTCAAACAATGGAGTCCAACAATGTGGAAACAATTGTATTCAGTTGAATTCATCACGTCCTATATAGTCTATCTGATCCTTTGTTGAGACTGGCTGAAGTGCATACGATAAAGGTCCCTTTGGCGGTCTTTGTGTCGTCTCATTGACGGGATTCTTTGGGCCTACTTTGGTCAGAGCTGCTATCTTTTTTTTATGTACTTTCCGCCTCCTTCCTCCCTCCCTTAGGCTGCATTTTTAACAATACAAAACGATCAGCAGTACTATTATTATTTTTATAGCTTTTATATAGCGCTGCTTTCATGCTTATAGCATGCTCAGAGCGCTTTGGTCCAATCTCGTTTGTGGACCAGTGGGGGGAGAGGGGGTATCTAGGAGTTGATTTTCCGTGCTGCCCGAGTCGGGTGTCGAAGCTCGAGCCCCCTTCTAGGTAGCCAAGCAAGCCAAGCTCAAGCCGCACTTGGCCTCTCGACCACGCTTCCCACAAGTACTGCGTCTTGCTTTTTTTATTATTAGGTGTCACCTCTTTGAGCACAGTTTCATATGCAACACAAAAAGACGTGCTTAAGTCTCCATGTTTTCTTTATAAAGCTTAAATCTACTCACTCTGTCAGTCTGGTCACAAGTGTGTGTACAATTTCTCCCACGCCTGTTCTCGGATCAAGTTGAAACTTCGCGAAAAAAAAGTAACCAATTAGATCATTAATTACTGGTACCTAATTATTTTGTTTAATATCAACAAGCGAAACTAATACTTCAGGATTCACAAATGTGGCTGAATTTGTTAGGTAATTATACATAATTGTTAACGCTACGTCTCAATTGCGTATTCTCCGATCAAGTTGACACTTTAAACAGCTATACCGGTACTTTACATAACATGAATCGAAAAACTTTAAATACTCAATTAGTCATTTAATTATTTGTAACTAATTATTTTGTTTCATATCGAATAAGGGAAATAAGTTGTGCATTATTAATAGAGTTTTCAGGGCCATCTCTTTCCCATTATATAAGCTTTGTTTTTTTAAGGGATTAAAAAAACAACATATTTTTCTTGTTGTTGGACTAATGTAGTACCCAACATTAGAACAAAAACGTCTCCCAGGTCCACTCAATGGGGTGACTGTAACTGATGGCTTCCACGTTTAAAACAAAGGCACCCCCCTTCCCGAAATTGGTATGAATTATCTTGATGAATAATATGATAATGTGTTAAAATGTTCTGGCAGAGGCAGACTTTAACTTTTGTAAGAATAACATGCTTTCATTCTTTTCGAGGAAAACTATTATTATACCCTTTGGAGATTTTGTTGTCCGGACTGCACCCACGATTTTTTTTTTTAAATTTCCCATAAAAATGTGAATACAAACTAGATCTTGTATGAGATTTATTCTTCAAACAATCGAAATACCATGCTCCTGTGTGTAAGGGTCGGGCAACATTCCATTTTAGAACCACTGGTCCTATGACCTGGTACATTAACTCTTTCTCTCCAAAATTATTTTCACGTTCTGGCGGAATTATTCATTTTGACAAATACTAGTTTATCAGCCTTTTATGATTGAACCTTTATAACCATGTTATTTGTTAGCAGAAAATGTTGTATATTTGGCATAGAAGTAAAGGGAAATGCAAGCTCTTTTTATATAACACAAATTAAACATCAAGCATTAATTTAATGAGGTCAAATCAACGATGTGATCATCAATTAGGAGAGACATAGTTAACATACATGTTGAAGATGTTCACCTTCATTAAGATTTAGTATAATCAATGTCTAGTAGTGCTCAGCTCAGACACACAAATGTTTTTACATGTATTTCTTGAAGGTTCATTGACCGACATGTTTTGAGATGTGCAGGTCTGGACATTGATGTAAATATTATTGAAAGTGCGCAGACATAGATGATCAAACGGAACAACTGATTGAATGCTTGTAAAAACAATGTAATATCTTCTCGCCCTTGTTTTGCTTCCATTCAGTTAAAGATAACTAGATCTACATCTAAAATCTGAAGAGTCTATATTCAGTCACAGATTACTAGATCTACATCTAAATACAATACTATAAGTCTTAAAGATTATTATTACGATTAAGTCGTTAGTTTTCTCTGATATGAAACGTTTAAGTAATGAAATTTTCCATGATAACTACAAGTATTAGTCCTAAGTTATAGTATTTTGGGGGAAAAAAGAGGGTAGATTTTTAAGCATGACTTCGTTTGGAAGTTGACCGGAGCCTCTTTTTTCTACCAACCTCCTTCAAGTGTTTGGGTTTTGAACAATGAACTCCGCAATTACCCCCTACCCCCGCTTCTTCCTCTTCCTCCTACATTTTTTTTAATGTTAGGAGAAATAATTGACCGGGTACGAAAATTAAACGGACCGGCAGCCGAAATGAAGATGGCTACCAAAAAAAAAAAAAACGAGAAGAGAGAACGCCCTAGCAATTCCAATTAAGTTTTCTGTGCACCTCTTGGTATTTTGACAAATTACGTCCGCGCGCCCAGTGTTCGCCCCCCATCAAGTACCGCGGCTCCCCCGAGAGCTGCCAGTCAACTTCTTCGTCGGGGGGAGACGTTCCCGAGCCGCTCCGTGCTCGTGAATTATTAAAAATGCACCGCCGGTCGTAAATAATAACTGGATATTTAATAAAGGCCGGCGGTGCTGATAATTACATTAATACCGCGCTCCTCTCTACGAGAAAGGAAACAACTGCGGCGTCCTTAGATTTGGGTCTTTGCAGCAACAAATTTTGTCGTCTTGTCATTTTTCACGAGGTTGTTGGTGCGCGGGGACCTTGTCTGACACTTACACTACTCGCGCAAAGATCGTGTCTATGGGCTAGGATTGGAATTCATTACTTATAGATTATGAATGCGTAGCAGCCTTGTTTGAGTAATGTTTCCCGAGACGGGAATAGGCATGGGAGCCAATATTTTTTGGTCTTCTTTTGGCTTGAAATCAAACCAGTAGACTGTGAATGAATCATGCTGTTGAGGCTCATTAGTGATGGAATGAAAAAGGGGGAGAATGCATTTTATTTTGCTAACGTTTATAGTTATCGGTTTCGTTTCAGAGATGTTCGTACTATTGGTTATTCGGAATAATCTGCTTGTTTGCATATTGATTTTTTAAATCTGATCTTACATTGCTTGAAAAAAGTGCACAAATTATATGGTTTTAAAATTTATAGATAATTTCTTATTATCTATACCAAATACACCAAAAGCTTGATATTTATGTATTCGCTTCCATATTATGAAAGGCCTACACACATACAGGAAAATACAAGTACATAATTAAATACAACTTTTGTTGGCTCTATCCATATTAATCCATAGCAAGACGACACGAATATTGAAGGCACAATGACTCATTCATACATTTCTTAAAACTAGGACAAGAACTGACCGCTACACTTCTTCCCTCCACTGATCAGACATTATAAACTCTTCTTTGTGGCATGATACCACGTAGAAGTGAATTGTTTTACTCTTCATACCCTAGGCTAGGCAAGCCTCGTGTCGTTTGGTTTCATTGCAACACCATTTCCTTTGTAGCTCCTCCATTAGAAGGTAGATGTGGTGGATTAAACTGATAGAAAGTTATCTATGTAGCACTCTTTAATTTCCACCAAGTGCAAGGAACCCGGTCCCATATAGCACACCCATACATTAGAAGGTAGATGTGGTGGATTAAACTGTTACGTTATCTTGTAGCACTCTTTT
>JADKLZ010005465.1:17544190-17555423 GCA_021533235.1 Biomphalaria straminea
AAGAAAGGTCTAGTGGGTGAAGGTCATCACCTCTGAAGTGTTGGAACAATTAGCCTGGTTTTGGGTTGCTTTTTTATTAATAGATCAATGCTTTTCGGTTTGCATTAACGCAGCTGGCGCGCTTTGGTGTAAGTGGGGGCAACCCGGTGCAACCACTTCACCTGCTTCATTGTTAGACCCTACATGCTTCCATGTGCTCTAACAATGAGCCCCTTCACTTCGCAGATCATTCTTTTATAAAGAAAAAGGAAGGAACTGTTTTTTTTTTTTTTTTCACTATTAAGATAAGAAGAATTTTTATTGGTCCAAAACAGATGGACATTCATTTAGACTACATTTGACCACCGCAGCGTAACAGCGTAATGCATGTTTCTATTTCGAAGTGTAGCTTACGTTTCAAGACTTTCAACTAATGAAGTCCAGTTAGAGTCTAAGTCCTCTTGAAATCTACAAGTGTTTTGGTCACGAGTCTCATACATTTCTTTTAGTAAATTATAGCATCAGTAATTTAGAAGAAAAGACAATTATAAAAATAAAAAAAAAAGAAACGTGAAATCTAGTTCTTAGAAACGAGTGTCAGTGAAGAACGTGTCAACTACGTATATACTGTTTTTGGTATGTCCAAAGGGGAGGGGGGATAACAGATTTCATAGAAAAATGTGCTGCCTAGGTTAGAGCCAAAGACAATTGTTTGCAAAGGGGCTGGTAGTGGAGGTACTGGTGTAGTCGCATCACATCCGAAGAAAGGTCATCATCGGGCACTGCTAAAGGAGTGCATGCAAGCTTTGTGTTTTCCATTACAAGTTCTCGAAATATTGGCTCACACAACGTAACACAACGCTAAGGAGGTGCGAATCTGATACAACGGCGCGCTAGGGAAATGGCCTGTTTTGTTTTGACCACGTAGCATTGATGTGGAAAACGTATAGTAAGGCCTATCTTTCAATTAGTTAATGGTCACTGGATAATTTCCAGAGAGTTTTTACCTCTTAAAATGTGTCTGGGATTATCGAGAGCTATAGTTAACGCATCAATTTGTCTCCGTACGGCTTACGCTTGACTGAACGTGCCATTCAAGTCGGAAGCTCAGTTGTGATTGCCACCTGCTGCCGCCATAAATAAACAAAAGAAGATAAGGAAATGAGCTCGACACCGGGTCTTTTTTCATCAACAGAATACAATACAGGATAATACACAGCTGCTGCTTGAATGGAATGTTTTTTTTTTTATCATCTGTAATTGTAGCTTCTAAAAGATACATACACATGTATATATATTTCGGGATGAGATAATTAGGCATAGGTGCATTTTTTGTTAGATAAATGCAGATGGGGCCATGTTATAGAATACAGATTTTTATATTTTATTTCTATGATTTTTTATTTTAATCGTGGGCTAATATTTATAACGTAGTCCCCCAAACAGTATCCACCGCTCATGATTAAAAAAAAAAATCTGCAACAGTACCCGCCTAATCAGTGTCCGAAAGATGTCTATTAGGTCTATTGTCACCATCTTTTTGGCCGATAACACATTTCATATATATTCATTTAACTATCGTATTCATGTTCTTCATGTAAAATAAGTACTTTTTTTTAAATTTTGTTTATCCTTTTCAGATTTTTGAACGTTGTCAACTATTACACTTCAAAGCCAATAGAGATTAGGTGTTACTTATGTTTGTTTTTTTTATTTCCATCAAATATTATTGTCTTCAGAATAAGAGAAATGTAGCAACGATTTCTATCTTTGTTATACCCTTTTTTTAAAATGCTACTTGAATATTTCATTTTCTTTTGCACGTTGTTTCCACAATCCTTTCAAATGTGTTCATTGTTTCAGAGAGTTATCAACTGACTTTACTAATCGCTATGCCCCAGGTGTACCTTAATCCCAAATCAGACCTTACGTAGTTCACTCTTGATTTGTTGCTAGATCAATTAATTACCTAATGAGCAGTTCAAAGCCCGAGCCAAGGGTCTTAACGTGAAATTGGTTTTCCGGCTTTTCTTTGTTGTGTGATTAGGAAATGTAATCCTAAACTATTGCCTGGCCTTTGTTTTCTTCTCTTCTTAGTTAAGTAGTCATTTAAATTGCGATTCAGTTTAATTAATGATTACTTAACAAAATTGGAGCGGGGGGGACAAGGTATAACTGGAGTGCAGTTAGTCTCTAGACACCCCCATTACGCATGCGCTGATAAGCTGTATAGTTGAGCCTTTGTATCCTCCAATGATCGAGGAGCTCAATTAGATGTACTATGAAGTTTCAGATCGTACAATTCGTTCGTTCAATCTTTGAAATGAAAAGCATATGGGTCATATATTCTGGCTAGCTAATTGATATAGCCTTTAATTTTTACTGATACGTAGATCGAAGAGTTGATTAGGCCGTAAGCTGTTTGGTGCCTCTTGTAATCAACATAAGGCAATTTATTCCTTTGCTTTTTCGTAAAAAAATTAACAACCTTTGCTTAAAAAAAAATTAAACAGCAAATAAAAGCATAATTAAGGCAAGAACTCTATCAAACTTATTTTCCCCTTTTCGATAGTTCACGAACTACTTCATTCCCATAATTTAATTAAACTATTGGTTACTTTTTTTGTTTAAATTCATTTATGTTGTGTTAGGGACTATGAATAATTGTTCAAAGCTTCAACTTGATCCGAGACTGGTATGAGAAATAACTTGCTGGCAATGAGTGTACCAGACCCAGTGAGTTGATGTAATAAACCTCAACAGACGAGTCTTGGGGCTTCTCTTGATAAACTTATTATAAGGTAGAAAGTGATGGGGATGGTTACTGAATTCAATAAAAAAAAATGCGTTGTAAAGGCAGTATACATATTTACTTTAACGTCTAGAGTGGGGAAATAGAGACTCTCATCATCGAGAATAAATATGTACTGAGATGGAGTCATTGAAAGCAGAAGTGACCAGTGCGTCACAATATCACTGAAAGCAGACGTGAACCAGTGAAAGCAATTAAATCGCTGAGGTGGCAGTGCTTCTCAATACAAATGTTTTTGAATGTATTTATTTCAATCAATTGATGCACGTGTTCTTACTCTTCGGTTTTGTTTTTTCACTATGTGGGCTTTCAATTTCAATGGTTTGGCTTAACTTCTAGGCTCCAACATTGAATAAGTTAATATTAGATTTGGAAATATTTTCAACGTCCAGTTCACTATCTCTGTAGAAACACTTTAGTAACGTATGATTTCTTCGTCAGCGCTTTGTTTTTTTTTTTTAGATATTTATTTTCATTCACTGTTATTTTGCTTGACTGGGTTCTATGGTTCTCATTTATCATTAAAACAGTGGACGTTGACATAACGTGGGGGTTTATAAAAAGACGTGTCAAGAAATGGAAGAAGATTGACTTGGAGAATCCTGTAGAGAATTGACGGGAGATCGTCCCAGTGCATCTTGTACGAGATGGAGAGGGACCAAGGAAAAACGAGAAGAAAGCTAAACGCCAGAGTCCATGACGTGCGATTACGTGGTGTCATCCCCTTCGCTGCTGTCTTTATTTGATCTCATCGACCGGGTGTTTCTGGACAGCTGGATAGAGATTTTCTCTCACTGGATCTCACCCTATCGTTTCCTCCCTTTCCGTCTTTGTCTCTCTTATTTAACTCCATCTCAAGTTCAAATGTTGGCGAGTGTTCGCCTGAAAACTTACTTTATATTTGTCACTGACTAGCACTGATTTTCAATGTATCATTGTTTTATATTTGAAATACGGTTTAAATGAGTATTTGATTAAGTCTATGACGGTTGTTTAAGGGGGATATGATGTATATGTACGTATTCCCCTACCCTTGATTATTGAACGCTAGATGACTAACATTTGGACACCAAGAAATCTTTACTAATCCTTACTAATGTACGAGATAATGGTTCAGAACATGGCGTTAGATTATGCTGACACTATTTCATGCATCCATTCATGATTACATTAAAAAAAAAAGAAGTTGACTCCCCCTTCCCCAATACTTTTAGTTATTTCCTTTGTTCTGTTCTGGATGGCACCAAAACGAACAAGTCTCTGCTTAGTATTCCCAAGTGTCTGTCTCCGGAGGGCGCACGCCTCGTCCAAAAGCCCACAGCGATCTCCCCCCCCCCAGTCAGCTGTTGTTAACGCGTCTTAGTCGAATCCTTAACGGCTCAATCTAAATAATTCCTTAATTGCTTCTTCGATTATGAGCGGATTTAGATGTGGGAAAGGGGTAGGGTGGGATAATGTAATGAAGAGTGTTTGTTTTATAATGAGTGACTATCGACTCGTGATAGGTGAACGTGTGCGAGGGCTAGCGTTGAGGTTTTTTGTTTCCTGTATGTTTGTGTCTGCGTGCATGCACATGCCCTTACAATGCGGATTGCCCTTTGATCAACCTCGTTCTCAAACGTTATCGTAGCTAGGTAGGTCCAACCTAGTCGCTTCTAATAGTAAGTAGTCTTTGTTTCAAGCGTGCGATAATTTCACATGTTGGGTCAAATGCTGTGTTCCTCATCCCATTGCTCCGTACCAGCACCACATACTGATTGGCGATTTCTCCAAAGGTAGTTTAAATGCGAACCTTTTCACTATTTCCTCTATCACTTCTTTCACTTTTAAAACACGGGGGAGTTATTAAATGTGCAAGGAATTTGAAAGTATGTTTTTGAAGCCATGTCAGACTGTCACTATGTGTATTAACGTTGACAGTCCTACTTTAGCTGAAATTTGTTTTAGGAACCATCAGACCGCTTAGAAGTAATTCCTCTTCGCATCACTGTCATTGTATGGGTGTCTCGTCTCTTAGCTTTTCTCTTATTCCTAAAAGCTCTTTTCTCATTTCTGTACGTACTCGTCATGTCAGATAGGCCAGAAAAAATACTCAAGCTCAATTAATGCACACACACACACATACTTAACATGTCACACACTATACCTTTTATGTCTTTTATGAAGTAGTCTTATGTCTTCATTAAATTCGTCCGTTTGTAAATACGGTACGCTACATTTTGGCGACTTGGTTGCTTTGGCCCTAAATGTTTTAGATACATTATAAATGTTCATTTTATTTTGACTTTAATATGAACGATACATATCTAGGAGCGATACGCCCTCTGTGTTGGTTGGAAATAACGTTAATCAGTTCCTTTCTTTTTATGCTTCCAATAAATTATTTTTAGTGCATTACATGCATCCATTGTAGTACAGCAGCTGTTTGTTCACACTTTTCTCTGTTTACAATACCTCTGTTCAAGTCGCACATTCGGAAAGGGCTAGGCCTTCAGGGTGGACACCGTCTCGAAAACGGCTCTAACGATTTTCCTATACATTTGATAGTTGATGTATACCGTTAGCTAGAGATTTGCCAACTTGTTGAACACACTGACCGTTTCGCTGTACTAATGTTGCAAGGAATAGATAAAAATAAGATTCCACGTCTTCCTTCAACTCCGCATGTAAACCCTATTCATTAAGTCCTAATCATTAAAGAGTTTAATAAATTAATGTGCTGGAACATTTTTGCGCATAGTCTTTTAAGTCTAGACCTAAATTGAAGCCTTTCATTAGAATATTATAACTAGGATTTTTTTTTATCGAGATAGAGGGGATGACGGGGGGATTTTTTTTTTTAAATTTAACATTCATTAGGTATTAATGCCAAAATAATGGTGTCCATTCACCAAATGTAAATAAACAAATTTAGCCACGTCATAATATTGATAAAAAAGTGAAAAATACGGATCACGTGACACCCTTACGGATTGCGTAATTTGTATAGAACATATAGAGAAAATGTTGTTTGTTTACGTTTGGTGAATGGACCCCTTCTTCTTTAAGTTATATAAAGGAGATATTGCCCTTTTTTAAAAATATTTTTTAAAAATATATTTCTTGTTCTGTTTTTTTTTTCCTCATTTAGAAGTTCACCTTCCCTGTTTTTAATTTCCCAGTGTGATCAATGCGTGCTGCACACAGACTGTCTTTAATTCGCTATTCAATTCCAATTCTTTCTTCTTTTATTTTTTTATTTCTTATCTCGTCTCATCTTCTTTGCTGCCCTAATCCTTTCCTGGAATCCAATTTTCATTTCATCTCCTGCTCGTGCCCACATTTGTTTTTCTTGTATCGGGTTGTGTGCCCTAACTCTGAACCAGCTTGCATAATCTCATTTGCCTTGTCTGATTGTTTTTACCAGATTCATCAGTTTCACTTTATTTTTTATTTTTTGTGTAATCTTGATCTACTGTAGATTTTAAAAAAAATTACAATCGCCCTCACTTGTATCTGCGCCCCCCCCCCCAAAGCTACAAGCGCCTTATTTCTTTTAGATTTTCAATTTTAAATATATTTCCGTCGGGACACAACGCCGAAGCGAAGACACCCCAAGGCTAACACTTTTAGAACCACCTGCGCAACTTTCTATACAACTATTTACGAAATGCAAATATATCAGACCGCAACATGTTTTGAAAAAAAAGTGTGTGTGTGGGGGGGCGTTTGCTGTAACTACGCCCCTTCCCTCCGCCAATACGCCACAATCAGCTCACATGTAAGACGGTTAAAGGGTATCATGTACGCCCCTTATTGTGATTGCAGCGTTCAGCCTCAAAGGTTTTATCCCACACCCCACGCCCTGTAATGAGCTTTCTCCCGGGCTCGCTCGATCGCCAGCCCGTGGATAACACTAATTAGCTTATCGTCCCTCACCCTCTCACTCTCTTGTCGTGTGGCCCCCCCCCCCCGGACAATCTTATTTTCTCTCCTCCGACCTGATCGTCTAGTTAGTCTCATTTGTACACTTGTTACTCAGCCTGATGCTGTCCGGTGATACGGTTCACACGTGACGTGAGCGCGTGAGGAATGACAATGATGCTCAAACATAGACTTGAGAGCGAGCTTCGAGGTGAAATGACGAGGGCACCCCATCGCCTCTAAACTAAGCTAATCAAATATAGTCACAACATTGGCCTTTCCGACATCTATACGTTTTCTTGTAAAACTCCATAGTCCTTGTGTATCGCTAGAAGTTGGTAGATCAACGTGGTTTTGACTGAATATACCCAGGGCCCTCATCGATTTTTTTTTTAAAGCTTGTTTTTGTACTATTTCAATCTCTTTTTTTTTTACATTATGTCTATTGTAATGTGCTTCCCTTTACTTTTGTTGTAATGTTAGTTCTTGATGTAGCTGATATATTACTAAGTTATTTCAGGATACTAGATGCGTGAGTTTCTTGTGAAGATGTATTTTAATCTCGCGAGTTCATAGAGAAGACATTACATAACACGAACAAAACTTGAATGACTAAGCTGACTTCGAGATGAAAATGTAACAACAGTTTATTTACAAGATGGCCACAGTCTAGTCAAAAGATAAATACGTCTGATCACCCCGAGAGCCTAGCGGTAACTGAAATCCTATTACGTCAAACTTAACCTCTAACCCTACAGTCTGTGTCGTCATAAAATGTGCGTTCAATGTCGGTACTAAAAAGTGCGCAATTCTAAAAGACTAAACTAACTATCTAGAAAATGTGCGCAATACTAAATTAACTACCTAACACTATTCAAGTCAGATCTCCATGAAACCTGGTACCTGCATGGGCGCTGATCTCAAAAGCGTCTCTAACGATTTCCCTAGAAATGTAGTTGTTGATGTATATCGCTGAGAACTATTAGCTTGTTGGACACACGGAAAAAAACTCTAGATTGACCGTTATAATTTTTCAAAGTATATAAAAAAAATCAATTTACATTCGGCTATACATTGGAGCAAAACAAAACCCAACCTGTGGACATCTACACTTCCGACACCCATGTCAAGGTGGACAAAAATAGCAGACACCAATAAAACTGAGTCTATGGGGACTCATTATGCCATTATTGCATTGTGTGAAGGAATTTCCAGCTTCGGATCGAACCACCTTACGGGTACAGACCTGATATGGCTCGCGGTTCTAAGTTTTAGCAGACTAGAAAATAATAAAAAAAAGTTCTGGAGGACATAGACGAACCTTACAGGAGATACCTGCTTTCTATGACTAAGTTACGAAAGAATTGTTTTCGTGGTCATACCAAATGTTACCCTTTTTCTGTAATCTTTTAGACTGAAGAAGTCAATGTCTCATTAATAGTTAGATTCAACTATTCCAAGAAGTGAAGTGAGGAGGGAGAGAGTGAGGTTGGATGGGCAAGTCAGCAGAGATTGACGCATACTAAATAAGACAAGGACCATCTCATTCATATCTAATGAGACAGATCGAAGCTTATAAATATTGAACACGGGATTAACGATATACTGATCACGCCATGCGATATTTCCTTCCCCGGAGATCAAATCATTTTTTTTTTCGTTTTTCAGAAAATAACTTTTTGATACGTTTTTCATATCTAGTAGTTCTTCGCTTAATTGCTAATCAGTGTTGTAGATCTGCAGGAGAGGTTAAGCCACATGAGTGGAAGGTTTTGGACTCGGCTCACTCCCTGAAAGTCAAGTCTTTGTTATTGTGTACGTATTTTCTGTTTATTGTCTAACACGTCATGTTCTACTCACCAAAAGTACCCTTCGGTTTAAAGTTAAATCACCAGATTTATATGCTTTCTGTTAAACAGATTGCCAATAAGTATAATACGGCCTCGGCTTCTGGGCACTTATTTGACTAAAATGGTGAAGAAAATTTCGAGAAAAAGCTCGTGAAATTCAACTTTGATAACGTTGTAAGAAGACCAGTAGAACAAACGTAATGTTTTAAACAATGTTGCATATTATACAAAGTTCCCCTTTCAGACCTTGTTGTCTATAGGGCAGATGATGTAAAGGTCATCTGATTCTGTGGCCCACGGTTAACGAGGGTGTCATGTGGCCAGCACAACGACCAACCGCATTTACTTTTCCCCAACTAATGTCAGGTACCCATTAGAGCTGGGTGGACTCAAGGGCGCCCGAAAATCCCGAAATAAAAATCCAGGTCTTCACCAGGATTCGAACTCGGGACTTCCAGTACGGAAGCCAAGCGCTTTACCGCTCAGCCACCGCGCCCTCCATATTATACAAAATGGCATAAAAAAATGATACTACCCCGATACCTTTCATCCCATCCTATCTTCTTCCTCGTTTTCATTTTTTAAATGTTGGACTAGACTAGTATATGAGATAACTGCGCAGTGCTTTCCAAATCAGGGAGAAAACTATATCGCATCTTATAAGTTTTTTTTTTTCTTATTAAAAGATGGAAGTAATCTGGCACCCAACTCTCTCATGTTCCGCCTCAGCTAATCCCCGAAAAGAAGGCATGCCAGTATTGAGTAAGAGCGTTTGAAAACGCCGTGTCACCTCGACCGTCACGTTACACGGGGCGCGCAAAGCCACTCCAGAGAACTGTAATGTGGTGCAATGGGGAGGAAAAGTGTGTGCCCGATTTAAAAAAGATTTATATTCTCCGTGTTGTAAACTGTTCTGAAACAAGTATAGCCAGTTCAAAACTATTGCACGAACAAGTGGCACTTCACTGGTATAGACACATACACACACTGTGATATAAACTTTAAATCCACACGCATTCTTATTGCAATATCTAAGCTTTCACATCCCATTTCACCAAAGATTGATTTATTGTACATTATTACTGACAGGGTACTACCACTATGTCTATGTATACACTGTTCTGTGCATGTTCACTTTCGAGATAATTGTTATTGCATTCGAATACATGATTATTGATTATTATTATGATTATTATTTTAGTTGATCTTACCGTTCATGTTATATGTTTCTTTTCAATGCATTACAACTTTTTGCATTTCCGTACTATTTCTTCTGTTTATAAACAGCTGCTAGTAGCTAAAATTCTACATTATTGTCCTTTTGCAATAAAAATAAAAAAATATAATTCTTAATATAACAACTTTAGGTCAGGATTTACACCCAATATTTTGTTTTAAAACAAAAACTTTTGGGTGGTCGCGTTGATATAATGCAAACAACCTGGCTAGCCACTATCACGCAAGCTACTCTTTCCTCCAGTAATACATTTGTCTCCTATGTTTACCATGTGGATCTGATGGAATGTCCGTGTCTCAGTTTACTCTGTGAAAAGGTATTCGATATTATTAAGCTTTTGCAGTCTAAGTTACAGTCAGCTTCATCGACATAGCCATCGATCCCGCGGATAAGATGAATGAAATAACACAATCATGTCATCTCTCTGCTGTGATGATACATCCAACTACTGTTTATCATGTTAACTCTGGGGACAAAACAAAAAATTGCAATACCTTTAAAAAAAAAAAAAAGAGTATGATTTTAACGTATATGTAGATTTTTTTTTCCCTAAAAGATTGATTGCCAGCTTTCGTGTCCGTGGCAGCGCATATAATTTTGTGCTTTGTGGAAATAGTGGTATTTTGCTTATAGGCACACTTCTCGCGCATCAAGCCCGCCTCATTTGTAACATTTATTTTCACGTAAACCTGATCTGTTCTCTGGGATTGTAACATTTATTTTTCGGTAAGCTAGACGTCTCTTTGACAATACGAGACAATTTCCGATTTCAGTGTTGCGATTATTTCTGCTTCGTGTGCATCGGCTGTAATATAGATCAATGTAGAATATTTCTAGCTCTGGTGTTACAAGCATGGGACACATCATCATGAAGATAATATATACGAATGAGGAAGAAGAAGCAAAAAAGAAGTCCATACCAGCTTACGATTACTTGTTTTTAGTGACAAGGGTGTCACGTGATAAGCACAACGACTAAGCGCCCAATAAATGTCGCTTTTTTAAAAAATAAAAGCTGTGTTGCCTCCACCGAGTTCCGATTATAAAAACAAATCCTTCCTCCACTAAAAATTGAAATCTACTTTTGTAAATCCGAGAGCTTGACCATTCATCGAATGAATGGTCTGCTAAGACTCTCCTCTATCAATGTATTTTTATCTAAGCTTAAAACCAAACACTAGGCTGTACATCCCAACCTACATTCCATAATTTATCTCAATTTCTCGTTGATATCGCTCTCTGGCCTCTCTGAGGGTGAACTGTTGAATGCGATCTTCAAAGTATAACACGTATAACATTAACTCGAGTAGGATCGTTACACTGATAGTGGACGTAACACTGATAGTGGATCTTTAATATAATCAAGTGGACGCTGTACTGGGCGACCACCCTGCAATCTCATTTTGTTCAGAATTTCAGAAATTGGTTAACAAAGTTACGTTTTTCCCCCCA
>JADKLZ010005465.1:17563391-17582278 GCA_021533235.1 Biomphalaria straminea
ACAGACTCAGTCTAAGAAGGATGCTAAAAAATCTCATTCCTTTATTGTTTACTGAAGTATTTGAGTCCCCTTTTATGCACCAGTAGCTATGCATTTTGTTTAAATTAATGGGCTAAAAAGGTAGAGATTATGTTTTGGAAACTTAAAAGGGATAGTAGTAGATCTAGATCTACTCGTCTATAGTCAGAGTAAGGTAACTAATGTAATCTTACTAACAAGATGGCGGATCAGCCTAGTACGCAGAAACTGTCGCGTCATATGTCTACCAACCCATTTTCCTTCTTTGAAGCGTTGTCTGCCTGACACTTAGCTTAACCCCAAAGGTCTACCCAACAGCGTCGCCAATCCCCATCAAGGGATAACCCCAGTTTTAGAATCATTCGTACAGCCATATTAAAAAAAAATGTTTCCTCATTTCTAAGCGTTTTGGGTCTTTCTACTCTCTGCCATAACGTATCGTTTGAGGACCACCAGTCTACATTTAAATGACGCACAGTGGATCCAGCCTGAGCATTCTTTTCTAACATTTAATGTAAACACGGGTCTTTTTTTTTTTTTTTTTAAATACCTTGGTCTCATTTTCAGTGCATACACGATCCAATACAACTGGGGGCATAGTTATAGTGAAAACATTTATTTTATTTATGAAATGCTTAGATAGTAGCTCTAAAAACATTCAAAGTTCACATTCGTAAAGTAAATTAAGTTATACGTTTGTTTGTTTTATATGTTTCGGATGTTCCTTCAGAGTTAAAAATAATTACTTCCAAGTCCAAACCTCCCGCAGGACGACGGGGGATGGGAGCGGGCAGGGTTTTGAACCCTGGACCATCGATAAATCTGAACGACAGTCCAGGGAGCCATCCAACGTACCGTAGTGGTAGGCTTTTCACAATGAACAATACAATGTAAAGGACGCAAACTGGAACTTCAAAGTCGCCAACTAAGTCACAAACAGAAGAGCTTATACAAAATAATTCCGCAGTGTTCATTCTTTCTCTCCTAATTTGCCATTGTTGATTTGACCCCATGAAACTAAATTATTTGTTTTTTTTATATTTATAAACTTTAATTTTTATTGTGTAGTGAGCATGAATTTTCCATAAAATTCGATACCAAATATAACATTCTCTGATAACATGCAAAAGTTATTGAAGTTTAATCCTACTAGGATAGTGAAGTACAAATGAATAATTATATCGGAGAGTGTTTAAATTTGTGCGTCAATTTTATTATACCTTTTTAAAAACGTAGATTATCAACACTTCCTTTAGTTCGTATTCCGGATACACCAAGACGCATAAAATTTTTAGGTTTCCCACCATGTATGAAAATGTCCAATGTAGGATGCGCGCATGCTTTTGTTGGTTCTATAAAATGGATGCTTTCTGGTCATTTGATTTTCAATTTGGCAGGTTCTCAATCTATTTGTCCATTAGTAAGATTAGCAAATCATCTCCCCTGAGTGTGTCGCTGCCCTTCACACTCGACTAAAGCTGCTAACATTGTTTCCCTTGTTGATGGAAACTTGATAAGCGCGGGGGGGACTACGCCCTTAGGGCGAAGTGAGCAGATAAGAGGGCAATCAAAATTAAGAAAATAAACGCATTAAAACTTTGGGGGGGGGGGAAAAAATGGAACGAAGTAGCTTCTCCTTTCCGTTTGAAGAGTTTTGAAAATGATGTCCCTGTCGCTTAAAAACTCACTAAGGTTCAGCCCGGATTTATCGAATTGTATCAATACAATAAATAGTTAGATTGCTTGCGTTTTAGAAATCGCGCTTAGAATTTCGATATGTAACCCTTACTTGAGACCCTTATTTTTTTTTTCAGGCCAAAAAAAACAAAAAAAAAAACACAACCACCACCAACAACAAAAAAACAAAACAAAACATAGTTTGAGCTGAATGCCACACTGTCTGTCTTTGTTGACAGATCGAAATGTACGAGCGAATTAACTTGACTGTTCCCCGGTGTCCTAATCTATCAGTAGAAAGAAAAAAAAAGTTGTATAGATCAGTCACTGAGTATTTAGACTTTGACATTGCAGTGTGTTAATGTCTTCAATCCTAACTAATCTTATGTCTTCTCAAGGCTCGAATGTCTTCTACTCTTTCCTTAACATTTGGATCTGACTTGTGTAAATGTGCGGTGCTACTGAGGAGGCATTCCTTTGTTTGAGAAGGCTGTGTCCAAAGTTTTAGCTTTTACAACCAAATAACATTTCAAGGCTATATGCTATAGAGTAAACTAGTTGAGAATTTTTTGTTTACTTTTGACATCATGACATGGGGTACTGTCATACTGTACTTAATAAATTTACAAGTCTAAATTCCAGTTGGTACAGTATAAAAAAATATAATAAGTAAAATTACCAAAAAAAAATAATCTTAAATTGAATACCTTTGTTCATTGGCGAGATAATGCGCAATTTACATGGCAGTGGTGTACTATTTATTATTTAATGTAAAACAAAAATTAGGACATATGGTACCGGAAGGACTTATGGACCCCCCCCCAACACACACAACCTAGCTACGCCAGTGCTTTAGCAGGCGGTCCTCATGTATAGATGCCAACCCAGCTCCGATGTCTTGTAAGTATAGTCTCAGTAGTGTCTACCTCGACCTTCGCTAAAGTACTTTTGTTATGCAGACTCCGCTGCTCTCCATTATGTGCGTCCCTAACCCTAACAAACATGCAATTAGTCTTGTGGAAAAAATGATTTGAGATAGTTAGGGCTAGAGGCTAAGACTCTCCGAACAAATAATTTAACGTCTTCATTTTTTTTTTTTGTTGTCTTTATTAGCTTTGGCATTTCAAGCTACATCCATGTTTAAAATGTCATGTTTGCGAAACCCACATGTCAGTGTCAGTTACTTTGAATCGAATTCATCTTGACACAATAAAACAGTAACTTTTTTTTTTTAAAGAGTTTGACCTCTAGAGGAAAAGAGGGAGATGTAAAAGGGGACAGCGCGAGGGTGGGGAGGAAAGTGAGTGGGGGGTGTGAGGAAGTGGACAAAGGTTTTACGTCTGGGTGTGAAAGTCGATCCACCCTGTGTTTGATTTGGCCCAATTCCTTGTTTGGTTTGATCTGACCCTGGGCGCTACGGTTATCTCCTCCTTGTTTACAGATGGACTTGTCTCCTCAGAGATGATTGATAAAGGAACACAAAAATTCAGATGGTTTCCACAAGAAATACGGTTTCTGAATAGAAAATCTTGAAAAGATCTGGCTTTATGAATTGTGAAATAAACTTGTACCAGTGGCTATATATACACTATTTGTTCTAGGAGGCGCGGTGGCTGAGACATGAGTGGTAAAGCGCTTGGTTTCCGAACGGGGGTACCGGGTTCGAATCCAAGACTGGAAATTTTACTTTCCTATTCTACCCAGCTCTAATGTGTAGTTGGGGAAAATTTAAGGCAGTTGGTCGTGTTGCAGGTCACATGATACCCTTGTTAATCGTTGACCACAGAAACAGATGACCTTTACATCATCTGTCCCATAGATCACAAGGTCTGAAAAGGGAACTTTGCTTTCTACTTTAATTTGTTCCAGTTCTTATTTCTTTCATGTTTTTTTTTTTTTGTGTAGAAGGTGTGTGTACCACATTTTTCCCTATAATCCAAAATAAGTAAAAAAAATTAATTAATAATTCAATCTATTTTTAGCTTGGTCTTACGTTAACCAGGGCTTGCACCATTAACCAGAGCGACACAGTTCCGAAATATGCCGATATTGCACATTTGCTTTTTTTTATGTTATCTTAAAACAATTACAGAAATAGGTCATTTCTCTAGTCCCTATCTTCCGACAAAACGTGACGTGTAAGAACGACTCTTAGGAAGCGTGTTTGCTTATTGGAGTCTGAAATGTGCCTATGTTTCGAGATTTTTTTTCTTTCTAAGCTAGTGGGGTGTAAATGAGTTAAGCACTTTTGTGGGATTACAGCTCACTTTCGGCTCTTATTTACAAGACTGAAGTTAACGAAATAAAAAAAAAAGGTCACCATCAGTGTTAGGTTTAAAAAGGAAAACTCTTCCATCACCTGAGACACTACAGCAGTGTTTGAAATAGGTGGGCAGTAAACTGTATTTGTGCCCTATAAAGATGTTTCTACGGCCATTGCTAACATCATTGAAAAAGTTTAAAAATAGGAAATCCCCGTCTCTCTCTCTCTCTCTCTCTCTCTCTCTCTCTCTCTCTTATATTTATATATAGGCCTATTGCACAGTTGTCTAATGAACTTGTGTTCCCTCTCTCTCTCCAATGTCTTTAACTGTACCTTACAGGCATTCTTTGCAACACTTTTAGTGGCAATGAAACTCTCCGGGTAGTCTAATCTGACCACCATCTGTCGGATCTGAAGCACTTGATGGTCTCTAACGAGTCTCTCACTGTTTGTCTCTCCTCCCACTCCCCCCCCCCCCTTTTCAAGTTCCCACATGTTTCTTAAACTACTTGTGCTCTTGTTAGCTGGGCTCTTGGAAACCTCCAACTCTTTGAGTAAGTCTACTCCATGCCTTGCAATTCGCCCCTTCTGGAAGGCGTTTTACATTGGATATAGTTGTATACATGCACAATTGTGTATTTGACATCAGGAGACATAGCAGCCTAAAGATGAGCTGGTAAAGAGAGGTATGAAATTTGACATGGACGAAATGAAGAACAAAAAAAAAAAAAAAAGAAGCGTAAAAAATGCATTGTTACTTAAATTCACATCTCTTCTTATCATTACACAAATTCAAATCACTTCACATCATGAATCAAACTAATACAAGCTTAAAATATTCTCGATCTAGGTTATTATTTCCCCTCCCCCATTTATCTCATAAATTACAGAAGCCCTTTGAAAGTAGAAACTTAAACATACAATACATTGTTTTAGTTTGGGGGGGGGGGGAAAGCTAATTACACATTTATTTTAAAGAGGAAATAACTTTCCTGTATAAAAGGGTTTTGATTAAGATGTAGGAACAAAAATCTAGATCCTTTATTGTCCATACACCGCTGAAGCTTTTTTTTTTCTTCCTTTTCTCCTTTTACTTTCCAATGTCACGAGTGCAGTGTTATATAATAATCCCTTTCAGAGCACAGTCACATTCTGAGACCGCGTTCCACAAGCTCCGGATCAAGCCTTCACTCCCGCGAGTCACGTATTTGATAAAGAGTTTCAAGCCAGCCGGTCAGCGGTCCCAGTTATTTGGTCAAGGACTAGCCGGGAAGTTGTCATCAAGTTCTGTTGACTCCCACGCGGTTAAGGTTCATTTTAGCAGGAGAGAAAAAAAAAAGGTGTGGCGGAATCTAATTAATTAGACCCGGAATAAGCGTATGGGAGGGGGGGGATGAATTAGATGAAGCTGTCATCAGTGGCACTGGCTGCCTTTATTGAGTTTGATCATGAAACGAAATCGTTTTATCAACTTCTCGATGGCAGGCCAGACAGAGGTGAAACAAAGCATAAACACAATTTACACAGCCCTGAGCAATGACAACTGTTTGAACGGTTGCTGAAGATGGTTCCCGCCGATGTTTACATTTGTTTTTATTGTTGATCATCATTGGACACACACACACAAACTGCGTAGGAGTCTTGCTTGATATTTAGACTTTCTTTCTTTATAAATCTCAATATTTAAACAGCGAATTTCTCTCTCTCTCTCTTTCTCTCTCTCTCTCTTGTTGAATCTCGGTAATTATATCAAAACTTTCTGATCCAATTCAAATTAACTTCATCAGTTGAACAGAACTAGGTATAACTTTGTATGGGCTCTCGAAATGAGCCCCCAGAGGCTGATAATGTAGATAAAATTTGGGTACTCGTACCCCCAGGGGTACGGAAAGGCGTTGTACCTCATTAACTATGCATATTTTTTAAATTTAATACCCATTTATTATGGTCAGTTGATGAATGCCTTTTCAGCATTTTGAAACAAGTCGAAAAAATCGCTTCTCAGAACGGGGGCAAGGGGTACGTACTCAGCGTTTCCGAAATTCTAGAAGGACTACAATAGGTAAAAAAAATTGGGAAACACTAATCTAGATCTACATGCATAAATTAAAGGATTCACCAACACTGCTATACTCCTATCTGCGTAGCAATACTGTTGCATACGTGCGACTTCTGATAGACTTCGAAAATGAACAATAGTCCCAATCTACTGCGGACCCCAGGTCGGGATTAGTAGACCAGTTATGTCCTGACCCAAGTAGGTTCAAGTTACCGTGCTGTAAGCAAGTTCAATGTCATGAGCAAAGCCTCCGGTCACACATGAAAGGCGCGTGCAGTCAGTTTAAATTATTGGTTTGGAATTTGACGTAATGATTGTTGAGAAGAGATGCGTGCAGGTCTTAGAGGGGAAAACAAATCTGATATCAGACTTGTCTGTTTTGATCACAGTTCTTGTTTGTTTTGGTATATTTCTGGCTTATCATAAACTTTTGAATTTTAGTTCTTATGTTCTGTTTTATTTAGCTCTTATTTTGTTCTTTTTATCTAGTTTTGTTTTATTAAGCTCTTTTGTATTTAGTTTTGGTCTTTTGTGTGTTCAGTTTTTTTTTAAGGTTCTGATATGCTATATTCTTTGTTCTGATTAACTGTGATCTGTTTTATCTAAAAAAAAAAATTTCATTTTTATTTAGTTTTGATCTGCTGTTTTAAAAAATGTATTTATGATTTGCCATAATTTGTTTCAGTGGCCTAGTCTATTTATTCACTATGAAAAGAGAAATCAAATAGACAAGTCATGATGTACACGATATGTCTTCCTTGCTATTTATTTTAAAACACTTCGTCGTGCGTTTATTTAGAGACATAAACATATTTTTGTTCTCGGGATTTGAAACACGCACATAAAAAAAAGCAGCAATAACAACGACCTCAGCATTTATTTACTAACACATGAATGAAATACTTGGCCCCACTCTCGCGTCACGACAATCAGTTTGTACGTGACCAGTAGGTGATCGCATTATCTTCTAAGTATCATTGTGGGCCCAACACAACGGGACTGACCGCAATGTGACGGCTGTTTAATGCTCGGCTTAGATCTCGATCCCTTCTGTTGATCACCGTCAGACATGGGGCCGAGAAATCGGTAGTAATAGCTTCCGACTTTATACGGTAGTCTTTTTTTATATAGCTTTATTGAGAGCATAATCCCATAGTTCTAGGAGTAAAGTTATGTTGGTTTCTGAACAAGGTCACATAGTTTAATGACTAAAGTCATGTAGGCTTATCAGTTAGGTCATATTGTTAAATCATTAAACTTTAATGAGTTAAGTCATATAGGCTTATGAGTTAGGTCATATATTTTAATGAGTTAAGTCATGTAGGCTTATGAGTTAAGTCATATAGTTTAATGAGTGAAGTCATGTAGGCTTAAGAGCAAGGCCACGTAATGTTTTAATTTTTGTTAATGATAAGATTATAGTCCCGCATAAAGTATGAAACATCAACCATGGGCTTTTAATTAGTTCATTCACTTGTTCAAACTCTTAATTACTTTTGTACTAAATTTAATTGTTGATTAAGCTAAAAAAATTAATGTCTACCAGCTAACATCTTAATATCAAGCAATATCTTAACGATAATCAATATCAACTGTCAAAATAATCCTTTTAATTTAAAAATACCATGGTTCGCATATGATTGTTTTAAACTGTTAAAATCAATAATCATTAATGTTAGTAATTGGACAGCATTTGCATAAGACAACACCATAGCTAGCTCCAACTGAAGCGCGCAGACACCCATGGGTGTCAGCCTGACTGGGTTTGTGTACATACATCCGATTAAAGGTCACAGTGTGATTGTGGTTGCTTACTGTGATGGCTGCGTGTCGGAATAGGGCTACTCGTCAGTTATATAAACCAGTGGTTCTCCAATTTTTTTGTAGTCCACGGGCCAATAAATAATAAAAAAAAAAGCTACATCTATGCATAGTATATAAGTAACAAATGTACACATAAAAATGTCTATTAAGTTTAAAAAAAAATGTCTTGACGAGATTTTATAGGTGTATTTATTTATGCCCGGCTCAAGGAACACACATTTCGAGTCGATTTCTTTTATTTGTGATGAGGTTCATAACGGCAATGAATCCACGTTATACCAATTAAGAACACGGGAAAGCAGTCAACAACCTCTTTACAATGGCCAATAATGAAGGATATAAATTTTGAATATATTTTTTAAACCTTATTTATTGTATCATTGCTCAAACATTTGTAAAAGTTCCTCGTTTCTGGATATTTCAATAAGCTGCTCCTACATTAGTATGGATTCATTAGTGATTTGGATCTGAGTTTGTCCACGTGCAAAAGAGTTAATTTTCCCAGAGTGTAATATTCAAGTGAAGAATTTTTCAAATCTTTTAAACAATAGTGCGTTACATTTGGAAATTCCCGAACGCGATAGTCCTTTAACTCTTTCTCTCCTAATCGACGATACCATCGTTGATTTTGAACTCATCCAATTAAGTTAATGTTAATTTTTTTAAACTTGCCTTTGAAATATATAAAAAGAGCATGCATTTCCCTTTAATTCTATACCAAATACAACATTTTCTGATAACAAACAACAAAGCTAGTGAAGCCCAATCATAACAGGGGTAGTGAAATAGAAATGAGCAAAATGAAGAATTCTTTCAAATCGTGGAAAAATAATTACGGAGAGAAAGAGTTAAAAACTGACGTTGGCTTTATATATAAGTCTAGTTCTCCAGCCCAATTTATATTTATTTATTATTTACTTTGAAAAAAATTATGCCGCACAAACTAAAGTTTTCCCCATGTGGCCAACGACTTAGTAATTCTTTTCTCAGCGATATACATCAAGTGTTAAATTTCTAGAAAAATCTTTAGAGCTGTTTTTTTAGAATCGGCGTTCAAATTTGCCCACCCACCTTCAATGAAGTTCTGACTTGAATAGAGGTATTATAAAACAAACAAAAAATAGATCTATTATTTGTTTTCTTAGTTTTCTGGAAATCTTCAGTCTAGTTACAGTCTAGTCCCATAAGTGTCCTCTGCTGAAGCAACTATCACTCGGTTTACAACAACCGTTAATGGTGACAAGTAAAATATAAAACAATTCTTAAAAGTGAAACAAAGCTCATCTTAATGGAAGAACCGCAAAATCACTGTACGACGTGGCAACGAGCCATCGATCTAAACTGCCCACAGGTTGTGACGTCGTAGGTCAGTGTTCGGGCCTTCTGTAACGATTGGTCTCGCTCGAGGCACCGAGGTCCTGTTTCCACACGGAGGGCATCACTGTTTTCACACGGTTACGAAGGGCACACTGTTACGGACCTATGTCAATGATCTCTCAATAATTACAATGTATTTGTTTTTATTTCATAGACACACATTCTTGTAAGTTCTCACTCCCACCAGACCACCAGCTTAATCTAGATCCTTTCAATCGTCAGCGTCCACGTTAATCATTGCGTAAATAGTCCAAAAGACGTGAAAACACATTAGCATGTGATTAATTGCCAGTCAAGTGATAAGGAGCCTCGTTTACATCATCAGATAGATGGCGGTCATGCCGTGGTCCGACTCACGCCGTTTGATCTCGGGCTAATTAATGACTTATCTCTGACCCCGGTGTAGGAGGCATAGAGGGCGGGTCTTTATCTTCTCTTGCTTAATAAAACTTTTTTTAAAAGCATTTGAGAAAATATAGTTTTTTTTTCTTCCCACGATATTGCAGTTGTAAGGAACTAGAATCGTCAACCCTGACCTCCATGCCCTGTTAGTCAAATGTTCAATCTGTAGAGGCGCCATTTGGTGACTAATAAAGTAGGTCTAGAATACTTAAATATGAAGTAGGTCTGAATCAGTTGCCTTACTCTGGAACGCCCGTGTTACAAGCGATTTCCAAATATTTTCAGACTTGCCACTTTTTTTGTAAGCTGATTGGGTTGATGAATGAAACTTAGCTCAGTTTTTTTTTTCTTAAGCTTTGTTAGTTTAAAAAAAAAAGAAATATGCAGCTTTACTCTTTCCTAAATACTGCAATACTTTGAAACAAGATGTTGACAGAATTAAATCTATGTTAACTGATATAGATGAAATTGGTTATATTAATATTATTGTATTGCATCAGCTCAACGATATCGCACACTTTAGAAAGTACTAGCCGGATACAACCCGCGGTCTTTCTTTTGTGTATCACTGTTCTAGTTTTATGTCAAGCATTGCGAGAAGTTCCCTTAACTCTTTTTAAATTTTAACGAAAATAAAAGTAGAGTATGCAAATAATGTTAACCCATTTAGCCGACACATTCATAGCTCGTATAAAATACTATAAAAATGGGTTTAACCGATTCATAACATATTTCGTTCGTAAATAGAGATAAATTTAGGTTTTTATTTTTATGGCCTTCCGGTTGTTATTGGGACATTAAACATACACTGCGGCCTTCGTCATGATCTAAGGAACAGTTATGCCAAGTTTTATCAAGATTGAACTAACGGTTTTTATTTCTATGCGGGACATACATACACACTCCATACTTTGTCTTATATATATATATATATATATATAAGATGAATTACCTGTAAGCAAGGCTTCGGACATTAATTAGTTACTTAGACGATACATTTATCTTTCAATACAATCTTATATTGCACATTTGTAGGACACGAACGGTTTCGGCTGCATTCTACAAAATAATTATAGCAACAATAACATTACGACATCTAAACTTGTGGAGGGTATAAAATTATATTATAAAGTAGTGTACACAATGTAGATTGTAGATTATACAATTAAAATATAAGTGGTGAATGGAATGTATAATATTGTTCAGCAAGTCGTCATTGTAGTTGCTGTTGCTTTCATCAAACAAAAGTGCAGATTTGTTTCGGTATTGAAGTGTTTGCTTAAATTACACACGTACCATTCTTTCTCTTGTCGTTTTGCCATAAACGATTTTTTTTTTCATTTTCTTCAATCATAGACTTAGTCTCCCTTTAAAAGTACGAGATACGATTTTTGTTTTCTTCGGACTGGTCACTGACGTGGGATGAATAAGTGGCCGAACAGTTAAAAGCCGGACCAGGAAAAGAATTATGCGTCTGGTCCTTTCTGTGTGATTTAAAAAATGTGTGTATTGGCTGGGGTGGCGGCTGAGAGGGTCAAGTTTCTCCCATCGTGAGGGAAATTTCCAGTATACAGTCGTCTCATATATCGAGAAGAATAGCTTTATGGAGATGGCTCGAGCGGACATATTAGCTAGATCCAGATATATTATTCACGGGGGAAGGGATAGCTCAAGCTGGACTTTTAGCAACAATAAGGCCGCCTATGAAGTGTTTTCTTCGCCCTGTAAAGTTCCCTTTTATTGACAGACGATTCCTTGACCGTATATATTATTTTACGCGTGTGTGTGTGTGTTTATCAGCGGACGTGTGTGCGCGCGCGCGCGTGTGTACTTAATATGAATGGTTTGTATGATGAAGATGTTCCGTTAATCGATCCAGCCCAGGAGTCGCCAAGAGGATTCACAGACAGCATCTACTTATCACTTTGATTTCTTCACACAATGGAAAGTCTAGGCCCTGCAGACGAAGATGAAGAGCTCCGGGGAGGGGGCGCGCCGGAGGTTGCGAAATAAAAATATGACAACAGGAGCGACAACCTTTTAGTTGTTCTTCTATCTTCCCTCTACGCTTTTGTACGATAGATGGCCTTAAGGCCAGGGCTTTTAAACTTATGTTGAACAAGTACCTCTTGGTGAAGACCAGGTACCAATTTTCGCTTATGTTTTTGTTTTTTTTTAATGAAGGAGCAGTCTTTTGCACTGTTATACATGATGCTATCAAAATCAATGTTAAGTATCACAAAAAAAAAATTTAAAAGGGTTTATATGTATGAAGAGCCACTGAAGAATTTAACACTCTAATGAGCGAGCTAATTACGTTCAAATGAAGAAATGTGTTACCCTTTTTGCAATGTTACTCACCCTAGACGCTGTAAGGTTTTGGAGAGAGTTGATTTGTTTAACGAATTAAGCCTAGACTTACAAACATTAAGTGCAGATAAAAAAAATACATAGCTAAATAAATAGAAAATGTTCGTTGATGCCAATGTTTATAAAAAATTCTTCGCAAATTTTTTAAAAAAATTACCACATTCATTTCATACTAATTGAAATGAAAGAAAGAACAACAATCAAAGCTGCTTATGCCGCATCATGCCCTCAGGGGTTATTCATCCTGTTTTTGACTTTTTTTTGCACATTATCAGCCTGACTCTGTTAGCGTGTGGTCTGAGTCGGGATAATAAGCTTAGACGCGGCAATACAATTTATCCACGGTAATTGCAGCCATATTGGAAGAATTTCATCAATAACCATAATGATTAAAAATAAAATCTACAAAGCTTATATCAGCTCATTCTGTCTGGTCAAAAATGTGTGCACGTTATTTCTTCCACACCCTTTCTCGGATCCAGCTGAAACTTTGCACAATTATTCATTGGCAACGACAAGACATCAATCAATGAAACAACAGCAACCAATTGATTACTGGTACTTTATTATTTTGTTTAATAGCAACAAGGGAAACTACTATTCCAGTATTCTCACATATGGCTAAATTTGTTGGGTTTAGTCCCCTTAAGTAATTGTTAACGTCATTTCTCCCTTACGCATTCTCTGATCAAGTGTGGATAGTCTAAGAGCTGAGCCGTAGGCTCTTCGAGCTCTAAGTTTGAAAAAAAAAACCTGTCTGAATCCGTCCGAGAATAAAAACAAACAGTTAAAAAAAAAACCTGCGGACCTCACAGGTCTGTCTGGGAGAGACCCGAGTCAATGCCTATAGGGCATTGCTGTTTCCAATACCACTGGGTGGTACCGGGGGCCTCCACCATTTACCTTCGTTGTACCAAGCTAACTGTGCAGGATCCGCCATTGATGAGAGGTCCCTTGAGGAACAGCGCATGGATTCGTGACTGTGCTGTGGAAGCTTTCGTGCTACTCCGCGCCGTGCAAGAGGTGGACTCTCGTCCACCCGTGGGCACCCCCACGGGAGTCCTGTGTTTGTTACCCTTTCGCCTAGCCACTTCCTCTAGTGAGCCGTTTCCACGGGAGCGCCACGTTGAGGCAAGGTAACGTGCTTCCGATACTTTGAACAATTATTTATTGTACCAAAGGAAACATGAAGCCATAAACAAAATTACTCAATTAGTCCATTAATTATTGATATTTAATTATTTTGGTTGATATCGAATAAGGGAAATAACTTGTGCTTTATTGGTAGACATAGCTTAAGGGAGTAGTTGTTTCCATTTGGATAATTTTTATTTTAAGGATTTTATATTTTGCTTGTTTGCAAGCTTTGCTTGATCTTTGAATTACCTGGACGCCTTTGTTAGAGACTATTCAAGGTATAACATTGATGGCACAAGCGTTGAACATGTGTTCTTTATTTTTATAATGGTGTATTTACAAACAAGGGCTAATAGACTACGAACCTCATTAATACGGGGAGAAAACAAACATTAAACCCGACGGATCTAATTAAAATTTAAGGCGGTTGTTTGCGGAGCCTAGGGTATCTGAATGTAAAACTTATAAAAAAGTTTCGATATTATTCTAGGCATATATATTTATATATTATTTACAATTTTAATATCGTTTTAATTATTTAAAGTACGCAAGTGATTTTTTTTAATCAATGTGTCTTTTAATTAATATCATAGGCGGTCATCAAATTCCAGCGCTTGAACGTTCCGCTCAAAACATTATAAACTCAAAACTCTGTTTTGTTTGCAATGGGCTTCAGTAATTTGATTAGCAAGACAATGCATTCTTTATTAGCGATAAAATGAATCTCAAAAAGTCTCAAACTGTGGAACCTCGTGCAAATGCTATGGCACTATAACAATTTCTTCCTCTGATAGGCTCTATTTAAAGGGGGAATATTTTAATTTGCTATTGTAATTGTTACAGCAGTTGTTCATAAAGATAGTCACTTTCAAACTCTAGAAGTCTAAGATGAGTAATTATAGTGTATGGTCGTGGATGAAATCAGGCTCTGCCAGATGCAGTTCTGTCTTAGTGGATATCTATTTGTACCATCTCTGGGCTTGGAATAAACTACTATATCATGGCATAAGACACAAGCTTGGTTTTTGTTTAGGTAATTGTGCCTTTTGTCCTCGGTTTCCCCCTCTACGTAATTGTTTACATCGCTATAGTTTTTTTTTAAGGGGTAGGGGGAGGAGTCGGAAGAAGAATGTAGAAGTATCACGTGGCCGTGTTGATAAACACCAGGGCGTTGGACTGAGCAGGAAAAAGGTTATCACACCCGCTTGTTTGGTATAAATAGCGTTTTGAAATTATAATGGCTTGAGTGGTATAAATAGCATTTTGAGATTATAGCGGCTTGAGCAGCACAATGGCTACGTGTCGTTATGTAATTATGTCCTGTGACAAAACTCAGCAATGGCATTTTCGAAACTTAAGTCTGGAACAGACTGTAAGTAATAGTCAGATTGGTCTAGACATCTGGAAAATATATACACTCATAGCAAGACAATGGCATTCCTCTCTCCATTCTTCATTAACCGGAAATTGTTTAGCTCTGACGTCACACCCCTTCCTCAACCGCCCCAAAAGCTATTGCGTTTTGGGATCTTCACCTTGAGCGGCTATAATTTAGACTCCACATTATTTTTGAATCGAGTGGCGCCTGAGGGTGTCGGGTTCGAATCCTGGTGAAGACTGGGATTGTTAATTTCGGAATCTTTAGTGCGTCTCTGAGTCCACCCTGATGGGTACCCGTCATAATTTCGGGAAAAATAAAGGCGTCTGGTCGTTGTGCTGGCCAATTGCACCCTCGTTTACCGTGGGCCACAGAAACAGATGAGCGTAACGTCATCTGCCCTATAGATCACAAGAAGTAAAAGGGGAACACACATTATTTGAATAATTTTTTTTCTTCTCACATTCTCTCTCTCTCTCTCTCTCTCTCTCTCTCTCTCATTATTTCAGATGCATTGTCATTTCTGTTGGAAACCTATTTAAAAGGTTAAACCAATTAGAATATTTAAATGTAATTCTAGCCATTGCAAATGTTCTTCAGCAAGAGAAACTAAAGACACAGTCCCCTCCAGCATCTTCTAGACTTGAGAGATTTACAGTTGGCCTGCTCAAGCCAGCATTATGTATTCAGCTAGAGAAACAATGCTAGCTATCGTCCAGTGACTGTCACATTGTTTGCTTAGAATTCCTTAGCTCTAGCAACATTTTATTTTTCCCTTCACCAAAGTTCACCTGACAACGTCTAAGGCTCCGCAAAGGCGCATGTAAAAGAATATCTATATATTAATTTGACGACCTCCCCCCTGCCCTTTTTGTTATTTACCTCCCCAGCTCAGGTTAATGCTTCCCCCCCCCATTCCCCACGTTTCTCGAACATTGTTATAATTAATGATGTTTAAGTGTTTTGTGTTTTAAAACTTTGTTCTTGTGTAAACTGGACGTCTTATTTAGAGACCATCGGTTGAAAGATTTTTGCGAAGCTATACCATATCCTAGCTCAGTTATCTTTCTTATATTACCCAAGTTCTGGTATTGTTCTTATCATATCGAAGTTCAGGTATCGTTCTTATTTCAAGCTTAGTTGGGCTTTTTTGGTCAGCTGTCCTAATTAGACTTAGTTTCTACTCTATGTTTATACATTGCTCAAATGTCACCACTCTGCGGTCTGATGCGTCTCCAATTAAACATGGCTTTAGTTTAGCGGGTTTAAAATAACGGAACCAGACTATTTGATTTGATTTATGTAAGCACACCAATGCGAGATTTATATATATATATATAATTCTGTATGTGTAATGCGTAGAATCAATAAGAGATATCACGACTCCCAAGGTGTATGTTCACTTGATTGAATAACGCAGCGTTTCCTAAACTGTGTTTCGCGGAACCATAGAGTTCGCGAGGCCTGAACAGGTGTTCCACAAACGACTGGAGCAATTAACTAATAGGCCATCACGCGAATTAATTTCTCTAACAGAAATAAGCAAAGTGCTCCTCTAAATACCCAGATTGTGCGAAGTGTTCTAGTACGGAAAAAGTTTGGGAACCTTTGGAATAACGCATTCATCTCATTGCTGTTTGTTATACACCATCCTCAGAAAAGCTCCATGGGACAGTGTACATATACTTGTTGAACTTTTGTACAGTAGCCTATGTAGCTTTAGGGTCTTGGAGTGGGGCCCTGTCTCAGTGGAGAGTGAGAGAAAGAGAGACACTCGCTGATGAAGACTCACAAATTTATTCAAGAACATGTCTAAAATAGTGACTTCTCTCCCCTTCTCTTTTTCCGCGTTCTTATTCTCTCCCTTTATATTTAGTCTTGGGAATTCATTTCTCCTCGTTTTAAAAATACTCTCCCTTTCTTCTCTCTCTTTCTACTATGTCTTTCTCTCTAACATTGTGTCATTTATTTAACAGTAAAAAAATCCAACAACCCCATTCCATCTGAGTCTATTCATTCACTAGTCGGGAGTTTGTCAGCTGCTGTTGCCGGGGGGAAATTATGTTGTGACTGGACTGTGGACGTCCCATTAAGTGGAACGCTGTGTCCTGTGCCACCTACGTTGTTGTCCTCACGTCTGATCTTAATTAGATCTACACTCTATATAATACAGTTGTTCTTTTTTTTCCCCCCTTCTTCCTTTACATTTGTAAGTCATCGTTAGTTGACTGGAGTTATGGCGAGGTGACCTAATAGTATGTGCCGCACTCGAAAAAAAAATGCTTTTACTACATAGTAGGTCCCCCTCCTCGCCCTGGCCGATTAAAAAGGCATTAACTTAATGCATGCGATAATTCTTCCCTTATTTTGTTGTACGGACATTGGGAAGGGAAGTAGTCCGTGTTATATTTGAAGCGAATGGAAACCAAAATTTTAAATACTTGTTCAGCATTATTCAAGACGAACCCTTGCGGCTATGTGCTTTAGAAAAATAGATTTAAAATCAACATTTGCCCTTCTTGTTTCAAGACCTGACATAGGTTGGTGAGAGAAGTGGTGGAGATCATAGCAAAGTAAGATCCCATTTGGTTTGGGAAAAGACTAAATAATTTTTTTTTAAGTTTTCATCTCAGACACGCATTATTTTTTATTATTTTTTCCCCTGAATCTCAAATACAGCTTCACCAAATAAAATATAACAGCATGTCAATTTCGCCGATCTATGATAAATCTTGGACCAAAAGTTATTTTAGACTAAAAGCTACACAGTAAGGACTTAAATTAATTCATGGACCAAAAGCTTGTTATAATAATAAAACAATGTGTATCAAAATCTAGCTGCTATTGACATTGGAGCAAAAGTTAATTATCAATGACATATTGATTCTTGGACCAAACCATCTAACAACTGATCTATTTTGACTTTGAATTCATGCGCTCCACCAAAGAGGAGAAAAAAAAACAAAAAAAAAAAACACCAATATTTTGTCCCCTTTTTTAGGTTTTATAGACAAATGTGACTTTTTGTCTTAAGGGAAAAAAATAGATTCCTCTCCAAGAAGGCAATAAAAATGTGTAAAATTTGAGTGACATTGAATTGACCCTCTATCTTGCTCCAGGGGAAATGTTTGATGAAGCGGTGTTATCTCATGGCTCAAGTCTGGCTGCCTCAGTGCCAGAGAGTTTGTCTTTTATGTAAATGCATGATTGGCTTTAATGGTGCTGATAAAATGGCGTTTAAGGAAACTTCCGGATGTGAGTGTATGTGATTGTGTGCGTGCAAGTGCTTGAAAACAAGTTGTTACTGACAACATTAGGATGAGAGAGTGTTTATATGTTTATAATATTGCCACTTGTTTGTTTTTCCATAGATTCGGAGCTATTGATGGCTCAGTGAAGGTTTTAAAGAGGATCTTTGTTATTATTTCCACACGATCGCTTAGTGTTAGAGCGCAGGAAAAGGACGAAAACTTTGGGGTTCTAGATCACATTTTAACTTTGATCGCGTACGAATGCATTTAACTTTGTGTGACTCAAACCTTAAGCTCTAGAAAAAACGCAAAAAAAAAAAAATGCATCACCACTGTGGCTACATCGTTGCTAATTTTTCTGTTTGTGTAACGTTACGGGAATGGGTCAACATCGTGGTCGAAGATGAGCACATTATCATTTTGTTTCATAACTTGGAAGATAGCTATGAATTTTAGCATCTGCTTTAAAAAGCTGACCGCACACAAGGCTCGGATAGGTTACGGTCTGTTGCAGTGTTGTCTGAATTAGCTCTTAGTCTTTTTGGATGGGTCTTCTCTCTTTGTAGGTGGCTGTCCTCTTTGCCTCGTAGTTTGAAACATCCACATTGACGGCCCCCACAGCATGAGTAGCGGTTAAGAGTTAATATTTCACAATCATGGATGTTGATAATTCATGTGTGAGCTCTTAGGAGTATCTGTATATCTCTTTGTGTTGACCTGGTAAGCATTTTCCAACGCACAGCTCTCGTAAAAAAAAAAAAGAAGTCGTTCTGGGTGAGGCGATTGTCAGGCATACGGGCTGCATGACCAGCCCATCGTAGTTGCGACCTTTTGCTGTGGCATGGATACTGTTCACCTGTGACTTTTGTCTGATTTCAGACTTTGGTAGGTGGTCAAACCAATTCACCCGGGGAATTTTTCTTAGCGAAGGCGGAAGGAGCTCAGCATTTTGATGTGGAATTTGAAATCCAAGACATTGAAAAAATATGAAATTGAAGGAACGGCTACAGAACAGTAGATATTTAGTTTTACAGGTGTGTGGAGTCTTCTCCGTGATCACACTTGTTCTTAAAGTCAAGGAAATTTACCTCTTCTAGATTTACTGATATAATACTTTCCTAGTAGTTTTTT
>JADKLZ010005465.1:17582678-17594238 GCA_021533235.1 Biomphalaria straminea
TATAGGCGAAGTGAATTTGGTGGCCCCGAGTAAAAAAAGAATATACAAAATAAAGGGAAAAAAATGCAATTTATTAAAGACCTAATGTACTTCGAACAATAACATTGAGTACAAGTTTCACTATTCCTTTTCTGTAATATCAAACTGTAGTTCCTGTGCGAGTCAATGTAACAATCATGGACCTTAGCAGCAACATACTTTGACTACCTAGGGACGGCCCCTGAGCATAAAAAAAGTTTGGTTTCATATCTCCTTACAGCATCGTGAATTTAATGTAGCAATGTGTAAATTTTCCAGTTACTAGTTTATGGTTGGGATATTTTCTTTATTTTATTAAAAAAGTAGTTTTTCTCGGTCAAAGCTCCATCAGTTGTTACCCTTGCCATCTTGTACAAGCCAACCCAACTCTTTCAACCCAGTTTTCCATAGCATTGAATAAATACCATCCAGGGCTTATGTCTTTTACTGAATTTATATAGTATTGCTATTGAATATGATCTTCGTTTTTTTCAAAATGTTTCTTTAGCTTCCTCATTACAAATAATATGAATTTGAGTTTCAATAATGTCTCTAGATATTTACAATGATTTATTTAGGTTTTCGCGGGCCGCATAAAACACTTTGGCGGGTCGCATGTGGCCCGCGGTCCGCAATTTGCCCACCCCTGATGTAGGGTGTTGACTCCGAATATCTTTTGTCAATTTACGTATCGTCCTAGCTTATTCTGCCTTGTATTAGGTTTCTATGTCATGTTATATTAAAAAAAGGAGTCTTCACAGAAACATATAGGACAGCCTAATTCGATCCAACTTTGGCATTAATCAATCAACACTTGTTGCCTTCAAAGCGCAACAAGCCTTTACCGTAGAAAAATATAAAACAAACAAATCTTTCATCTTGCCTTTCCGTAAAATAACAGCAGCAAAAAACCTGACCAAAGAACTATTTTAGAGACGTCGACATCATTACATCTCCCTAAACCCCTCCCCCTCCCCCCCTAGTTAACCGAGACACTGTCTTGTCAAATGTCTTCATTTTTAAAACGTAGAAGTAAGAACAAAAAAGAATCCAGACCAAATAAACTCACCAAGGAGAACAACGCTGAATGTCACGTGATGTTTGACACATAATGGATGGCATTTCTGGAGAGTTTTTACAAGGGCGAAATCTGCCACACAATTATTTCCTTGGCAACGTAATACTTTTTGAAAATTTGTTGTTTGTTGTTGTTATTGTTTTCATTTTATTATTTTAACCGTCTACATGCACTCCATGGGTTGACACTGAATTTTGCAGTAATGAATTTTATGGCCAACAAGATGTATTTGAAGTCTAGTATCATCAGCCCTTTAACTGATACCAAAATAATATGACCTAATAACCCTCCATTGTCGTAGTAATCTCCAAGCCTAGTTTCAATATGTTGCTTTATATACTTTTTAAAAAAAGTGTTGAGAACATTTCTGCCATAGCTGTTTTGGACTTTATAAAAAAAATAATTCCACCTATTAGCTTGCAAACTCTTATACTGGACACAGTGAAGCCTGTACATTGGACCGTTATTTCAAAAATGTAACTAACGATTTTTTAAAAAGATTTTACAGTTTATATACACCTAAGTTAGTAGCCGCACAGAGAAAACTCTGTCTCGATGCTATAATTTTTCAAAATATAATCGTATGAAAATTAAATTTGGCTTACGTTTTGAACACGGCTCGGTGGTAATTCTCGGACTGTTTTAATGTTTCTTTGCATTTAGTAAAGGCTGAACAGATTAAAGACGTACTTGAACGGTTCGAACACCGTCTTGTGAAGAATTCTTTGGCTGGACTGTTCATTAAGAACCTGAAAACAACAACAACAACAAAAAAAAACATTTCTCAACATCATCAGGGCTCGCAAAGACCTTCCTTCAAGGAACAGTACTAGGAAAAAGAAGAAGAGGCAGACAGAGAGGAAGATCCTAGAAATGTAATGAAAGATTCTATTCAAGGCAAAAGACTGAGAGGAATGAAGAAAGAAGGTCGACAGATCATGTGGGGTGTTCCAACGGTTCAACAGACTAAGGCATAAGTGAATGTAATGTCAACTAATGTCAGGTACCCATTCGAGCTGGGTGGACTCAGAGGCGCCCAAGGATCCCAAAAATAAAAATCCTAGTGTTCGAACCCAGGACCCCCGGTTCTGAAGCCACCGCTTTATCGCTCAGCCACTGCGCCTCCGAAAAGATTTACAAATCTGCCTTTTAACATGCCTTTCTAATGATTCGTTTAAGATTTCTAACTTAGGGTGGTAGGAAAGGCGGAGCTAAAGCTTGGCTATATTTTCTTCTTGAAATGAGAGAGGGTGTTCTTAAAATGCCCAAACGCAATTCCTCCCGTGCAATAGGTAATTCTTCTCGTCCCTTGACGTCATTGTTTCATTGATTAGCCATTTAGCTGATATGATTTCGTCCCTTCCCACCCCCTTTTACGATCCTTCCGTATGCACATTAACAGCTGGTCAATAAATATATTGTGCGAGGTGTCTTTAATGCCGGGCGTCCCTGAGACATGACGTTAAACTGCGCTCCTCTTTCCTTAGCACTTTTGGAGCTCAAAAGTGCCCTACTTCTTTTCTATCATTTTGTCTGCCTCCTCTTACTCTCAGTCTGCCTTCATTAACCATCACCCTGTCTCCTTATCTTCTAAAACCTCACAATGTCCTGGACCAGTCCGTTTGCCGTGGACTGCGACGGGTAAGGGGGGATAAAGAGATCCTGGTGTTTGAGTGGGTGACTATCTGAGGATGGACCACCGCAACACAATACTTTGGCTCCAAGTTCCCCTAGACCTGAGGCCCAGAAGGCCCGCTCTGGGTCAACCGGCTGGTCATGTCGAGCTACCAGCATAGGTCCTCGACCTATGCTGGAGGGCGGTGGCTAGAGGGTCAATCAGCCAGCTTCTGTATCGGACACATGTCCGATGCAGCGGCTGACTGAGTATAACACCTGTGGAGCCCTGGCGGGCTCATTCTGGACATCCGAGTGGCCCGTCCCCTTGTTGGGCTCGATGGCGGGTGGGGAGCACAGGTGCCGAAACATATACACTTTCTTATGGATAAAAAAACAACACAAAAATCACTTGCCACAGACCCATGTCTTGGCAAGAAACGTCGAATTGAGACGAGAAAGGAGGAGGCCACAAAAAGCTGTCCTACCTGGCCATCATTTCTGGTGGTCAGGTGTACAGAGGAGGAGAAAAGCCTGACCAAATTGAGCCCTTTCTTCATTTACAAGGGACTCAAGTCGGTAGTGGGAGAGCCCAAGGGTGTATCTAAGCTACACAGATCCAATGAACTACTGGTAGAAGTAGATAGCAAGGTACACTCGGATGGGCTTTTGAAATGCAGAAGACTCTGTGAGCTCCAAGTGGAAGTCATGCCACACAAGAGTCTGAACACCAGCAGAGGTGTAATCAGCTCTAGGGACCTGCTGGAATGTTCCGAGAAGGAAATAGTGGAGGGTATTGAAGGAGTCACCCATGCCCGGCGCATTACAAGGCGCAGGGATGGTGAGGAGGTCAAGACCGCCACTATTATCCTCACATTCGGAACTAGGACACCGCCAGAGTACGTGAAGGCAGGATACCTACGAGTTCCAGTGAGGCCCTACATTCCTAACCCTATGAGGTGCTTCAAGTGCCAGGGCTATGGACACGGCGCGGCAGTCTGCAAGAGGAACACTGTGTGTGCTAGATGTGCCGGAGAGGGTCATGAGGACAAGGGCTGCACAGCCCAGTTCAAATGCCCAAACTGTCACGCTGGCCACTCAGCCTACTCCAAGGACTGCCCTGTGTGGAAACAGGAGGTTGCCGTGCAGGAGTACAAGGCAAGAAATGGATGCACCTTCAGCCAGGCGAAATCAGCCGTATCGGCCCTACCCAAGTGCCAATTCGGCTTGACAAAGACGTACGCCCAGGCTGCGACTAAGACAGGAAGATCCATAGCCACACAGACGGACACATTGACCCCACCCCCTCCTCCTCCTCCAACTCAGAAGAAAACTCCGCCCAAGAACTTTCCTCCGAAAAAAACAGAAAGCCCCGTGGTCATGCTAAAAAACCGATTCTCTGTGCTCACTGATGAGAGCATGGAGACCGAACAGCATGTCCAAACCAACACTCCGGGAGAACCCGGAGTCACCATGACTGATACAGGTTCTCCTCAGAGAACCCAGTCAGACACCCCAACCTCTACTGAATCAGAGGTTGACAAACTCCCTAAGGGGAGAACTAAAAATGGAGAGGAAACCCGAGGTGAGGGAGGAGGATGTAGCCTCCGCTCTAACCAGAGGGATCTCTCCTCTCCAGAGAGAAGGACTCCCCCCAGGAGAGGGGTGTCCTCCTCTCCAACCAAGCAGAAGTCCAAAAAAGTCTCAGGAATAAAGGGAACCCCCTCCGGGGGCCTCCCAAAGCCTAATAGCTCCAAGTAGGTCATCTAGAATAAGCCATGGATTCCAGAATTGTACAGTGGAACTGTAGAGGCCTCAAGGCCAATTACGAAGAAATGCAGCTACTGATGGACTCTGAGGCTCCTGTAGCTGTCTGCTTACAGGAAACATTTCTGAAAGATAGCATCAGTTTCCGAAGCTACATTGCTCACAGCAGGAATGTTGAGGATGCAGAAAGAGCATCAGGTGGAGTCTGTATCCTTGTGAAGGACAACGTCCCCCATGAGAGGGTAGAACTACAGACCACACTACAGGCCGTAGCAGCTAGGATAACATTACACAAGGTTATCACTTGCTGCAGCCTGTATCTACCACCAGGCGCTCCATTGAACCCAGCAGACATGGAGGACCTGTTGAGGCAGCTCCCTCGGCCATATATTATCCTTGGGGATTTCAATGCCCATAACACAATGTGGGGATCCAACAGTACTGACACAAGAGGTCGTATGCTGGAGGATATTTTCCTCCAACATGATTTATGCATACTCAATGATGCATCACCGACCTACTTGCACCCAGGAACTGGATCCCTCACATGCATTGACCTCACCGTTTGCGTCCCCGGACTTCTGGACGACTTCAAATGGTCAGTTAGTAATGACCTACGGGGAAGTGACCACTTCCCAATTATCATTACTAACAATCTCCCCTCAGTGGGACGACCTCAGCGGTGGAAATTGAACAAGGCCGATTGGGAGCAATTCCAAAAAAGATGCTCAGAGGATATCACAGAAAGTATCCTCGATGAGCAGAACCCAGCTGATATTTTCGCTTCCAAGCTACTCGACATTGCCAGGAAAGTTGTCCCCCTAACCTCCGCAAATCCAAAACGGCCCAGCAAACCATGGTTTGATACAGCTTGTAAAAGTGCTATTGGCGATAGGAAAAAACGACTGGCTGCATTCATAAAGAACCCTTCCCAGGAAAACCTAAAGCTATTTAAGATAGCTAGAGCAAAGGCTAGACAAACTGTACGGTCAGCCAAAAGGAATTCCTGGAGAAGCTTTGTCGGCAGTCTGGATGCCAAAACTTCTGCTAGAGCGGTCTGGAAGGCAGTAAGGCGAATCAAAGGGAAAGAATCAAATGCAATAGGGCATTTGAAAAACCAAGGACGAACTGTCACGTCCCCCAGAGAAATAGCTGACTGCCTTGCATCCTCAATAGCAGAAAAATCATCCACTGCACACTACACGCCAGAGTTCCAAAAAGTCAAAACCAGGGAGGAAAGACATCCCATTGACTTCAGGTCAGAGAACAATGAAGACTACAACAAACCGTTCTCGCTTGAGGAACTGAGGGACTCGCTGGACAAGTCACATGACACAGCGCCTGGAGAAGATGAAATCCATTACCAGTTCCTCAAGCACCTTCCCGAACCCTCATTGGCAGTCCTGCTAGGGGTCTATAACTGTGTGTGGCAAACAGGCGCTTTCCCAAACAGCTGGAGGAAAGCCACAGTTATACCGATACCTAAACCGGGAAGAGACGGCTCTGACCCAGCTAACTATCGACCAATAGCACTAACAAGCTGCATCTGTAAAACCATGGAAAGAATGATTAACAGTAGGCTGGTCTGGTATCTTGAGAGGAACAACTTGATCTCCAAATACCAGTGTGGATTCCGGCAAGGGCGGACAACAACCGACCACCTGGTAAGGCTGGAAGCCTACATCAGAAATGCCCTACTCAGACGAGAACATCTTGTGGCTGTATTCTTCGACATTGAAAAGGCCTATGACACGACCTGGAAACATGGCATTCTACGTGACCTGGAGCTTATAGGACTTAAGGGACACCTCCCCCGTTTTGTAGGGGAATTCCTGAAAGACCGAAAATTTCAGGTCCGAGTGGGCACCTCCACTTCTGACACATTTGAACAGGAAATGGGCGTACCCCAGGGCAGCATTCTGTCAGTCACCCTGTTCAACATCAAAATTAACAGCATCATAAATGCTCTGTCCCCTGGCATAGAGTGCTCTCTGTATGTTGATGACTTTGTCATTTTTACTTATGGGAAAAATATGAACACCTTAGAAAGAAAATTACAGTTAAATTTAAACAAAATTCAAAATTGGGCAAATGATAATGGTTTTAAATTTTCGGACTCCAAAACAGTTAGTATGCATTTTTGTAATTTAAGAGGGCTCCACCCAGATCCTGAATTATTTATAAACAAAAAGAAAATCCCCGTTGTAAAAACTACAAAATTTTTAGGCCTTACCCTTGATTCCAAATTTAATTTTCTCCCCCACATTAAAGAACTTAGGAAAAAATGTCAAAAGTCATTAAACATACTTAGAGTACTCAGCCATACGGACTGGGGGGCTGACAGAGACACCTTGCTGTTGCTGTATCGAAGTCTAATCCGATCCAAGTTGGATTATGGATCTATGATATATGGAGCAGCAAGGAAGTCTTACCTAAAGATACTAGAACCAATCCAAAATGCTGCCCTGCGTCTCTGTCTCGGCGCGTTCCGCACGTCACCAATTCCGAGTCTGCATGTGGAGGCTGGAGAGCTCCCCATGGACATGGGGATGAAAAAGCTTGCAATGCAGTACATAGTAAAACTAAAATCTAACCCCACGAACCCTGCTTTTGATCCCGTATTCAATCCCATAAATGTTGAAATATACATTCGAAGGCCTAACGTCATACAGCCGTTGGGCCTTCGAATGAGAGAGTCCATCCAGGGTTTGACCCCGCCCGTCGACCGGATTTTCAGAATAGAGGCCCCACGGGGCCCTCCTTGGTTGACTGGTGGACCCAAACTAAATTTATCCCTCCTCGGTTTTGAAGAGCAAAACACAGACCCAACCCTATTACGGGTCCACTTTAGGGAACTGCAGGAGAGCTACGGAGATTGTGGCACCATCTACACTGACGGATCCAAAGTGGATGGAAAGGTCGCGTGTGCCTGCTCCTTTCGGAGCGAAACAATCTCCCGTAGACTCCCTGATGGATGCTCCGTCTTTACGGCCGAATTGCATGCACTGTCGCTTGCGCTTACGGCCGTGAAAGCATCAGAAAGGAGAAAATTCATAATCTGCTCCGACTCCAGGTCTGCGTTGCAGGCTTTGGGGCGGATGAAGGCTGGCATTCCGTTGGTGCACGAGTGCCTGGGGCTGTTGGACCAAATGGCAGCCAACCATAGGGATGTCACCTTCATCTGGGTCCCCTCCCATGTAGGCGTGGAGGGAGGCGGGGCCGCGGACGGAGGGGCGAAGGGGGCCCTGAACCAGGCAGTGTCGGGGACCCAGGTTCCCTGCTCGGACCTGAGACGGGGTGTTGCCACTGCCGCCTATCAAGAGTGGCAGGACCGATGGGAGGCTGAGAATCACAACAAACTCAGGCAGATCGTGGCGGATGTCCGGTGGCGGCCCATATCTAAGGGTCTGACAGGGCGTGGCAGCACGACCATGTCTAGACTTAGGATTGGCCACACCTACATCACACACTCTTTCGTGCTGAAGAGAGAGGGGCCACCACTTTGTGAGCGTTGTGATTCTCGCCTCACAGTGGAACATATCCTCATCGACTGCCCCAGATACCAGGATGTCAGGGAGAAGTTTTTCACATCCACTGACTTAAAAATACTGTTTGACACTGTCGACCCTGGGAAGGTACTGGGCTTTATCCGGGAGGTGGGGTTGTCTTCGAGGATCTGATTCGTGAGTCTATATACACATATTATTTACACTAGATTCTTATCAAATATCAAAATTTTTACATATGCTCTTTTAACTGTAAATGAACCTTAATTTTAACGAGTTAATTGTATAAACTTTGACCTTTATATAGAGGGAGAGTAGTCCTTAAGGGACTACGGGCACGACATGGCCTATACTGTGCCGATGTGCCCAAAACTAAAACTAAACCAAAAAAACTTTAATGCCGGTGATCAGTCGACAGATGTGATGATCCTTCCGCATTACCCGGCCCAGTGCTAGCTTTTTATCCAGTGGTATTAGATTTCAATTTATTATATATGAGCTGATTTAAAAAAAGGATATTTATTTCAATTGAAAAAAAAAAGATATTTAAATATACGTTTTTAATATAAACTATATCTAAATCAAAAATACATATTTCAAATTCAAGGTATAAAACTTGATTATATACTCCTCTTTATCTACAATAAGTGATGGCTCTGGACAAGATTTTTGTGGAGGCTTCTACCTTCTTCAGACTTCAATATAAAATACACTTAATAGTAATAAATCTTAAAGTTTGCTTAATTCCTATAGAAGGAATTATAGAGTGCTTGTAAATTTAATCTCACAAAGCTTATTTTCTTCTTTTATTTAGTCGGCATAATTTGTTAACATTTTTTTTTTATGCGAGGCCTTGGGCGGCTGCGTTGTCTTCCAATGTCGTAAATCCGGCCCGGGTTAAATCACATCCCACTTATTTTGAAGTATTTATTGTTCGTCTTTCAACGAGACCAAATTGTCTTAAAAAGAGTTTTAATTGAACATCGAGTTGTCGGACCATCCGCTTGAACGATACATTTAGATCGAGCTATGGCTGCACGAACTAAAACGTAGCTCTGATAACGTCCTTGTAGCTTCAACAAACTTATAAACAAAGTTGCGGTAGACGATCAGCTTGTAACATCACTATGGGCTAGCCTAGCACTAGACCTTTGGACGGTCTCAGCAATCTGTTATATGTTGGCCTCCCTCAGTCGACTATGGTTCATCTCGTAGACGGGCACGACATGGTCTATACTGTGCCGATGTGCCTAAAACTATAACCCAAACACTCATCTCGTAGAACACTTTCGTGTGACTGTGAGCTGTATTCTCGACAGGAATTTTCCGCCCACGCACCATCTAATTATTTTTTTTTTTTGGGTGCGGGGGGGGGGTAACGAGACACACTGATTTGGCAAAATTACCGAATCCCCAGATCGATATATCCATCAGAGAAGCAATATGCCTCCTATCATTGAATTTCCACAGAGCAATTATAAGAGAAACGAGGGGGGCGGGGCGGTTGGTGAGTGGTTAAGCACTTGGCTTATGAACCTGTGCTCCTGGGTTCGAATCTCGGTGAAGACTGGGATTTTGAATTCCGGGATTTTTAGGGTGTCCACCCAACTCTAATGGGTAACTGACTTAAGTTGGGGAACTTAAAGGAGGTTGGTCGTTGTGCTGGCCACATAACACCCTGCTCGTTAACCATTGGTCAAGAAACAGATTACCTTAATATCATCTGCTCTATAGATCGCAAGGTCTGAAGGGTGAAATTACTTGTAAGAGAACCAAATTATAAAAAAAACATAACACTTTTAGCCTCGATCTGACACTTCGCAGTGTTCAGTTCTTACCTAAAGTAGAAGTTATCAGATTTTATACATCTAAAATCTGACCGTTGCCTGATCAATGCTCTGGGTGTGCTGATTGGTATGAAGGCCTAAGCAACGACATCCAGGGAACTCCTGGCAGTCCTATACAGTTTCCTTTCAAGTCTTCTTCCTCTCTATGATGTTCAACAAAAGCCTCGCTCTGATCCCGTAAATTACTTGTACAAGTGCCACGAAAGCCTTATTTCTATCCAACAAAGTCTCTACATAATGAGAATTTTTCTTGGGGAAAAAAAAAGTTGATCGAATTACATTCAATGTTCATTGACATGCTAGTCGTGTAGCTAAAAGAACCCTGGACTTCACCAACAAACATTGCAGGAAAATAAACTCGTTAGTAAAAGATTAATGGGGGGGGGGGGGTTCCAGCTGAAGAAAGTTTTTGTATTAATAAAAAAACAGTTTTTTTTTCATCCATTCTTCGACTTCCATATAACCATGCGGGACTGTGGTTACGTGTTTTTTTTGTTTTTTTTTTCGCATATAGCGTAGACAAAACAGTCCTTCCGTTTTGAAAGTCGTCTGTCTGAAGCGCATTGGTTTTCGCGTGCGAGCCATTGTAGTTAATTCTGATGCTTCGTTAAGACCGCGTGCGAGCCATTGTAGTTAATTCTGCTGCTACGTTATGACGTTGGCTACGCCTGTGACATGCTGACCTTGCCCTGACAAAATCTAGTCTTGTTTTGGTTTGTTCAGTCTGAGCTGGGAATCAGGTATGCTTTCATTGTTTCATAACATAAACATTGTTCCTTTTCAGTCGTAGTTCTGAATCACAGACCTATTCATACCGAGACTGTAAAAGTCTTTCACACGCGCATTTTTTTTGACAGAATGTTATTTTTCCCATCAATTATAGTTACTAGATGTCTAGATCTAAATTTGAACTCTATTTTATTGTTACAAATCACTACAAACCCCACCCTCCATTAAAATATTTTTGCCTTCATTTTTTTTTTTGCAGCGTTTTATATGCACTATGTGACAATGATCACGCGAGAGCACAATCATTTTCCTACAATATTTTTTTTCTAAAATCTACGTTGAATGATTACAAGAGATGTTCAAATGTCAGCCATGCAATTTTACTGTCTCCTGAATAATAAACAATAGTGCAATGATGCTAAGAATTTAAGCTGCATATTTTGATGCGCGGGGTCGGGAAAATGATAATGGTGATGCATTCAGATCTAAAAACCGAAGATCACTAGTCTAGTAAAATGAGCAAATACAAATTGTGTCGTTGGCCATTCTTTAAAACTTTTTGTGTCTTTTAGGTGAGTTTTGTCGGGATCGGGGAAAAAAGGTAACGCAGCAGCTTGTAAATGCTAAATGAACTAATTATTTAATTAAATAATAATTATAACAATTGTGTTTGCGTAGCCACGTGAAACACTGCATACATTCTTAATCTTCGGAGTTGAAGACGTCGCCATTATTATTACGTTTGAGTCTGAGTCGTACCAATGTTAGCCACAGTGTCGGCCTTGGGCATAGGCAAACTAGGCAGCCGCCCAGGGGTCTCTGTTTGGTGGGGGCCTCTCCGATGTCATTTCATTCAAAGTCTGTTCTAGAATGTTTAGATATAGATCTACTCGTTAGACTTCATATGTTAGAAAACCATTATTTCTTCCTTTTGGATTGAGCTGTGAGCTTAAAAATCGGTTTATGACATCTGTACCAATATTTTTTAAAGAAGTTTACGA
>JADKLZ010005465.1:17596149-17610067 GCA_021533235.1 Biomphalaria straminea
AAAAAAAGGGGGGGGGGGGAGAGGATAGAAGACATTATGATGTACGGGGAAAAAAAACACTAACTCCCCTCCCCCTTTTTTTTTTTTTGGGAACCATTTTCTCAAACCATACCACTAACCGGATGTTATATTAGCACAGACGCCCATTACACCCGCTACAGCGTTATCGAGTCCTCGAGTTGTAAAGAAGGCCGCTCTCTCCTGAAGGGCCTGATCGTTTCAACCGTCTGGCACTCGGCCTGGGAATTGATGTCTTGAGCTTTAGATAGTCTGTGTGTGTGTGTTTGTGTGTGTTGGAGGAGGGAAGGACATTGGGCAGAGGGGGAGTGGGCAGATCGACTAGTCCGAAATGTTGAACGGCAGATAAGTCTGTCGACTTGTGATTGACCCTTTGGGTCTGGGCTTGAACGACTGCTGGTAGGACAGGCGAATAAGAGGTAAATACCAGTTAGTCTCTAGCCCAACTATTGAAGAAGAAGATAATTGCTTGAAACATACGCCTTGACGTTTGATGCTACTACCCCCTCCCCTCGCTCAGACGAAATACTTGATAGAAAGACATGTAACAATAGAATGAAATCACGTTGAGAGGGTAGATGTAACATAACTGAATGTTTCTGATTTAGTGTTGGCTGTTGGAGTGGGAGGATTGGAGATCTTTGATATAATACTAACATTTAATCTGCCAAGAGAACAACGAGTGGCAGAGTAAATTTAATGAGAGGCAAATAGGGAAATGAGAGACTTGGCTTTAAGATTTTCTCAATCATTTGTGGGATTCGAAAGATTGAACGTTAAAATGTACACAAAGAATGTCATATGTAAGTGAAAAAAAAAATTAAAGGTTCCCCCTTTCAGACCTTGCGATCTACGGGGCAGATGATGTAAAGAGCATCTGTTCCTGTGGCCCACGGTTAATGTTTTATTCCTAGTAAGAATGTCACATGACTGAATCATATTAAGTAAACTTTATAACTTCCTTGTGATTTATTATTTGGTCTTAAGATCTATTTCTTTCAAAGCTCTTCGAATCATTTTACTTACATGTTTACAAAGCATATATCATTAACTCACTCTCTGTCTGGTACAAAATATATACACGTTATTTCTCCCACAACCATTCTAGAATCAAGCTGAAATTTTGCACAATTATTTCTTTTTCTTTACCTGACAACACAAGAATCAATAATAAAAGACAATAACAATTAATTAATTATTGCTAATAAATTACTTTGAGATTTCAAACAAAGGAAAGAAATAGTGCTTGACTGAAGTAGTGGTATAAGCTGAATTAGTCCAATATATAAATTCTCATCTGAAGGTTACTACAAATTTCATTACAGGACTGATCCAAACTAATTGTGATGCACTTTATAGAAGTTTTTTTTTTCTTTTTACATGTCATTTTGCTTGTTAAGTAACAACATATCGTTTAAGACTCCATTCTAGTGAAATGTTTCTACTTCTATCTGGCCGATTCTCGATGTTAATCTCATATTTTATGTTGGTTACTTTAGTAGCTGGGTGGGGAAATGGCGCTATTGATATAACAATGTAATTGCCCCGATAAACCCTCCGCGTTGGTGCGGCTCGTGTGTCGGTGGATATTAATCTGATTTTCTTTTAGCTCTCGCATTAGTCAAGAAAGTGATTGACAAGAGATTATATCATTTTGTCATCCTGTTAGGAGTGAAAACACAGTGGCCTCGCGTGTATTATTATTATAGCTTTTATATTGCGCTACTTTCATGCTTATAGGATGGTTGTCTGGTCGAGCGGTTTGCACGCTGGACTGTCGTTTCGATTTACCGATGGTCCCGGGTTCAAACCCTGCCCGCTCCCATCCGCCGTCGTCCTGCGGGAGGTTTGGACTAGGAAATAACTATCTTCAACTCTGAAGGAATTTCCGAAACATGTAAAACATTTTATAACAAAACAAAACATTTTTATAGCATAGAGCGCTTTGGAGGGGGTATCTAGAAGTTGGTTTTCCTTTGGACGCTCAGTAAACACAACTCTGCCCGAGTCGAGTATCGAACCTCAAGCTTCCTTCTATGTAGCCAAGCCAAGCCAAGCCAAGTTCAATCGCACGCCTCTCGACCACTCTTCCCACGATTACAATAAGTGATAAGTTGCGAAAAGAAACAGAATGTAAAAAAAAAAAAAAATTATAAACACACAAAAAAAATCTTATATAAGAGGAAGGACCCTACATTTAAAACTATATATCTTAACAATGTATAATTATTTCCATTTTTCGATATCAAACAAAATAATTTTCAATAATATTATCAATAATTCATTGACTGTAAGGTTAATTTTTCAGATTGATTCATGTTCTGTTAGGTACACAAAATAAATCTGTAAAGTTTCAACGTATCCGGGAATGGGTGTGGGAGAAATAATGTGTACAATTATCTAAGTGGAGAAAACCCCATATGTTTAGCCCTATCTCTAAATACTGGAGAATTAATTTCCCTGATCAGAGAAGTGATAATGTAACTTAACAGTATTTATCTGTAGATACAAATGAGTAATTATTATGGGCCAGAACATATGACTCTTCATGCTCGTATCGCTTAACAATGTCTTTTAAGCGAAACTCTGATAAACCTATGTTCTAGCATCACCACATCAGAATTGCGTCAAAGCCAATATGGCAAGTCCCCGCTTTGAAACACATTGACCGAGAAGTATTAAAGTTAACTTAAAAAAAAATATCACATGAAACAGTAGCTAGACTAGTGGTTTTGGTGATTATTAACTGTAGAATTCCAGCGCTGACGAGTCCTTGCCATCAATAGCTCCATTTGTTGTTTACTCCCCTGTCCCACAACTATGGTATCCGTCCTTCAGTGAGATAATGGACACAAACTTTGTCGTTAACTGTATTGCGTTGTATCTTTATCACACTTGCGGATCGCGTTTACATTTGTCGGCTTACTATTTGTAATTTGATTATTGAAAATTCATCTGGGACATCCCTATGAATATTGTGTTGGACCAATGTGGGTGGTATAACCACACGATGAGAACCTCTTATCTATTTGATGTCTACTTTTGGCGTAATAATGCTTTTTTCCCCAAGGTTGGTTATCTCCCATTTTAAATGTTAATTATATGCAAACGCCTATTCTTAGAGCACACTCAATTGTTCTGGTTTGCTGGCAATATGTTTGACATTTCCCGTGCCTTTATCGTTGTACTTTCTTTGTACCATGCAGTAGTAACATGCACCATCCTGCTACATCTAGAGTTGGTCTAGGAAACAATGGTTCACAAATAAAAAAGCTATACTGTTGTGGTTTTAAGTGTTTCTTAAAAGGAATAATGATTATTTGGATGTCATTCAATTATGTTACGAATGAGTTTCTATTTTGTGTTTTTTATCAACTAAAATAAATATTGATATTCATATTATGATGTAAGAGATTCTGAGTTTCCGTATGCAATATATTACCCTGATGACCATAATGGGTGGGGTAGACAAAACTTGAAGAAAGTTTTTTTTTCAGCGTTTGAATTTTCTCTTTAATTTGTTTGCGCATACTCAGTTCCCTAAACCAGCTGTAGTGACAAAGTCCTTAGCTTGACTTAACGCCATTGCATGTTACAGTTTCATACAGCAGAAACGTAGTGATAGGTCTGTTCTTGATTAGTGTAGGTGACACATCAGAATCAGAATTTGTCACGCACTTTAAAAAGGTTGGGAAGATAGCATTGATGACAGAACTTAGGAAAGAAGTTTCAGAGTTGTGTTGGAAAGAGAAACTACTTTTTTTTTAAACCTCCGGAAGTGACTAAAAAATAAAAGTGATGTAACTTTACGCACCTTGCAATAAGCATTTTATAATTTTGTTGAGTAAATCATTCTGACAGTTTATTAAGATCGATGTTTCATTAATGTTATGATACACTGTCTCGATTTGTGGCACTGGACTTACAAATGTTGTCTGTTATTCAGTTCCTTAAAACCTTATCGACACTATTCGTTTCGCCATAGATCTGAATACAATAGTCTGGTCCGGGGAAAAAAAAACAATAGAAGAAAACAGTTTTTGAAATTTGACGCTTAATAGAAGCAGCAGATGAAATCACATAAAAACTATGGGCCAACAAATACAATGGTTTTGCCATCTAGTAAAACGTCCATGGGTCAGTATACTGATCGTCCTCCTTTTCCCGAGCCTGACTATTGTATTGTATTATAAAAAGTCCGCAAAGAAAAAAATGTTATGGAACTCAGATTCAGAATCTGAGCTGGCGTTATATGAACAATACAGACTGAATCAAGTATACTGTATGTATATTCTGATAACAAGGTATACTATAAACAAGCACAGTAACACCATTAAGAAAAATGATTTAGTGCATAAAAGTCAAGTTCTTAAATGACTGAATGCGTTTAAAATGACACCTCAACTGAACTTCGAACGCTTTCCCCAAGCCTTGTGTAGATACCTACCGAAACGACGCTTTCGGATTCTAGCATGAGGCTTTCACATTGTCCAGACTCTTGTGCTCTTAGTCTTTTACATGTGATACTATTGTAGAAAATTGGTCTTTAAAGAAATAAAGTTGATGTACTCAATAAGGCTAACAGCTGTCGGGAAATTTCCAATCTATGAATTTATGACCAGAAAAAGTTTTCCCAAACCCTTAGCTCCACAACCTGCGAGCTGACCAGCAACCTGCGAGCTGACCAGCAACATGCGAGCTGGGCAGCAACCTGCGAGCTGACCAGGAACCTTCGAGCTGACCAGCAACATGCGAGCTGACCAGCAACCTGCGAGCTGACCAGCAACCTGCGAGCTGACCAGCAACCTGCGAGCTGACCAGCAACCTGCGAGCTGACCAGGAACCTGCGAGCTGACCAGCATCGTGGAACAACGGAAAAGTGGATTGAAATACATCATTTGAAACCTGATTTCCTAATGACCAAACCTCAGCGATTTATTGGGAACCTGATTGCCTTATCGAGCCCCGTGACAGCGATTTATAGAAGTTTTATAAATCCTTTCTCCCATACACGAGCTGCACAAGACATTGTTGTTTTTTTAAAACACAAGGAAACATTGTGACGCTGTGATTTACGACGGTCTCACGAGGGCCTTTGGGCGTGTTGTTTCTTTCAAGGCAATATTCGCCGTAGCTTAGAACTGGCTTTTCTCTCCTTTTGATTGTAAATTGGATGACGCTTTTCTAAATGGTTTTCTGGTTTAATGGTCTCCCCCAGTTAGTTGAAATGGATAAACTTAATTGAAAAAAGAAAACGAAACACTTTGGATGGTAAATACATTCTCAGCAATACATAATGTGGCAAGTTATTTTGTAGAAGTGTCCGCGGGAGTCAACCTTTTTTTTTCCCCTTTGGGGTATATACATTCCAAACACTATCATGGATTACATCCATGCAAAAAAAAGTTACTTAACAAAAACAACAACAGAAACACGTAGATTATGTAAGGGGAATCACCGCACAATCATTGCCAAACCGTAGGATTTATCCTTCTTTTTTGTTACACAAAATTAATTTATTACCACTAATTGATTTTTTTTTTATAGATACATGATGTTTTTGTAGGGAAGTGAATAATTGAGCAAAATTTCAACTTGATTTGAGAATGTGAAACGGGCACCACTAAACTGTCATAACACCGAATAAAAAAAATAGCGTCTTTTACGCATATTTCATTTTTTTTTTTAATTTAACATATTTGTAAATAAAATTACCTTCTTTTGTCCAATAGTAAAACATTACAACTAAGTATCAGGACTTAGTGCTGCCAGCTCTCCAGATCTTTACCTCTATCTCTAAGATGTTCTGAAAGCAGACGTAGCTAACAGGATCTGCAGCTCTTTATCGATCAACCCAACTATTAGCAGATTCTAAAGTACATTAGTCTGCGGGGGTGAGCGGGGCCACTCGTACAAGAACTCGTAAAATCACTAGGATGTTGGTTTGTGGTCTCCCTTGCTACCCATGTTAATGTGGAAGTGCAATTCCATGCTCTCATACATATGTGTTAGTGCTTTTGTCCAAGACGAAATGTTCTGAATGCTTTAGTTTTGATTGTGCCCACTTCCCCTTTCCTTAACACACTCATTCCATGGCACATCCATGATTTGTTAGCTGGATTTCTACCATTGCGGAGTTTGTTCCCCTCCGCTGTTGTCTTTTGTTGGTCAGCTTCCTAATCCTCCGTTTACTTGTCAAGTCTTACTTTGGAGAATGGTGTTGACAGTTCCGTTGTTGTTTTTTTTTCCTTTACTTTCTTCATCAGGCGATATAGTTTGGTACGTCATTTTATTGTGTGTGTGTGTGGGGGGGAGTAGATAAGGTTCTTTCGTAAAGAAACGTTTGTTCCAGACCTATGTCCATGTCAGTCCAGCGTGTGTTATGGTTGACGTTCACCTTGACGTATCCCATTGGACTGTTCGGGCACCACACACGGTCTGTCGATCATTTTTCTCCATTCCTTTCTGTCTGCCATGACAAGAATCTCTTGATATGACTGGCCTGCCCATTCTGTCTTCCCATCGCTTTCTCTTGTCTGTATCTTCTTCTTTTCCCTACAGGAAAGTCTATGCGTGCCCTGATAGAACCCACCGTGATATGGCCATTAGTTTACATTAGCGTTTCCTGACCGTGTTCTCGTGGTGGTCACAGTTACATTTGGATGTCAGAAAATATAAACTTCTAGATTCAACCAAATGAGTGAACTTCCTCACTCACCCCACACCCCTTGCATCACTGGGACGTGCCTCGCGGTTATCATTTCCATACCAACTGCCCAACATCCAAACTTGTCAAGAGTTTAGCCCCTTGTAATGAGATTGTCTAACACGCCTTTCCCTTTCATGATAGATCTTTGCCGAGAAAGCTGCGGGTAATCCTATTTCCTAGACATCTTTTATAGCACAGATATGCACACATTATTTTATACCGGGTAACCATTTATAAATATTATTTTAATTATATATATATATATACGTATTATTATTTTACAGACAACAATACGTTAACGTTAAAACTTACATGTTCACATATTAAAAATTGCTTTGCCTTTCATACTCTCATCATTTTTATAAATTAGATGTTCTTTTAGGCATTGATACAACATTTTGTTGAGAATCTATATAATAATAAGGAATATGATATAACATTCCATAAGATTTCTACTGTGCTCAGGAGATCTCCATTTTAGAACTAAAAAATAAATATGTGGGATATATAGGCTTGGCTACCCAATAGATGGGCTGCAGCTCGAAAAACGACTGGAGCAGAATTGTGTTTGATGAGCGCCTAAAGGCTGCACGAAAAACCCTCTCCCCTATACCCCCCCCCTTTTTGGTCCGCAAAAGAGATTGAACCATAGCACACTGAGTATGCTATAAGCATGAAAGTTACGCTATATAAATGATCAGAACTGAAATTAAAGTACCAAATTTTACCTTCTACATTTGGAATATATCGATTTTTAGTGCCCACCCCACCCCTGCATCCCTAAACTAATCAAGTCCTTGAACATACACCTACATTTGAGATACTGTGTATTTCTGTTGCTTCTGGTTTTGTCCAGTCTATAAATAAAGCTTATACAGTTTTTATAAAGTGCTTCCAAAAGTCTTAGAACCTCAAAGACAATTGTTGTCATTGAATGGTCTATTGGATAGATTTACTCGATTCTATATTGATTTTATAAGTATCCTAATATATTTAAAAAAAAAATAAGTTAGTACTAGTAATAAACAAAGAAAAACTGTTTACAATGTGTTTACATCTATAATGAAGAAGCTAGAGTGTATTCTTTCATTTCCAAAAGATGCAGTATTCGGCAGAGTGGGTGATTGGATTAGACAGGGGTGTTATACAAAATTCACGACTTTAACCCATCCTCTATCGCAGAGTTGTACAAATGGAGTCTTTCTTGCTCGATTAGATTATATAGGGCAGCGGTTCTCAACCTTTATGCTCGGCGACCCCTATTACAACCCCCACTCTGCCGCGATCCCTCCCCCCTCACACACACACATACAGCAATAGACGAATAGACACTATCGATCCATATTTTCGATGGTCTTAGGCGACCCCTGGCAAATCGTCAATCGACCCCCAAGGGGGTCGCGACCCACAAGTTGAGAACCCCTGATATAGGGCTTGGTAGAATCTGTCTTCAAGTTCAAGTCCTTTAAAATTCTTTGTATCTCGAGACAGTGCTTAACTCTTTCTCTCCGTAATTCTCCCAACTTTCAATGGAATTCTTCATTTGCTCATTACTATTTCACTCCCAATTATGATTAAGTTTCAATAACTTGTCTTTTTTTTTTTCAGAAAGTGTATTATTTGGTATACAATTAAAGGGGAATGCATTCTCTTATTACGTAACACAAAATAAAGTTTTTAAATATTAAACATTAATTTAATTTAATGAGGTCAAATCAACGATGGTATTGTCAATTAGGAGAGAAAGAGCTGAAGTATTTTTCCACCTAATGTGATCAGAGGGAGGTGTATTGTCCTACTACTTTCTTTTTCTTGATTCCATTTTGTGGGCTAGAAGGTTTGAAACCTCTCCTTTTGTGGTAGTCTTGGGAGGTTGTGACTTTTGTTGAGAAATGAAAGAGTCTGCTGTGTTTTGAGATGTTGGTGATTGATATTTGCGAGTTCTAATTACTTTTATTATCAGACAACGCTCACACCAGAAATAAAAGAATAATAAGATTACTTGTTAAATAATAAAAAGATTCCCACAAGAAATGGCACAGTCCACGGTCGTTAGATGTACACAAATCGTTTCCTCAGATGTGTTACTTATTTAATTTTTTTTATCTTCGCTTAATTTAACTTCATTCCATTAGGGTTAGGATTGTGTCCACTAGTGTTGGAAAAGCTTCCATTCCACAGTGACAAAAAACTGCCCCTGAAGAGTTCGATAGAGCTGTGCTTGTCCAAGACAAGAGAAGGAAAAGAAAACAAAACAAACTCGCGCTGGTCGTAAAAAGGGAAATAATCATTAACAGCTCAAAGTTTATTGACGTTTTCTAGTAACGGTTGCCCCCCTTACAGGGTGAACGAATAATGGATATTTGATGGTGGAGCACAGCTAACCAGGGACTTGGGTCAAGTCCTTGTTGCATTGATCCTCCTCCCTCCCTTTTTTTTTCCTTCTTATATTTTTTTCTAGACCTCTTCTCCGTATTTACAATACATTTTGGTAAAAAAATAATAATTTTGTTTTGTTATCTGTGAAGGTGGTATGGCTGACATGGTCTTTTTTTTAATAGGAATAGTTAGGGATGAAGAGTTACACAGTTATCCAACTGTTGTCACCAGAGCTAAAGACATTGTCAATAGATTTTAGAACACTCCTACAGTTTTAGCTCCTTCTACACAAACATAAACATTACTCATCATACCAAGAAATACTAAGAACCAAACACATTAGTGTATTGACTGACAAGAGACAGCATAAGAAAATGGAGCCAAGAAATTATAGGCGGACATTTTACACAAGGCAGACAGTGTTTAAACAAATAAAAAGAAGTCTCATTTAGAAATTCATAGCTAATATAGTCTTAAAAATTCTAATGGAAATAGATTCAAGGCCACCATATGTAAATTATGATATAATGGAGATAGATTCATGGCCACCATATATGAATTCAATGACATAATGCAAATAGATTCATTTCCACCATATATAAATTTCATGATCTAATGGGAATAGATTCATGGCCACCATATATGAATTAAATGATTTAATTTAAATAGATTCATGGTCACCATATATCAATTAAATGATACAATTTAAATAGATTTGTGGCCACAATATATAAATCAAATGATCAAATGGAAATAGATTTGTTACCAGCAGTGTGTAAAATGAAGGCACTCTATCGAATGCTGGGCCTGGATATTTGGGGCATGGCATTCTATAGAGTGCCAGATTTTGCACATTACCAGTCTCAGATTCATTGCCACCATATATAAATTAAATGAAATAATTTATCTTTAAATTATTATTTTTTGTTTATCCTTGCATAACATGCAGATATATGTAGCTACGTTATGTTCATCGTAGTTTTAATAAAAGTGTTGAAAAAACAGTCAAAGCCAAATGTCATAGACAAATAGAAAGAATGAATAAAAAACACCAAACAAAGCAGTTTTAAATATAGGCTTTACACTTTGTAACATTACATTGCATTATTTGTTTCTGTGTTTCCAGATAAGCAGGATCCTGGTGAAGGCTGCCAGCTGGCGGACCATTACAGGTGCCGTAGCAGCTCAGAAGACCATTTTGACAACAAGAGTTACCCTTCCTGCATAGATAAAAAACTGTTGTGTGATGGTGGCATTGACTGTTTCCATGGAGATGATGAGGAGAATTGCAGTAAGCAAATAAATGACTTAGACATACATATTTACAAGAGATAGAGAAATGTATCCCCCCTCTCTGACACCACCTTCCCTTTTTGTTTTGGTCTACAACCCAAGATTCTTTATGGACTCGCTCTTTATAGGATAAGAGTGTAGAAGATAGAAGTAAAAACTAAAACTCATGTAAAAGATAGCAGTGAAAACTCACGTACATGTAGAAGATAGTGAAAGCCCATGTAGAAGAAATTAGTGAAAACTCACGTAGATGATACTGAAAACCCATTTGTTGACCTAAGAAGTAACAATCTGCTTTTAGGGACCATAAACTTTTCTAGGGGACTTTAAAAAATCCTCTTTCAGACCTTTTGGTCTATAGGGCAGATGATATAAAGGTCATTTGGTTAACAAGGGTGTCATGTGGCCAGCACAACGACCAACCACTTTTACTTTTTCCCAACTAATGTCAGCTACCCATTTGAGCTGGTTGGATTCAGAGGCACCAAAAAATTCCTAAATAAAAAATCCCAGTATTCACCAGGACTCAAACTCGGGACCACCAGTTCAGAATTCCAAGAGCTTTACCGCTTTGCCACAGCACCTCCCTAGGAAACAATGCTTCAAAAGAAACATTTACTTTCTCAATCTTTTATTGATTAAAATTGCTTTAAGACTTATAGAGGGATTCAAATAACTCAATCCCATTTTATTCTCACAAATACATTAGGTATCAGCTAGCACACAACTGTCTCCTTGTATCTTGTTTGGCCTACTTGAAAATAAAAACAAAGATTAACAAAAAAAAAAAAGTATTTTTATCTTATCATATCAATTATAGACCTTCCTTCAAAATAGAAGGCAATTACATTATTTTAATCAAGCCTGACATGTTAATTAGAGATTGGAAATTAACTAAATCATTGGTTTTCATGGCTAATTTAGACAATCCTACACTAATGGCACTAGGGTAGTAGGAGCATTTGTATGAATTCATTCCAGCATTGGTATAAGGATGTCTTGTGTCTTTCTGAGTATATTTTCAGATTTTGTTGTGTAAGCTATAGACATTTACACAGTTGATTCAGGTATTCTTTAGACTTAAAGTAATTTAAGTCTGTTAAATGGTTAGCTGAATGAATCTAATGAGCCATTACCCTAGAACTAACTTTAAAAAACAAAACGTTTAAAACTTAAATGCAGACCTGGAGACATTGCTGAGTTACATGTATCACCTTGACTTTGAATTTGCATTTTTACATTTTTCTTCAACTATTAAAATTATTACTATTAAATATGTAAGCCAAAGACTTGATACCACTCAATATAAAGTAGACCATTCTGTGACTAAGACATACTACCTTGTAATCTCAAATTGTCACAAAAACTAAGCTTTATGATGATGACAATAAGCAGGCATTCTTATCACAACAGAATGCTTTGATTCTTTCCTTTTGTATTTCTTTTTTTTTAAATCCTTCTAATGCAGCTTAGTAATACTTGAAGGATGTGGACTTTTTTTTTACAGCTAGTTGTTAACCAACATTATGACAGCTAGAGCATCCTAGGTGAAAAATGGGGCTTACTTACTTAGACTTACTTAAATTAGACTTAGGTCCTCCAGTGCCGTTTGGCGCATTGGATGGCAAGCTGTATCCATAAAGATCTGTCATTGGCAATGTCTAAAGCCTCCTCCCACCTGGCGTCCACTGTTCTGATGCCCTACATGAAGGTGTGAAAAATGGGGCTTTATATTATCTATTTAATAACAGTCTTTGTTAAATCTATAAGCCTAGCTTACTTAGAATCTGATGCTTTTTAAGAATTCATTTTTTTTAAGTATCTAAGAAATATTCAAATTTAAGCCAAGATTGAAAATAAGAAGTTTTATTAACTATTATTTATATTATGCATGGCCAAAATGTTAAATTCATGTATTCTTATTTCCATGTAATAAGTTGAGAAACACAGTCCGAATACTTTTTCAACTTAGCACTACAATTGCAATAGTTCCCAAGTAATTGTATTACTTTTAGACTCAGAGAGATCATTTTAAATTTTATTCTATGATAAAGTACCTCAATTTAAGAGTATTCCTTTTAAAATTTGGCAACACTATTTTATTGATTGGTCTCCCCCACCCCTCTTCCCAGTCTACAAATCTCCCCAGGTAGTTGTCATTCCCAAGTTGGAAACCACTAGCTCCACTCAATTCAATGTATGCTAATTTCAAACTCTCTTTGTATCTTCTGATATCTCTTGACAGCTATCACGCCCTGTGCAAGTAATGAGTTTGAGTGCTCCAGCCGTTCCAGGCCTCGCTGTATCTCCATCAGCTACAGATGTGACGGTGAAAAGGACTGTGAGTTTGGCGAGGACGAGGCTTCTGATGAATGTAAGGTCCTTTTAGCCACATAAAGCATACTTAAAACAAAACCAAGACATATTTCATTATAACTTAAGTAAAGTGTCAAAGTAATTTTTTTTTTTTTTCTACTCAGATACTGCAGAAGTTTTATTTGCATCAATTAAATAACATTTTATTTTCATTCATGACATCAAAATAGTTGTAAAATATATAGTTAGAAACATGACCTAATGGTTGATATGTGGGTCACAGTGACCATGACTAGAGTTATGCCTCTTAGCTGAGTATTTATGTTTTACTAACAGAACACACACAAAAAAAAAGCATTTCTTGTCATGACACAGAATTTTGTTCTTATGATTCATTACTAATTTTTTATCTTGTCATTGTGTTGTGGCATGCTGTAAACAAGAAACAAACACAATTAAACGAATGCACTTTTCAATGACTTTGTGCATTCAATATCTTTTTAACAGTCTTCGTTTTAATCATTTAACCTTCTAAACATGAAGAGAACTTTTAATACAGTCATTCATAGACAGCTCTACCTGTCATAGAATGATTATTTTGTTATAATCTTATCATATTCTTAAAAATGATTTTTACAAAACTTATCTTTCAGCTTAATAATTTATTTTTTTTTCAGACTAATAATTTGTTTCAAATGCAATGATCCTTAATACATTAAATGTTTGACATTCAAAGAGGACCATAGCAGTTTTTTTTTTTTCATCATTAATTTCATGGAATTTTATTATTAGGTTCTACATTATACAATATCTTTAGAAAAAATCTGACAAACACCATTGGTTTCAATATTCATTGATTTTTATTTTGTAATCAACATTGAAGTATGATCACACAGTTACAAGTACATTCGGCGGTGTAAATGAAATTCATTTTTTTGCAGCCCCATACAATTATACCTTTTTGGACAGTGAAAATGTTGAATTCTCACCAACCATTAAGGCCAAGATTTTTATTTTCCAAGCTGGAAATAGTTTGTTACGTTACACATCAAAATGAATGGGAGCACTATTTTGGATTCATTTTAGTAATATGGCTACATATCAGTATTATCAGATTAGTACTGTGAATATGGGTACCTATCAGTACTGTGAATATGGATACATATCAGTATTTTCAGATTAGTACTGTGAATATGGGTACCT
>JADKLZ010005465.1:17610077-17628877 GCA_021533235.1 Biomphalaria straminea
CAGATTAGTACTGTGAATATGGGTACCTATCAATACTGTGAATATGGATACATATCAGTATCATGGTTACATATCTGAATTAATTTTTTTTTCTTCAAATTATCTAACATTATTTAAATGTTAATTGTACTTTTAAAATATGAATTTGTTGGTTTGATGCCCAGCCTACGGTGAAATACTTATGTTAAATGATTCTATTATCTGTGCTGCATTACTAGGCCATAGCAGTGAGGATTTTAAGTGTTCACTTGTTTTGGTATTCTAGTGTTGATGGTTGCACACACACACACACACCTACAGGCTTTAGATGCACTTTGGCTTTCAGCAGTCAGTTCTTTGTTGAATGTGAACAAGTTCACACTCTTATTTATATTGAAGGCTTAGTTGCAGCTTCTTTTGTGGTGAAGGGCGATGTGTTTATAATCCATTATACTCTGATTGTTTTCTTTGTTATAGTTTGTTTTGGTTTGCAGTTTGTTTTTAAACCAGTTTGTGATTAGGCAAAATGTATACATTCTTCAGGAAGAGAAAATCGTGAAACATACATTGCCACTCTAGTGGGTTTGCAGACTGATGTGAGTTTAAACCCTGCTTCCTTCTATACCCTGCCATCTTGCAGGAGGTTTGTAAAAAATTGTATAAAAGAATGTTAAAGTATTTAATGGCTTGTTTATTCATCTCGTAAGACATCTACAGATAACTTTTTTTTTTTTAGATTTAAAAGATGCTGGTTGATGTGTGGTCTAGCTGGTTGGTCACAGACATGGTAAATCTACTGAAACACACTTAGAGAATAAAAGACAAAACAATGAAATATTTACTTTGATAGAAGTACATCATGAGCCATTGTTTCAAAGCCGTAGTTGGTTTCGAAGCAGGACATTTTGGTGCGACCGTTTTGGCGCGACAGTTTTGACTCAACTGTTTTGGCGCAGCTGTTTTGGTGCAATGGTTGTTTTGGCGCAGCTGTTTAGGTGCATGGGACATTTTGCTGCAAAATGTTTTGATCACATTGTTTATATTCATTATATTATTTCTTTAAACAATAATGATACAGATGAAAGTTTTACAAAGAAAAACCAATTTGGTGAGGTCTTGTCTTCAGATTTTCACCAAGAGAAAATCAGTCCTCCAAATCACCCTAACTCAATATAATTTATTAATTAAATCCTATCTTTTAAAAGTTTCCTAACTTTTACGAACATTAAACTAATTTCAAACTTTTCTAAAAAAAATTGTCTTTTGGAAATAGAAATCAATGGATGTAATCTAGTGCTAGAACTCCTATATAATTAAGGGGGAAGAGGGAAGCATGACATTACCATGGTCTCTTGTAGGAATATGATTTATTAATTATTCATGAAAAAATCAAGTAAAGTAAAGTTCCCCTTTCAGACCTTGTGGTCTATAGGGCAGATGATGTAAAGGTCATCTGATTCTGTGGCCTACGGTTAACGAGGGTGTCATGTGGCCAGCACAACGACCAACCGCCTTTACTTTTCCCCAACTAATGTCAGGTACCCATTAGAGCTGGGTGGACTCAAGGGCGCCCGAAAATCCCGAAATAAAAATCCCAGTCTTCACCAGGATTCGAACCCGGGACCTCCAGTACGGAAGCCAAGCGCTTTACCGCTCAGCCACCACGCCCTCTAAAAGTAAAGCTCCCCTTTGAGACCTAGTGGTCTATAGGGCAGATGATGTAAAGGTCATCTGATTCTGTGGCCCACGGTTAACGAGGGTGTCATGTGGCCAGCACAACGACCAACCGCCTTTACTTATCCCCAACTAATGTCAGGTACCCATTAGAGCTGGGTGGACTCAAGGGCGCCCGAAAATCCCGAAATAAAAATCCCAGCCTTCACCAGGATTTGAACCCGGGACCTCCAGTACGGAAGCCAAGCGCTTTACCGCTCTGCCACCGCGCCCCTATGAAAAAATCAAAACCGTTAATAAAAAAAACAATTTGAATTCACACTATACATTCAATAATATAGTTTAGTGAAATAAACTTTATTATAAAGGCTTTATGTTTTTTTAAATTATAGTCAGAATATCTTGCGCCAAAACGTACCTGCGCCAAAACAGCTCGCTCCAAAACATCTCCTGCACCAAAAGGTCTGGCACCAAAACATCTTGCGGCAAAAAGGCTGCGCCAAAACATTATGTTCTGGTTGGTTAAATGGTAGCTGTGGCAATATCTTTGAGCTCTTCATGTCTCCAAAGGTTTCAATGTGCAAGCATTGTTTTTCTCTTCCTGAAGTAGTTTACATTATTTGATCAGAGTGTGCCTAAATTTAAGGTATATTTTTGGTGCTAGTTGATTCCATTTGTTTGGTGTTTTTTTTTTAGCTTTCAATGTACAATATACATTTATATTCCCTTTCAATATTGTTAGCATTATTACCAGCTATTCAAGCAACTCATATATATATATATATATATATATATATGCATTAAAAGCTTTGTATTCATCAACACTTATACTGATGTATTTTCTTGTACAAACTTGTTAAAATGTAGTGCTTTTTGAAAATATATTACTTTTTTCTTGTTATACTTTTCTGTCTCTTGCTCTCAATTTCCTGTCTCATTTTTCACTCTAAAGCTTATGAGTTAATAGGAAGTCCAATTGGTTTTGTACTTCCCAAATTGAACAGCTGACTAATTCAATCACTTTGCCCAAGATCAAGGATGCAGTTAATGCAACTCAGTCTTGAATCAGTCACTTCCTTTTCCTCAACCAACTGTTCATTCTCATGGATATTGTTCCTACAAATCACTCTCAAATCCATTCACATCTTAGTGTCTTTCTATCTTTTCAGCTGAAATATTTTGACTCTACTTTATTATTATTATAGTATTACATTCACTTTTGAAAACCAAGATTCTTTTGGATCTCGGTTGTATTCAATTAGGCCAAGTTAAAACAGAAGCTAATAATACAGCCAATGTATAAAATCTACATGAGTGTGCAGGATATTTAACTTAACTCTTTCTCTCCTTCATTATTTACCACATTCTGATGGAATCAACGTTGGTATCGTCAGTTAGGAGAGAAAGAGTTAATAGCTGATGAAAGTATGCCACGACTTATGATGGCTGCAAGAATTGTTTGTGCTGAATTGATGCTCCTGATTGAACATTCTAGTAAAGCCAATGAGAGACCTTAGTCGCTCTTGGTTGAAATAGATTTTAGAGGCCACCTTTTCAAATATTAGGATTGATACTGAAAAGTGTATAGGTCACTGTAAAGTGGTCCTACAAGAACTTTATCAACTTTTGTACATGTTAATGGATATTCTTTTTTCTTTGGAATTTTCTAATGGTCTTTAAAGGTTTAAGCTTGGGTAAAGCTTGGTTTAAAGAGCTAGACAAAGTGGAAACACTTTGCTAGGCTCTGCACAGAATAATAATTTTATTCTGTTTTGATTTGTTTTGTTATTTCAGTTTTTTTTTTTTTAATTTACAATTTTGTGTCAGTATTTTAGAGCTAAAAAAAAGACTCTTTCAGAAGAAACTAGCAAAGACTTGAGACTGCTCAACTGAGTTGGTGAGGCTGAGAAACTTTGGCTTAAACAAAGTGCAACATCTTCAACAATCCAAGCGGGGGATGCATCGTTCATGTTATACCCAATTCTCATCATACTTAATGTTTTCATGTATAAATATCCTTTTTGTTTTTGCATTTCCATCCCATAATTTCCTTTAAAAATTCCATCTCTTTGCTGCTTAGGTCGGACAATAACTAAAAAAGGAAGTTGGTCTAGAGGTCTGTATGCAAGAAAAGAAATTATAAAAAAAAAAAAAGTTATCACAGCAACTAAAACAAAATCACTATAACTTTGCGCCACTTCATATATATATATCTACATATATTTATCTATGTACCTGTCATAGTGGCTACCACTCCAGCTGTTAGAAGCTATTGCTTTCTGATTTAAGTACTACCTTGTATACTACTGCCTTTCATTTATTTATATTTGCTGTGCAGTCTCTATTTACAAAGAGCACTTCATTTAGGTAACTTGCTAAAAATAGTATGGAATTAAAAGAAAAACAAATGAACATCTCTAAAATGTACTTAAATAATGACACAAAACTAAACAATAGAAAACAAAAAAATATATTTTTCGCTCTTTTTTTAATTTATTTTTATTATTATTATTATTATTTTTTAAATTTTTTTTTAGCTTAATAACCAATCTTTTTTTTATTAATTCAAAAATTTATTATACTTGACATATTTTTTAAAACAAACTAGTGTTAATATTTGCATGAATCTTGTATATATTATCTTTATTCAATGTATACGTAGATATATTTATCATGTGTGTAATAATTAGATTCCTAATTCACCACTATAATAGAAGTGTTTAACTATATATATATATACACATATATGACTTTCTACTTATATATACTTTAAGTCTTCAATGAAACATTGTTTAACCCATAAAAGAGACTGTACTGTCACTTTGTTTCTTTTATTTTCATTTTCTCAACAAAGAATAATCTCTTGCTACATGATGGCTTTCGCTCCTTTCTCCACCTTTTTTTTTCCTACTATTTTTTTCTAGAAGTGCTATAATTCTTTAATGCTGCTTTTCATGACCTGCTTCTAAAATATTTGAATAGATATAGTAAACCTTGATTAATTTTGATAGCTGTTCTATTGCCTTAGAAAATGATAGAAAATATTTTACTTTTTTTAAAGTACATATTTAGTATGAAAATTGTACTCCTCCGTAATGGGGCACAGCACTAAATCACCAGCTCTCAATAACATGAAGTTCCCAGGAGAGTGCAAAATACAGTTCTTGCTTTTTTTTTTTATATAAAACTCATTGCACTTTAGTGAGCCCAAATATTTAAACAGGTTATTTATGCATTTAATTATTCTAGCAGGAGTTTGAGCTATATCTTTATCACTTTAGCTTTTTAGATTAGAACTCATACTCTCTGGTTGACTTAATTTCTGCTGTCTTTTCATAATATTACTTTAAAATAAGCTTTGAACTTTAATGTTTTGCTTTCTGGGGGCCAGACGGTGCTAAACTAATATTTTTAAGGGAGTTTCTGTTTCAACTAGATCCAGTATCTGACATCTACTTAAGAATATGAACGTTGTTGGTTGGTGTACCTGTCACATGACACACCCTCTTTTTTGACTTTCTCCTAGAGAGAGAATTAATTAAAACATATTTGATTCAAGTTGATTAATAAAAACTGAATACATTTCTGTAAGTTGAGTATCTTTGTATACAGAGTAAATGAAACAATACATTCTGATCAGTTTCATTTTTGTTATATAGGTCACTATCCCAAGAAAGGTAATCTAGCTTAAAATCAAATAATAATTACCTTTCCTTTCTTTTTTTTTATTTTTGAAAAAAAAAAAGTTTTTAAGTTACTCTTTGCATCTAATTTCTCCATGATTCCTTTCTCATTATTTGATACAATTTTTTAAAAGTTTTGTATATTCTTGTGTATGCATTGTCTTGAATAAAGAGAGAATGTTGACGTTTTGTTGGTCCGCACAAAGTGGATGTGAAGGCTGACCATATTGTTCCATGTGGCCTTTTTCTCACTTTTCCATTTCTGGCCATTCTCCTTGTAACCTTTACCAAAGTCAGGAAAGGCTTAATCTTTGCCGTTGCATGGCCTTGAATGCTCTGTTTAACAAATACACATATATGTCCCGCAGTATTAGCTAAGGTTGCAGATGACCTATCAGCAACTTTATCTTCAGTTTAATGTACTTTGAATGCAGTAGTGCCTCTTAACAATCTTTTCTCTTCACACAATGTGAATGTACCCTGCATGCAGCCATGAACTCTGATAATTGGAAGGTTATGGGATATATGTATTGATAATGGTTGTTTCTTGCCAGTTAGGAAAAATATAGTGAGAAATGCCTGATGCATGGTCATTTTTATCTTGGGCTTTCCTGAGATTAGTTTTTTAGAGAACTTGTACAATTTAAAATGAAGGCTGTTATATATTTTATAATGGCGGCACTTTCTTGTGCCTTTAGCTGACATTTTTAATATATTAAAAAGTAAAGTTTTGATTTTAGTGGAAAGCATCAATTAGGCAGATGATGTAAAAGTTTTTTTTTTTTATATGGTAAAATTAATATTAGATATAGTCATTTTGTTATTTCTTCTCATGTCTATAACATTAGGGCTACTTGTAAAAATCTCTTCTGAATGCAAAAAAATAGCAAATGTTCCTTTTTTTTGCATTAGTTATATAAATATAAAAAATATATATATTAACAATTGCTTAGATTTAAAGAAGTTTTCATTAACAACAAACACCACTTTTTCAATTTGTTACCCAACAACATTTTATATGGAGTGCAACATGGGAAAAAAAAATTGACTTAAGTAAATCAACAAACCTTAAATTCTTGTCATTGCAAGAAAATGATTGCAGAGGATTGGTTGACACAGCATGCCAGTAACTAATGTGGTTGAAATGTCTTGAATTTAGTGTCTTGATTGTTTTGGCATTTTGGGAGAACAATCAACAGCTTAATCATTAGCAGCATGCACTTTAGATCTAAAACATTACTAAGTAGTTACTAATAATTTAACTGATAAAAATAGGCCTGTGATTATTGATTATGATTTTAATTTGTTAATGATATACCTGTAATATTGATTATGATTTTAAGTAGTTCTTAATTATTGAACACTATTATTACTTTTAGTTAAAGAACATTTTTAGTCAAGGTTATTTATTGGCTTTGCTGAAAACTAACCAATGGTAGTTTCTTAATGAGCAAAATTTATAACCAACTTGAACAAACTCTTTGCTAAACAACCAAGTTTTTTTTTTAAAGAATTTAATATATTTACAGTGGAGTCTCAATACTGGTATACAGTGTAGAACACATTTACATTTTTAATTATTACTTAATTTAGAAATGTATTTAATTTATATAGTCCTGATGGAATTAAGCTTCTTATTTCAAGAATTGTATCACCACAGCAATCTCATATTTTTGTTTACTTTAAGAAGGCCTAGGAGCCCAACTGTCATATTGAGAAGTCAATTTATATATTTTTTTTCTTGAAAATGTTCCTAAATCTGAAAACAAAAAGACCTAGCTATGCTTTTGCTCACTTTAGCTGTGTAAAGAAAAATTGAAATAAATAATACAAAAAGTAAACGACGATATAGAAAGTAACTATTAAATTTCTGGACCCACTTTATCTCAACAAGGGGAAGGAATTGTAACTATGAGACTTAAAGAATAAATAAAACATAATAAGATTAATAAATGTGGGAGGTTGGGGTGATACTGAGTCTCCACTGTGTCAAAAATGTATTTATCATAATGATTATTATAATGCTTTTTTTAAAAGCAAAACTGATTAGTTTGTAAGCACATCGGCAGCCATGAGTCAGACCTGAATGGTACTATTTTTACTTTTAAATAGCAATAAGCAAGAAGAAAAGACACTTATCTGTTGTAATTCAGTATATTTGTTTATTATGTATATTCAGAAAAGTTGTTTAACAAATTAGTATTATTCACTATGTCTGTACCGTATGTGATAAAACTCAAATAGTCTAAATCGTAATAGTTTACTGACAGCTGTTTATGTTACTGTCTTCCTCAAGGCTCCTTGGTAGACACGTTCACTTGTCCCAACATGTTCCGATGTCCAAATACATTTACATGTATCAACATGACCAGACTCTGTGATGGAAACATAGATTGTCCGTTGGATAATGCTGATGATGGGAATCACTGTTGTAAGGCTTAAAATTATATTTTTACTTTACTTTCTCTCTCTCTCTCTCTCTCTTTACTTATTCTCAATTTTTTTTTTGGTCATTTATTAACCTTTTTATTTAACATAAAACTAATATTACCTTTTTTTTTTTAAAACAGTCAACAGAGCCTGCAAGAATAAAAAATGCCCTTCTGGTCGATGTAAAGAAACAAGTAAAGGTCCAAAATGTTATTGTGAGAGTGGCAAAGAATTCAATGGAACACACTGCATAGGTCAGTGCATGTTTTCTTGACCATTCCCATCTCTCTCTCTCCTTCTCCCCCCCCAATCCTTTTTAAAAAAATGTCTGAAACCTAGAAAAGAAAAAAGAGATTTTTAAGAACTAAACAACCTTGAGTTTGGTTTTGTAGGGGATACACTGATCTTTTTTTTTTTTTCTCTTGTTCTCTCGTTCCCTTTGAATAATGTTTTTTTCCCTCTTTAGATTTGAATGAATGTAATTATTCTGGCTTCTGTGACCAAAAATGCAGCAACACAAATGGGGATTATAGTTGCTCCTGTGTATCAGGCTATACTCTGGTGGGTAAAGGGACTTGTGTTATCAGTGGTGAGTAAAAAAGTTTTCAGTAAAATATTAAATAAATATATAACCAAAATTTGAAGAAAAAAGCTTTGAAAAATGTGAAATGGTTAAGCATGTTTTTATATTCAGTGGTAATATACAGATAATGACTTTTTAGATTCAGTGGTAATATACAGAAAATGACTTTTTATATTCAGTGGTAATATACAGAAAATGACTTTTTATATTCAGTGGTAATATACAGAAAATGACTTTTTATATTCAGTGGTAGTATACAGAAAATGACTTTTTAGATTCAGTGGTAATATACAGAAAATGACTTTTTATATTCAGAAAAATAAAGCAGATATTATTCACACTAATATTTCAACATCCAACTTAACTGTTTTAAGACTCTATCTGTATAGTTTAATCCTTGATGTTCAACTGTGCTCTGTCCAACAGCAAACCCACCTAGTCCAAAGTTTGCTTTGGCCAACTATTTCAGTGCTCAGATCCTGGATCTAGTATCCAATGAACGTCTTACAGCCTTAAACTACCAGTTCTATGGGACAGACGTGACAATACTAGATGTGGACATCAAGAACAACTCTTTATGCTGGGTAATAATGATTCTAATAGAAGTGTTCATTCCCGTTTCTATTGCAATTTTTAAAGATAAGACTTTGTCTTGGATTCCGAAGACAAAGGTTGAGTGCAGTATGTCATGTAGCCATGCAAACCTAGTTGCGTCCAAACAAAAAGCATCTAAGGCTCCTCCATCACTTGGATCAAAGATACATTTGGCTCCATACCAGGCATAGGCTAGCAAGTGTGCCTTATAAATATCCTTGCTTTTCAATAAATGTCATTCCTGCACAATGAAAGTTATTATGCAGTTGAGTGTATGGTACCAGTGAATGGCTCCCTTGTAGGTCAGTAATGATATTAACAAGTCACACCTATGTGACTCATTAGCTCTGACACCAAAAGTATCAGGTCTATATGGGATGACCATGCTCTAGAACACTGTGTTCTGCTGAACCCTAGTGTTCTCGAGGCCTGATTAGGCATTCCACAAACAACTGGAATAGGCCACTACGTGAATCAGTATCTAAGTAAATGCAGGGAAAAAAATGATTTTATATTAGTTCTTCTTAATAAGAAAATAAATTGTTACATCACTATTAACTTTGAATTGATGTAGATTCTGAATCTCATTAGAAAGAAAGAAAAAATAAAAGATCTACCATTAGATTTCTTGTTTAGTTTTTCTGAAAAGCACTACATAATTTTAAAACAAGTTATTATTTTTTTTTGTTTTTTTTTTATTTTACTTCATCAAACCTATTTGTTCAAAGCAGGATTTTCTTACCAACAAAGTCAAAGTATATCAATAGGCATGTTGCCTAGATAGATATTAGAACTCAGATTTTAAAACATGTTTTAATCATATCAACATATTTTTAAAAATGCCTTATACTTTAATTTTGTATTTTACTTATTTAATCTAAAAAAAAAAAAACTCAATCTAAAGAGTAAGTGAAATGTTCCACTTAATAATCAGAATATGCGAAGTGATTCAATAGGGGAAAAGTTTTGGGAAACAACTTGTTTAGCTTGTTTGTAATGCTTTGGTTATGTTTTCCAGCTATCTAGAGAACCTAAAGAATACCATTTGATGTGTGCCAGTGCATCCAGTGATAGCCAGACTTGGGATGTCAAGATACAGTACTCATTGTCAAGTAACTTTTTTTTTTTAAACCTTTCTCTGCACCAGTGTGTCAACAATTTTATATGTTAACCCTGAGGCTTGCTGAGTGGTAAAGAACTGGAGGACCTGGGGTTCAAATTTTAGTGAAGTCTGGGATTTTGAATTTCAGGGGCTTTAGGGCGCTTCTGAGTCCACCCAGCTCTATTGGGTACCTGGCATTAGTTGGGGAAAAGTAAAGGTGGTTGGTCGTTGCTCTGTGTCATTAGCTGTGAGCCATAGAATCAAATTTACATCATCTGCCCTATACATTGCAAGTTATGTAAGTGGAACTTTTTATTGACTAATCTTGGACCATGCTATCAGAATTAGCTTGCACACCACTGATTGGGTGGGTGGGTGGGGGGTCTTTTTACCAATTGCATTCTTTGGAGTTATCATTATAAATCTTAACTCTCACTCCCTAAATATAATATACATGAAGCTCTTTTCTATTTTTAAGGTATAGAATTATATGTTTTACTTTACTAATGTAATTTTTGTTTGTTTTATTCTTGACTTGTAGCTGTGAAAGACATGGCCAAAGATTGGTTGTCTGGCAACTGGTATTTTACTGATGACCAGAAAGAGCTCATCTTTATGTGTATTGCCGATGGCAGCTACTGTCAAAATGTGCTGAGTGTAGGAATCAAGAGACCTTACAGCCTGGCTATTGATGCCACTAGAGGGTATGTTGCACTAGCACCTCTTTCTGAGTTATCCCTTTTTAATAATATATACATCATAACTATGTTGTTTCACTTCAAGTACTGTAGTTAATGGATTTAGTTGCTTTTTTTTTTTTTTTTTTTTTCAAATTGTATTCAAATTTTTTTTTTGTCATTTGTTATTTTACAAAAATCTTTTAATTTATATTAAAAAAAAAACATTTTAAGAAATTGAGAAAATTTCCATATTATTTTATGATTTGTTTAAAATACATTTTTATCATTTAAGAAAAAAAAACAACTATATATATATATTGTATATGTTTTTAAACTGTATTGAATTCTTATACTTAGAAATGTGAAAAAAAAAATTCTTTTTCAGATTCCTTTTCTATTCAGACTGGTTCTCTGACGACTCTGCCAACATTGGTCGCATAGATTTGGATGGTAACAACCAGAGGTCATTGGTTAGCTTTAAGACTGTCCATCCCAGGGCCTTAACATTGGATGTAGCCAACTCACACCTGTACTGGGGAGACTCATTCCTCAGTGTGATTGAAAGGGTTGACTACAGTGGTAACAAAAGGATGGTCATTGCAAAGGGAGTTGATGTAAGTTTTATTTCAGCAAGCTAGATAAGTTGAGGCACAGTGGCTGAGTGGTAAAGCGCTTTGCTTCCTGAATCAAGGGTTATGGGTTTGAATCCTGATAAAGACTGGGATTTCGAATTTTGTGATTTTAGGCGCATCCGAGTCCATCTAGCTCTAAAGGGTACCAGACATTAGTTGGGGAAAATTAACGGAGGTTTGTCGTGCCTGCCACATGACACCCTCGTTGACAGTGGGCCACAGAAACAGATGACCTTTAAATCATCTGCCCCATAGATCACATGGTCTGAAAAGGGGAACTTTAATTTGTAGGCTACCTAAGTAAGGCTCATGTAACTTTAAGGTACTTTTTTTTATCTATATCACTATCATTTACTGTCTAATTCTCTGAGATATAGATATTCCCCTTCTTGTTTATTCCTGTGTATATATAATTTATATTTTCTGTTTGACAGTCCAAGCCTCCCTCTCTTCCAAATGATATCTTCTCTTAAAAAATATATATGGGGCTTGGACTCTTTTGCAATATTTGCTTCTGACTGCGTTGAACATTCTAGCAACATGGCTTTTCTGCCTGACATGTCCTTTCTTCGTGTGCATTCATATAGCACACTCTGTGTTTCCCCAATCACTAAAAGAAAAAAACATTTGGCTGACACACTTTTCACATCCACAATAAAAAATGACATGCATTGTTTCATCCCTTCTCAGGAAAAGACAACAGCAGCACCCAGCACAACAATTTATAAATATGCTTGGTTCTTTCCCCTAAGTATGCATTCTTCTTTTTACATTCTTCCTCCCTTTCTTATGTTGTAAAACAGATGTAACACCTTTCCATTACCTTCTATGCAAGCGAGTCCCAATTACTTTGATGTCATTTATAAGTTTTCTAGAATGAAGTTTAAGTGATCAACTCATCTTACCTTCATTCTTATATTGCTAGGTGGCGAATGTGATTAAAGTGATCAACTCGCCAAGTATATTATCTTACCTTCATTCTTATGTTGCTAGGTGGCGAATGTGTTTGGGATAGCATTGCTGGAGAACTTCCTCTATGTGACCAACAGGTTCAACAACAGCATCTTGCGCATACACCGCTTCAACACTTCCTTGCCCAACAAGATTGTGTTTAAATCCCCCAGTAAACCAGGCAGCATCAAGCTGTTTCACCCTGTAGCACAACCTTCAGGTAAATCTGACTGATACCTTGAATAGTTGTGATGTTGATTTTTTTTTTAATCAATGTATTTTTATATATATAGTGCATTTACATCTATGAAACTGTATTTAGAATAGCAATCAGAAATCATCATGATAGATTATCTTTGGGTCCTAACAAAAGAAACTTATTCCTTGGTGTTATATAAATATTTTTTCTTCTATTTCCCATTCTCGGATCAAGTTAAAATTTTGCATAATTATTCATAGCCGATAACAAAACATGAATCAATAAAAAAAAAATTAAAAAAAAATTATTTAACCAGTCAGTATTATTTAATTAATTTTGTTTTATTTAGTAGAAAGAGAGATAAATCCCATAATTTTCAGATAAATGACAGTAATTAGCAGATCCTCATTCAGATAAGCTTTGTTTTTTTTTTTAGCATTCTTTTTTTTTAGTGCTTGTTTCAGTGTACAGTCCTAAGATTGTTTTTTAACTAAGTGCCACATGTTCAACATTTTTTTGAAATGTTTTTTTTTCTCAACTTTGTAGCCATTTTGAAGCTGCCTTAATGAATATTTCTGTTCACATTGGACATGCCACATTGTGTGGCCCTGCTGTGTTAGATTTCAATGCATTTTTCATTCGGCATAAAAAAAATTCTTTGAAGTTTTTTTTTATTTAATATATAACAGAAAGTCAGAAAGTATTGATACTAAGCTTGCCTATCTGATTGTTTCTATCTGACAGTAAACCTAGATGTGTGCGGTGCTGCCAAATGTGAGCATCTCTGTATCCCTGTACCAGATGGGGACTCAGTCAAAGCTAAATGTCAGTGTAAACTAGGCTACAAGAGAGATAACTCTGGCAAATGTATAAGTAGGTTGTCATTTTCTTTACTTACCTTTTCCATTGGAATTTGTGTTTGTGTGTAAAATGTTCTTTAGTGCGATAAACAATTCTTATACTTCTTGTCACAGTCTCATATGAACAGAATGAGAAAAGAATTAAGTAATTTGCTTTCATACTCAGGCTTTTGTATCCAAAAAAATGTGTACATCAATATAGGCTTGAATGAGAAACAGTATACTATAATCTAATGAACGATCGCTGTATGATTTTTTTCCTCTCATCTGATAGGCAAAAGTTTAATTTTCTTATGCAACTTTGACCTTTTTTTAAAGCTCTTTTTTCTTCAATTTATTGTCATAGATGCTTTTTTTATTATTAGTCTGGATCTATTACAGATTTAATTACATGACTGATCCAAACTAATTGATACAATCATGGTTACCATAAGCTTTTTGGAAAAGTATTTTTACAAAACATTTTCTTGTTTAAAATATTACTTTAATATAAACACTATCCCTACTGCTGTAATACAAATTGATAAATTTTTATTGCAACTTAATTATAAAGTTATTGAATATTTCCTTCATAAGTATCTCACTAACTTGAGCTCTATAAACTCTACATTTGCCAGAAAGAACAACTGAAAAGTTTCTCATGTTTGCTAACGGCCAGCAGGGAATGATACATCTTATATCCACTAATAGTTCTGAAGGAGGAGCCGACGTGTACCCTCCTATTGCCAATCTGGCACGCCCTCATGCTGTGGACTTTGATTCTTTCCAAAGCTTTGTGTATTTCTTTGACATAGCCACCCAGCACCTGATGAGGAGGAAGTTCAATGCAGAAACTGATCCAGAGCCATTCTTGACCTCAGGTTAGAGTTGCCATTAGTCAAGTCAATTTTTTAAAAATATATTACCTCATTTTTATTATTTTGTCTTAAAAAATCTATGGTTGTGTTTAAATGCACCAGGCGCAATCTTTAAATGGAATAAGAGCCTAACATTTTTTTTTTCAGTATTAAATTAAATTTAAAAGTTTTTAGGCTACATTTGTGTAATATTTGTGGCATGAACTGTTGGGCTACCTGTTAATGGGGCTGGACTTTTAAATTCCCATTAGAACAGGTTGAGATTTAACTCAAGCTATTTACTGAGTGCTCAAAGACAGCACAGAAACTTCTCTTACTTCCCCTTACCCAATGCTCAAAAAAAAAAAAAAATTTCCCAGAGGGCATTGGGCATGATGGAGCATGGAAAATGCACAATATAAAAGGATTGCATGTAAACTCTTTTTAACTGCTATAGCAGTAATCATAGAGTAGATTTTTATCTCCTTTTGTGACAACTAATTATCTTATGTTACCAATTTTTTTTTTTTTACAAATTTATAAATAAAATGAGTGATTTCTATATTTTAATAAATCTAGAGAGGCAAAGTTCATTCATTACAATCGTTAATGTTTACAAAAATGCTCCAGCTGTACCATTTTTTAACTACAAGACTTACATTAAGAGTTTAAAACATATTCAAATCACTATTTCTTAAGGAAAAAAAAAGAAAAGCATCTTATTGTTTAAGAAGTTTTATCTATTCTGTTTATGAGCTTTATAGTATATTCAAAATGTGACTTTTATAGGTTTTCTTTTTTTTTTTCAAAATTGTCTCAATCAAAGTAAATGAGGCAGTCCCATGAAATCTGTTCACCAGTCCCTTAATCTGTTAGACAATTGGGGGCCACACATAATCTGTTGACCATCTCTGTCCATTCCTGTTAACTAGAATCTCTTCAATGACATGAAAGTCCATTCTTTAATGTTTTCTTTCCACCACTTTTTCAGACTCCTAAAGGTTTTGATCCAATTACCAAATAATTTCATTTTCTATGAAGAATGATGCCTTTTGATTTCATTGTATCTCTTAGGCGTTAAATGTGATGGTCTTGCGGTTGACTGGATTGGAAGAAACATCTACTGTGCAGACAGCAGAAGAAGTGAGATTGTGGCGATCAGCCTCCGCAACAGTAGTCACATCTTTGTTGTTTTAAACTCCACACAGTTCACTAATCTCAACCCAAAGGCTCTTGCTGTGGACCCCAGGAAAGGGTAACTATAAAATAAATATTATGTCTAAATTTTATCTTAGAAATTTGTAACAATATATAAAATTAAAAAGGAACTATTTTTCAACCATTTCTTCATTGATACATTTTTTCAAAAGAAGGCAGAATTCTTTTTGATCTGGGGATATGCTTCTGTGTGTTTAGTTTTTTTTTAAAGATCTTTAATTTTAGATTAATACTTCACAGAAAAATCTACTGGACCAACTGGCTGATCTCCCCTGATTCTGGCAAGTCCAGCATCAACTGGCTAAATATGGACGGCTCTGCTTGGGGTGTCATTCAGGATACTGGCATCCAGTGGCCCAATGGGCTTGTGCTAGACCCTGCAACAGAGACTCTCTACTGGACTGATGGATACTATGATAGAATTGAATCCACTTCAACTGATGGATCCAGGAGAAAAGTAAGTCAATTTTTTTTTTTGTAGTTGATATTAAAAATCTGCCAATAATATTCTGTTTTAAAATTGTGTAATCTTCACAACCTAAATGATCTACTACAAAGGACATCAAAGATTTTGATAGCATAGCGCAAGCTAATCTTTTGTGAAAGCATAACAATAGCAAAACTATTGGCATAGCACTAGCTAATTTATTGTTGTAATAGCATAGCATTAGATAATCTTTTTTTTTTGGTCATCAAAGTTAAGATTTGTTTTCTATCATTTTGACCCACCTTTTTATATGAATCATTGATTTGTTTGATACCCTAAATTCTGAGTTTTGTCATACAGATGGTGTCATCTTATGACCTCTTTTAGCTTGTAAGGGACTATGTATAATCTCATGAAATCCTAGGCATTAGCTATGGTCAAAACAATGTCCCCCACATAGCAGTTCCCCTGTCTCCACACAGCTGATGTGTCAAAAGGAATGGCAGTTGCTGATACAGTGGCATGGCAGGTTGAGTGGTTTGCACGCTGGACTGTTTTATCGTATCGATTTACCTATGGTCCCGGGTTCAAACCCTGCCCGCTCCCATCCCCTGTCGTCCTGCGGGAGGTTTGGACTAGGAAATAACTATCTTCAACTCTGAAGGAATTTCCGAAACACGTAAATCAAATCAAATCAAATCAGGTCCTGGCAAAGTGTAAGACTGGATTGTGAGCTATAAGCTGCCTAATGACCACAAGCTGCTGATTTTTCCTCAGGGTTGACTCTTGAAGCCTTTTTCATTTTTGTGTTTAGCTGCAAGACAGCAGGGGTTGGGATTCAGAGTTTTTCTTAGACTAAAGAACCCCTTTTTCTTAGGTTAAACAAACCCTCCATCCTGAAGCTTTCTGGTTTAGGTACCAGTTGTTCCCCCTACCCCTGTCAGTTATAACTTGCACAGGACACAATATATCAAACCAAGAGTTGAACTGGTTGTCACAGGCTATTTGAAATGCCTGCCGTTGGAAACATTTAATAAGCAGTGGAGTGCTTATATCCATTACCACTTCTAACAATAATAACCTTATGAACTATGATTTTAATATTTGTCAATATTAATGTTGCAGCCTTTTTTAAATGTTTCTTTCAGAACATACTGAACTTTACCAGCAATATGCACCCCTATGGCATAGCTTTATATAACAATAAACTGTACTGGACAGAGACCACTAATGGCAGCATTATGGAAATGGATCTGGCCACAAAGCAGATTTCCTTTTACCGCAACAGCAGTGCACCACTTTTTGATGTCAAAATGTATGATTTTGATGCTCAGCCACAAGGTTGGTTTTTAATTGTCTTCCAAAAGTCTTAATTTCTCTACAATGTAGTTTTCATTATGAAATTAATGAATGTGTTTGGCACATTGTATTAAACAATAATATTGTCTTTAAATAGTAACTTTTATTTCTTGTGTCTGTATTTTATTAACTTATAAATTGCATGCATAAAAACTTCTTGAATATTTATAATAAATGTCTTATGCTTTGAATTAAATAAGAACGAAAATCCCTCTCTACCGAGAAGAAATGAAGAAAATGATAGAGAGTAGAATAAATAAGAATGGGGCCAGCTCACATCCCAATGACAAGAAAAAGGACGCCTATTATAAGCTATTCTGACATTTTATTGCATAATTTTTGCCTCAGAATCTGACACAACAGAATGAGACAACATATGTTCAGGAAGCTAGTCTGGACTAGCGAAACTTGTGCTTGTGGAGCATCACCACAAAATGCTGACCATATCGTTCAAAGCTTCAAACGTTATCCCAAACCAGACTCAGTCCCCGATATCCTCCTTTAGAACAAAAGCCATATAGAACTGCATGATTCAATTCAGATAAAGTATAACTGATCTGAACCCTCCTACATGAAAATAAGAATGAAGAAGTAGAAACAAGAAAGCCCTCTCTGTTTATTTTGATCAGGCTAATCACCAGAAAAAAAAATACGATATGATTAAGTTTTAATCATTTCAAAAAAAAAATAATTTGAATTAAATACACAATGTCATTTTTTTTTTCAATTTTGCTGTGTTTCTTGATGAAATCAGCAAATCAGACACCAAGTTAAAATGTATGTTATTGTCATAATAAATAATCTTGACCAAACTGTTATCATTACATGTCAGCCATACTTACAAACTCATTCCCAGATCCCAATCATGGCTGTTTTAAAGATAGCAGCTGCAGTGACTTGTGTTTGGTTAACAGTTCAGGTGCTGCTGTCTGTAAATGTTCTGCAGGAAGAGTGTATGATGGCAGGCAGTGTACAGGTAAGTCTCAGTGTTAAAAAAACAGTACCGCTTGGTATAATACCTTAGCAGCTTTGGGAAATCTCTAAATAGAAAAAAATTACTTTACTAACAATGTAATAATTTCAAATCAAGGTCTTCTGTGTCTATTAGTAAAAGAAAGCTTCTATTTTGCAAGACTCATTTAAATTTCAAGCCAGGTCATGTAGTGTGTGTCTTGGTTTAGGACTGTTATTAAGATGGCCACAAGTTCCATCTCTGCCTGGTGCCATCACCTGACCTACTGAAGTACATTTGGGCTGGAACCTAATAATTTGTTTTTCTGAAGTGACATCTGAAACTTAATTCACGGCTAACAAGATCGGTGTGACCTTTGCACAAATCTAATCATTTTTTTCTCCCATGACCAAAGGTTGTAGTAGGCCTGAACACTGACCTATGATGTGGCAACCTGTGGTCAGTGAAGACCAATAGCTTTCTGCCACGTCACTGTTCTGACCAAACATGATCTTTTAATTGTCTTTCTCCGTCACTGTCCATCCATTCCTTGATGTTGATTCCATGATACTTTTGTCTGTCTTTAATAATGCTGTCTGTCTTTAATTCCATGATTCTTTTTGTCTGTCTTTAATAATGCT
>JADKLZ010005465.1:17628887-17668960 GCA_021533235.1 Biomphalaria straminea
GTCTGTCTTTAATTCCATGATTCTTTTTGTCTGTCTTTAATAATGCTCTAGTGGAGGTAAAAAAACAACAAGAAAGAAAGTGTACATGGGCTGTTTGTTTACAGGTAATATGGCAGTCAGGGGATGTCACAATATCCTACAGTTCCAGTGCAATGATGGGGCATGCATACCCAGTGCCAGTAAGTGCGATGGCATACCTGACTGTTCTGACCAATCTGATGAAGATCTAAATGGAGTATGTGGTAAGCATTTGTATGTGAAGGTTTTTTTTTCTAGCAGTTTAAAAACAATTGTAGCATTAAATAATATTAAATTTCCTAAACTTTGTAGTGTTTCAAAAGTAATAAGAGAATTCTTCTAGCAGTAGTGCATTAATAAAATACACCAAAATACAAATAAGTTTAACTTTAGGTTAGTCCTACTTGGATGTTTGTTTTCTAGACAGTTATTCAGTCTTCTGTTTAATAGAAAAGTAGATAACTATCATCTTATATGTAGTTAAGTTTTGTGTCTTGATTACATTTTTTATCATTACTATTAGAGGTTTTTTGTATGCCAGCTTCAATAAATTAATTTTTTTTTTAATGTAAATGAAAAAAATTTAACATAGGCCAAAATTAAAAAAAAGTTTTCTATTTGCTTGTCCTGCTTTTTTTTTTTTTCTAGACAATTATTCGGATTTCATCTATTTTGACTCAATTTTATAGAAAAATATATATCTATCATCATATATATAGTTTGGTTTTTATATCTTGATTACATTTTTTAACATTACTATTGCAGTTATTTTTTTTTAGTGTGTCAGTTTCAATAAAGGTATTTTTTAAAAAAATAAATGTATTGTGGCATAATGAAAATAATTAACATAGGCCAACATTAAATAGTTTTAAATTAGACAGTAGCCATGGAGATGTTTTCATGTAGCCTGTATGCTTTGTGTGTTCTCCCTGTAACAGCAGTGAAGCAGTGTGACTCTGAGACAATGTTCAGGTGCAACTCTTCAAGGTGTATCTACCTGCAGTACAAATGTGATGGGGAAGTGGACTGTGAGCATGGAGAGGATGAGGACTTGGACCAGTGCTCAGGTAAAATATTGATGATTATACATAGCGTGGAGGCTTGGTGGCTGAGCGGTAAAGCTCTTGGCTTCTGAACCTGGGTTTGAAACCCGGAGAAGACTGGGATTCATTTCGGGATACTTGGGGGCCTCTGAGTCCACCCAGCTCTATTGGGTACCTGACATTAGTTGGGGAAAAGTAAAGGCGGTTAATCATGCTGGCCACATGACACCCTTGTTAGCCACAGAATCATATGACCTTTACATCATCTGCCGTATAGACCACAAGGTCTGAAAGGGGAACTTTACTTTTTTTTTATATACATAGTGTGTCTTTATTTTAGTTGTTTTGTTTTTTTTTTGTCTGGGTTTTGTGTGTGTGTGTGTGTCTAATGCAGTAAATGTGAATAAACAATCCAATGCAGTACAAATGTGATGGGGAAGTGGACTGTGAGCATTGAGAGGACGAGGACATGGACTAATCCTGAGGTAACATGTTAGGGCTTATACATAGCAAAGAGGGTCTTTATTTTAGTTGGGTTTTTTTGTCTGGGTTTTATTTTGGGTGTATGTGTCTAATGCAGAAACATTGAATAGACAATCCAATGCTTCATCTTCTTGGCTCTAAGGACCTTTGGGCTCTATTTTTTCATAATAATAGTAAAGTTCCCTTTCAGACCTTGTGGTCTATGGGGCAGATGATGTAAAGGTCCTCTGTTTTTTTTAAAAAAGGTTAATGAGGGAGTCATGTGCCCAGCACAATGACCAACCACCTTTACTTTTCTCTAACTAAGGTCAGGTATCCATTATAGCCACATGAGGAGGCACAAAACCCCAGTGCAGAGCCCTCAGCCCACTGGATGACAAAGTGGTCATCATCAAACCACGATGGACGAACTATATATATAGCTGAGTGGACTCAGAGGGGCCCTAAAGGTCCCAAAAGTAAAAATCTTAGTCTTCTCCAGGATTTGAACTAGGGACTCCCGGTTTCAAAAGTCAATTGCTTTACCGTTTAGCCACTCTGCCTTTGTTTTATAATAATAACAGCCATTTATTATTTTACTTGGAAACTATTTTCTCTTAAATCATTTTTAAATCATATGATCTATCTTTTCCTTTTTTAGACCTTGCAATCTCTAGGGCAGATGATGTAAAGGTCATCTGTTTCTGTAGGACACAGTTTAATGAAGATGTTATGTGACCTGCCCAACAACCAACTGCTTTTACTTTTCCCCAAATAATTTTAGGTACCCATTAGAGGGTGTACTCAGAGGGGCACTAAAGATCCAAAAATAAAAAAAAATCCCATTATTACCAGAATTTCCTTCCTTAAACCTCATCATAAAATTGTGTGTAAAGCACTATTTCCACTGTCTCTAATCTAAAGTGCTCATCTCAACATCTAGACTATTCTAACATTTAACTCCATTAAGCTCAAAACACTAACAGCTTACTCTTCACTGAATACACTTTAAAGTCCTCGAGTTAGCATGGATCTAACACTGGATAAGTACTAACCAATGATGATCAATATATTTATATTCAAACCTTAATTTCAGTTCACACATGTGGTGTTGGCTACAGCCAGTGTAAAAAGTCTCGCCAGTGTATACCAGACTCTTGGTTTTGTGACGGAGAAGAAGATTGTTCCGATGGTTCTGATGAAGATGCTGAACACTGCTGCTCCAAGGGAAGTTGTGGTAAGCAGTTTTATTTCAGCAATAACTGCTTCAGAGAAATCTATTAAACCAGCTGTTGTTAGCCACAGTGGCTGCTAATCCACATTTCTAGTGTAAACAATAACAAACTTTTAAGGACAGAACACAGGATTGTAAATGACACTTAGCCAGAGTGTAAATGACACCTGTTTCATGGGGAAAAAAAAAAGAGACTTTTTATTGGTAAACACGTTCTTATACTGCGGAGCAATTAATTTGGAAAAAAATGGCAGACAAAATCCTTGGGTTTCTTTTTTTTTTTGTTTATCTCTATTTAACTGTTGTGATTTACTTAATTTGGTGTTATTAATAAAAGGTGTCAGATGTCATTAAAATAATATGTCAGGGAATATATAATTGTATTTGCAATGATAAGGTCAAGCTGTATTTTAAACCAAAAAAATCATTAGATTTCAGACTTTGAATTAAACATCTTGTCTCCAGTGTTTACTTGTCATTGCTGTACAATTTTGGTTTATTTGTTTACTTCTAATCTCTTCATGCTTTTGTTCACAATACTTAAACTATATGTATATCAATACAAGACTTTGGCCTTTCAATGAATAAAATGCTGACATGTTTGTCCATCGCAGACAGGAAGTGTGCCGCGGATGAATATAAATGCCTTAGTGGTAACAAGTGCATCAAGTATGAGTTCAGGTGTGATAATGAGTATGATTGTCCAGATAATTCGGATGAAGTAAGTTCAACAAGAAATTAGATTTATTCATACTATGTATAGTATGCCCTGTGATTGATAGTTACATGACATTTATTGTCTACCACTGGATCATTTCTACCATAGGACTGTCTCTAGGCCTGATGAGAAAGAGGAGGGTTGGGCGTATGGTTACCTACCCTACCTCTTAGAAAAACCATTAGCTACAGAAACACCAAACAACACCAAAAAATGTATCATTTGGTGTTTGTCATGACTGGGAAGCATAATAATAATTAGTCAGAACTGTTTTACTTTTAACATTAATTGAGCTATCAGAATTATTCACTTGATTCCTAAAATTTCATACATATTTTTGACAGTAAAACCAATCAGCTGATATTGTTTGCTACAATGTACAATTTTCAAAACAATTTGTGACACTATATCTAAGTTTCTCCTATCTTTGATCATCTTCATTTTGTTTCTAGTGCTTGTATTTTTTTTTTGTAACTAGAATTATTTATAATTGATAAATGTTTTTGGGGGGGTACTGTGCTACGTGCTGTCAGAGACATTTTATCTACAACTAACATGATGGAAGTTGTCTGTTAAACAAAATGAAAAGTTGAAAAGTAGAAAAAAATAGTGTAGGTTCAGTTACACAAATAGGAATGATATTAGATTATTTTTATGAACAATCTCTACATGCAGTAGCAAGCTCATAACGTAGCTAAGATTTATTTAATAGACTTATAAGTCAAGGCTGAAGCTCTGTTATTGAAGGTCATTGACTTGTAGCACCAAATTGCTGGTAGAAAAATAAACTGCTGTAGTTGTATTATATCTTAACTTTTAAAATTTGAAATAATTCAAATAACTTTTCTTGTCAACAATATAAAATATTACTTTTAGTATAATAAATCAACTTGTGATGAAATGCAATAAATATAGTAGACTTCAGTAATAATATAAAATGGTAATTTAAATTTAACTCTCTACAATAACATATCTTTTCTGTAACAATCTGAAGTTTCAATCCTAACTGACAATAATGCCACCTATCCTGCTTCATTCACAACCAATCACTAACCTCTTCCAACCATCACCATAGAAACACACAAACACATACACTCTATAATAAGCTCAGTTTAGTTTGATGGCCAAGTTGTAGAAGTGACAATAACTGTGTCGTTAGTTGTTTCTTGCCAATCAATGTCTTTCTTTTTGTACAGATTGATTGTGGAGAATGGTGCGACCCTGTCAAAGAGTTCAAGTGTGCAAATGAAACTAAATGCAGGCCCAAAATTTACTTGTGTGACGGAGAGAGGAACTGCGCTGATGGAACAGATGAAAAAAACTGCAGTGAGTTTGAGACTATCTGAGAGAACACTAACTTAGCAACTTTATATATTAGAATTAGCATTTTTTTAAACTATACTTGGAAATTATAGAGTATAACAACCTTAGGATTCACAGAAGCTGCCTTATTCCTTTATTCAGAAATTTGGCATTACGATTTTATGTTTGATATTATGGTATGAATTTGGGTTGTAAATTTAAAATATTTGATACATCATTGATTCCATAAGGAAATATTATACAGAAAAGAAACAACAAATTTTGGCTTCTGTCTTAAGCAAAGGAGATGAAACTCATGTCAAACAATTTGGTTGTATTACTAAGTGCATTGAATTGGGTTTATTATTTTATATTTACTAATACATATATTATTGTTTATACAAGTTTATTGAAACTTTTGTGTGTGTGTCACTTTGGCTTAACACTGATGAAGTTTTAAGGAAGTCTTCATAGTCAAAAGTAAAGTTCCCCTTTCAGACCTTGTGATTGAACTCTTTCAGTGCGGCGTTACTCTCAGCGAGTAACTTCGCTAGCGCTGGTCAGTGCGGCGTTACTCTCAGCGAGTAACTTGGCTAAAACTATTTGTTTCACTATCTTTTTTATATTAAATTTTTTATTTTTCTCTTTTTTTTTGAACTTACCGGATGTGGGAGTGGTTGTTCTTTATTTTGATACTAAATTTGATGCAGTATCCAACGCGTTTTAAAAAAATACACAAAATTATGTTAATGGTTTCTCTTTTTTAGTTTATTTCCCGGGACCCGAAAAATGTAAATAATACAATTTCTTAGTGCATTTTCTCATCTTTTATGAAATTTAAAGTGATTAAATGTGTTTAGTATTGTGATTTTTTAAATATTTATAGATTAAATGTTTAATTAAAATATAAAATCTTTTAGTATATCGATTTTAAATGAATTAAAAAAAAATTCTTTTTCTGTACTCAGTTTAAAATTAATGAAAAAAATTTTTTTTTTGCACTGAAAGAGTTAAGGGGCAGATGATGTGAAGGTCTTATGTTTCTGTAAATGACGTCATGTGGACAGCACAATGACCTACCATCTTTACGTTCCCCATCTTAAGTCAGGCACCCATTAGAACCAGGTGGACTTGAGGGTGTCCTAATAATCCTGGCATCAATAATCTCAGTCTTCACAGAAATCTGAACCCAGGACCTCCCAGTTTGGAAACCAAGTGCTTTACCACTCAGCCACCAATGCTCCCCTCTAAATAAGTTCAGAGTTATCTTACTTCAGGGCCATTACAAACCTTAACAAGCCTTAACTCATTTTATTTTTGCATTCTAGCAAAGCAGGAGAAGATCTGTCACAAAGATGAATTTGCTTGTGGTTCTGGGCCGTGTATCAAGATGATGTATCGTTGCGACAACAAGACGGATTGCTTTGATGGTTCTGATGAACTTAACTGCTGTAAGATACTCAGGGAATATTTATTTCTAATGTTAGGAATTTATATTGGATTAGACCTATCAATTGCTGGATTATTTATTTTTTTTTAAAGTTATTAGTAGTGATGGAGACATAAAAACAAAAAAGTTACTTGATAGCATTAGTCAGCTCAGTTTTAATCAGAAGTAATTTTTGAATTTAGTCTTTTGTAATTTCCTGCAGTTTCAGCGACAACAGTGGACATATTCCCTTAATCATGCATTAAATGTATTTGCATTGCATCCAGTGATGATCAACTCATTCTTTTTGGCCTACACTTTGTATACTTAGTTTTTAGTTGGATTAGTTGATTGAAGCAGTTACCTCTATGTTAACTTCATCAACGCACTATGCAGAAAACATTTAGGGCTCTCAGCACTAAGCATCATGCTTGTGAATAATCTTTTTTTTTTAATGCTAAACATTTCTTTGGCACTTTTGATTTTGTTTTTTTTAACCCGCCACAAATTTGTTCTCATCTTCTCTATGGCCTGTTAGGGTCTCTAAACTACTGTCATTTAATGAAAGTTCCCCTTTCAGACCTAGTGGTCTAAAGGGCAGATGATGTAAAGGTCATCTGATTCTGTGGCCCATGGTTAACGAGGGTGTCATGTGGCCAGCACAACGACCAACCGCCTTTACTTTTCCCAAACTAATGTCAGGTACCCATTAGAGCTGGGTGGACTCAAGGGCGCCCGAAAATCACGAAATAAAAATCCCAGCCTTCACCAGGATTTGAACCTGGGACCTCCAGTACAGAAGCCAAGCGCTTTACCGCTCAGCCACCGCGCCCTCGTCATTTAATGAGTATTTGGGTAATAGGATTAATTTATATCTTTTTTTTTGTGTGTTCTTCAGTGGCTAACATGACAGTCAAGAGCTGCAGTCGTCCAGACAAGGAGTTTGCCTGTCATGATGGTAAACAGTGCATAGACAAGTTCTTCAGGTGTGATGATGACTTTGACTGTGATGATAAATCTGATGAGCTAGACTGCAGTAAGTATTGGACATCTTTGTGACCCTTTACCCCTGTGTCTTGTTACATATAATTGTTTAAATCATTTTGTTCTAAACTTGTAGATAGTAACTATAAACAGTAAATAGGTAATACATAAATGTAATGAAAAGATATAATAAAAAGATATAATAAACTAGAAATCAATAATTATAATTTATTTTTGTTTGAAGCTTAATGATTTTAAATGATTGCTTAATTTTACAATGGATACAAAAACCTAGCACTGATCAAGGGTTGGCAGTGGACTGGATTGGTGTAGATTTCAGGAAATCTTGTAGAAACAGTGTTTTTTTTTTCTTCCTTTAGAACAGTAAGTTTTAGTCAGCATTTATTTTTGTACATTGCTTGTTTGTCTTGCAGCCAAGTGCCAGTCCCCTAACTTTGCGTGCAAGACTCATACCTCCATGTGTATCCCACCAGAGAAACTGTGTGACAACAGAAATGATTGTCCTGATAGCTCTGATGAAGGCAGACTTTGTGGTAATGCTTTCACCTTTTTGTTTCTTTCACACCTTAATTCTACACAGTTTTATAGCATAGTTAAACTCAATTCTAGTGAAGACCAGTTGGTTACTAATATGCTTGGTATAGTTGTAGTTAACTTTCCCCTCCCGCCCTTTTAAAAACATAAAACAAAAAATACCCATTAACTTGTTAAAAAAAAACTTAAAACCAACACATTTATATTTTCAGCACCTTAATCAGTTGATAAATTTAATAAAAATGTATGAATGCTTAAATTCTCTTTTACAGTTTTCTTATAAACTAACATACAGAGAAAGTGCTTGAGTTAGTATAACATTAATTATTGATGATTGAATAACTCTATCAATAAGTGCTTTTATACTCTTGCATCAAGTTTTTAAAAATAGCATGGGTGTCAGTTCATAAAGCATCAGAACTAGTTTTAAAAAAATCCTAAGTCCTTTCCACAATGCTGAAAATACCAAAGAAAGCATCATTCCTTTTCAAGCCTAGAATAGGTTGTTACAAATTTACTATGTATTAGGCAATAAAAGAAAGAACCTACAGTTCTGAAACAGTAGTGCAGAAAGGATTAAACACTGTCAGTGTTTTTGGTCTAGTTTAAATAATCTACAAGCAGTTTGTATTTGGGTTTTAAGTTAGATGTTAAATTAGTCATGTATTCTAACCTGAACTTTTGTTGTCTAGAGTATGACATGTGCATAAACCATGACTGTGAAGGAACCTGTCACAAATCCCCTGAGGGCTTTGTGTGCTCCTGTCCAGAGAACAAGAGACTGAGGCCTGACAACAAGACTTGTGTTGGTCAGTAACTAGTTCCATGTCATAATTAGGTCAAGTAAGATCAAATCTGTACTTTATATTAGATGAATCTAGTCACATAAAGAGCACACAACTTCTGTATAACAAAAGCATTTATGCATATTAATTGTGTTACATGTATACCTTTACAGCCATAGATTCTTGTGAGAAGTGGGGCGTTTGTAGTCAACTTTGTCAGCAGACTGTCAAGGGACACAGATGTCACTGTAGTCCAGGCTACACGCTGCAGTCAGATCAGTACAGCTGTAAGCCCAATGGTAAGTACTTACAGGTTCTAAAAGTGCTAGCATCCCTGTTCCAAAGTAGCATAATGAAGTGTCATTTCCATCACGCAAGGCACATTGTCATCTCTTTCTGTTTGTGATATCAATTGGCTGTTGTGTTTAGATGAGCAAAATAAAGTCACATTTCCATCATGCAAGCTACATTGTCATCTCTTTTTGTTTGTGATATCAATTGGCTGTTGGGTTTAGATGAGCAAAAACAAATCTCATTTCCATCCTGCAAGCCACATTGTCATCTCTTTTTGTTTGTGATATCAATTGACTGTTGTGTTTAGATAAGCAAAATAAAGTCTCATTTCCATCCGGTAAGCCACATTGTCATCTCTTATTCTTTGTTTCATTTAGACAATTATGACCACAATGTGATTAACTTTTTATTTTCTGTACTATCCAGTCATGTGATCATATTTTTTTCTGATTTGTCCTCAGACCCTGTCCCAGTGTACATAATCTTTGCCAATCGCCATGAGATCAGACGATTGAATGTTGGTAACAACTCCATGGTCCACCTGGTATCCAACCTTCAGAATGCCATTGCCTTGGACTTTCATTACAACCAGTCTCTAGTCTTCTGGACTGATGTCAGCAATGATAAAATTTACAAAGGAGAGATCAATGCCAATAGTGAGTGTCTTTGTCTTCAGCTAAAAGTTATGAGAATGTGGAAATTATGTGGTGCGTAAAGAATGGGTTGGGACATAAGGGTTATAAATGCATAATACATACGTGATGGATAATTCATGTAATGAAGTGGTTATAGATTCGGATGATTAAGAAAAAATTGATACCTTATGTCAAACATTGAATTGATCATATCCTTAAAACTTTGTCTTAGTTGTTGAATAATTAGTTCAAAGAAGTTCTTCAGAAAACAAATGGAGTGGTGAACAGATAGAGAGAAACAGACATATGGGCAGAGAAACAGATATATGGGCAAAGAAACAGATATGGGCAGAGAAACAGATATATGGGCAGAGAAACAGATATGGGCAGAGAAACAGATATATGGGCAGAGAAACAGATATGGGTAGAGAAACAGATATGTGGGCAGAGAAACAGATATATGGGCACAAAACAACCTTTGCTTGAAAGGTTATATGTGACACTGTAGAATTCCTGCGGAAATATTTCCAAACTTCAAATTTACATTTAATTTCAGAGTCAGTCTATCAAATGAACTACTTACTAGTAGTTAGTTGTTAAAGAATCAATTCTTTTTTTTTTTGTTTTATCTTGCCTGAACAAATTACAATGAATGTAAAAACTTGTTTGAGGCTGAAGTTCCTGTTGTTGATTAAATAAATTGTTGGTTCATTGGAGGCTTCAAATTTTACAAAAATGATATTGAAACAGCTATCTGGCTCACATCGTGCCATCCTTGAATATGGTAACTTCCCCTTTCAGACCATACGATGTATAGGGCAGATGATTTAAAGGTCATCTGTGTAGACCATGGTTAACAAGGGTGTCATGTGGCCAGCACAATGACCAGCCACCTTTACTTTTACCCAACTAATGTCATGTACCTCATGCAAAGATACTGAAATTTAAAATCCCAGTCTTCACCAGGATTCGAACTCCGGACCCGCAGTTCAGAAGCTGGGTGAACTCAGAGGTGCCCAAAGATCTCAAAATTAAAATCCCAATCTCACCAGGATTTGAACCTGGCACCCTCCATTTCATAAGCCAAGCATTTTACCACCTAGCCACTGTACTTCCATGACTATGATAAACTTTGATTTATTTTGTGCTTAACCCATTTACACCAAAACATTATTGTGATTGTCTTGTTTTGTCTTTCTTATCAGCTGTCACCAAGATGGAGCCCATCATTGAGTTTGGCCTGGCCACCACTGAAGGTTTGGCAGTGGACTGGATTGCCAACAACATCTACTGGGTGGAGAGTAACCTTGACCAAATTGAAGTGGCCAAGCTGGATGGATCACAAAGGGCCACTCTGATAGCAGGGAACATGACCAGCCCTAGAGCCATTGTACTTGATCCAAGAGTCGGGTTGGTAACATATTTATATAAAACAATAGTAGAACAAAAAATTAACAAACCATTCCATGTGGCCATTTAAGCCCTCAATTGACTATTTTTTTAAAATTCTTTTCAAATAAGAATATGGTCTTCTTTTAGTTGAATCAAAATAGTAATCAATGGTTAAAAAAAACAAACTTAATTTAGGAATCAAGTGATTTAAACAACATTTTAAAGCTTTTAGTTCCTGTTATAAACATAAGCTATAATATTTTTGACTGTAGGAAGCTGTTTTGGACTGACTGGGATGGTTCACATCCTAGAATTGAGTCCTGCTCTATGGCTGGTGAACCTGAGACTCGTATGGTAGTGTTTGACATTCGCAACTACAAAGGAGCTGGATGGCCGAATGGGTTAGCTTTGGATTACGAGATGAAACGTCTGTATTGGGTTGATGCTAGGTTTGTTTTACCTTTGTATTATTTCTCAATTATTATTGCATCATTATTTGCAGCTACTTTGAAAGTTTTTTTCTGGTTTTGTGTTTACAGTTTTTATACAGTTAAACTTGACCTCCAGGGGAAGTAATACTTGAGAGATTTTATTTACAGCCTAAATTGTTCTGATGTACCACCTATATAGGGGAAGTAATCCTTGAGAGATTTTATATACAGCCTAAATTGTTTTGATGTACCAAAAATCCAATTCAATGTTTCTTACCTAAATGTTATTACTCTACTTTCCTTCTTATCAAGAATATTAAATAGTTACCCTATATGAACATAAGACAAAGCAGCCACAGGCAGGTGTCAACTTTTAGCATAAATACTTAGAATGCATAATTTCTGACACATAGCAATAGTAACATTTTAGCTTTATGTGAAGGCAATGTCTGCAAAGGAGTTGGCCATCTGGTAAGCATATTTATTGCCAGTCATAAATTTGTATTGACACACCTCTAGCAATCAGAATAGTTAGATAAATAAAAATAACACTGATTTATTTTCAGATCCGACTCCATCCATAGTGTCTTGTACAATGGCAGTGATCATCGCCTGGTCCTTAAATCGCACAGAGCATTGAACCATCCTTTCTCTCTAACAGTGTTTGAGCATCATGTCTACTGGACCGACTGGAGGTTCAATACACTGGTTATGGTGAGCTGCATGGCTCTGTATTTTTAAATTAGTTTTCAGCATCTTAGACATTTTACTTTTGAAACTATATTCTATATGTTGTATAGATGTTAATCAGGAAGTAATTTTGCCTTCTTCTGCTTAAGTGACTGTATTGCAGAGCATGTGCAAATTGATTTCTCTTATTGCTTTGATTTGATGGATGTTTTAGATGTTTATTTGTTATTAGTTATGTAGCTGATGACTTCTGCCTTTCAAAGTGGGCTCCAAACTAAGTATTTACATTACATATTTTACTAGATCTAGGATTTTTCAACTTTAGCTACTCTAACATAACTAAAAGAAGAAAATGGCGACCCAAGATGGCGGCCGATCTAGTTCTAGATCTATCTATAGTAGAGACCAACTCCTCAAACTTCGTTCAACGAGGAAGCCTCTTCCACCATGTTATGCTCATATAAATTGTCTTTACCCTTCCTCTGTTAGTACAAGGAAAAGAGGGAAAAAAGGAGGACTACGGCAAAGACTGAGACGAAGAGGTTTTCGCCCACCACTTCCTACGATTGTACTGGCTAACGTCCGCTCAATCAGAAACAAAGTGGATGAGATATGTGCCCATGTACGTTACGACCACGTTTTTAGGGAAAGTTGTCTATTGGCGTTTACTGAGACATGGTTAGAGGAGGATGACAACGACAATCTGATTTCTATTGATGGTTTCTTTTGCGTTAGATCTGACAGAACGGCTGAGTCTGAGAAGAAGAAAGGTGGGGGGCTGTGTGTATACATCAACATCAAGTACTGTAACAACTACACGATTAAAAAGAAAATGTGCTGTCCTGATCTAGAACTACTGGCACTCTCATTGAGACCTTTTTATTTGCCCCGAGACTTAGGTGTTATTTACATTGTCCTGGTTTATGTTCCGCCTACAGCCAAGACGGAAGTCGCAGCTGCAATCATCGCTGACGTAGTGCATGAGTTTCAGACAAGGTCACCGGACGCACCAGTAGTTATACTGGGTGATTTTAATAAATGCACCTTGAAGGTTAACCTACCCACCTTCTATCAACACATCTCATGTCCAACAAGAGAGAAAAGAACTCTGGACTTATGTTACTCTAACATCAAAGGAGCATTCACATCTCGTGAAAAGCCACCACTAGGATCGTCGGACCACAAAACAGTACAACTGCTGCCTAATTACCGCACAAAACTGAAAGATGGCAAAGTCATTCAAAAAACTGTACAAGAATGGACTCAAGACAACATTCTCAAACTACAGGGTTGTCTAGACTGCACCGACTGGAATTTGTTTAAAGAGACTACTTCAAATCTGGAAGAATGGGTCGAAGCAGTGACAAATTACATTATATTCTGTGAAACCATGTGTATCAGTACTAGGAGTATCAAGATATTCCCCAACAACAAACCATGGGTCACTGCAAAAATTAAACGGGAAATCATTAAAAAGAGAAGATCATATGTCAGTGGCGACAGACAGGAAAGGAAAATAGCACAACGTAATCTGAACGTCGCTCTTGAGGAAGGCAGGAGAAACTACCGCACCAAGCTGGAAGAATCGATCAAGACAAGTGACATGAGACATGCATGGGGCATCATGAACCAAATGGCAGGAGCGCAAGTCAAAAGTAAAAATAATCTTGCCTCAAGAGACGACGAAACATTGTGCAACGAGTTAAATGAGTTCTATTGTCGTTTCGACACTAATGATTTTAATCATCAAAGACTCAAAGCCCTCGAAGATGTCAAAGTTGACAACTGTTTAGAATTAGTGATTACTAAAGAGCAAGTCTGCAACATTTTCAAAAACGTCAACCCAATGAAAGCTGGTGGGCCTGATGGAATAAAAGGGCGAATCTTAAAAGAATGTGCTGAACAACTAGCTGAACCTTTCCTAGAGATTTTTTCTACATCATTACTAAACCACGAGATACCATCTGTGTGGAAGTCGTCCATAATTGTACCTGTACCAAAGGTTTCCAAACCAAAAGAAATGAATGACTTTAGACCTGTATCACTTACATCAATTGTTTCTAAATGTTTAGAAAAACTTGTTAAAATGTTTCTTCTGAACGATCTTTGTAGTAAATTGGACCCTTTACAATTTGCTTACCAAAAGGGTAAAGGTGTAGACGATGCCATTCTAAATATTTTAAATTGTGTGTACAAACATCTGGACATACCTAACACTTATGTAAGATTGTTTTTTATAGATTTTTCATCAGCTTTTAATACCATACAACTTCATTTACTCATTGAAAAAATGAAAGCGTTGAAGATAAGTCCATATATAATATTATGGGCTAATGAATTTTTGACCCAGAGACCTCAGAGAGTTAGGGTAAACAATGTTATATCAAATGCACGGATAGTTAACACAGGGGCACCCCAGGGAGCTGTAACATCGCCATTATGGTTCATTTTGTATACCAATGATTTTCGATCCGAGAGTCCTTTTTGCTCCTTCACAAAATTCGCTGATGATGCGGCTCTTCTTGCCCTGCTCTCAGAGAGTTCAGACGTAAAAGAGTACTTCAGAGAAATAGAAAACATTGGAAAGTACTGTAAAGATAATTTTTTATTATTAAATGTAAAAAAAACCAAGGAGATGATAATTGATTTTCGTAGGGGAGAGATTGAAAATGATATTGTTACTGTAGCTGGAGAGACTATTGAAATAGTGCAAACCTTTAAATACCTTGGTACAATCTTAGACAATAAACTAAATTTTACAGCAAATACTGATTATATCAGCAAAAAAGGACAGCAAAGATTGCGATTACTAAGAAAACTGTCATCTTTTAATGTTAGCGAAAAGGTCTTAGCTATGTTTTATCACGCTCACATCGGCAATATTTTACATTTTAATATCACTGCCTGGTATGGCAATCTAAGCACTAAGAATAAAAATAAACTCCAGAGAATCCTAAATGCTGCTGGTAAAGTCATTGGCAAAAAGCAAACCCCCCTTGGACAGCTGTTTGATACAAATATCCTTACAAAATCTAAAAAGATTCTAGAAATAAAAAATCACCCTTTGGGACAGAATTTTGTGATTTTACCATCACAAAAGAGATATAAGACACCGATAGCAAAGACAAACAGACACAAAAACTCTTTTGTTCCTCTGGCAATCAAATCATTAAACAGTAACAATCTGATGTAAACTTTTGACATGTAAATTGTGTGTGAGTCTGGTGTGAATGAACATTCTGTTTCTCTTTATAGTTATAATGTTTTGTTTGGTATTATGCACAAATTGTAAGACAAATTTCCTTATGGACAATAAAGATTATTATTATTATTATTATTATTATGTCTTATGAAAGTGACTCGAAAGCTGTGGTTTTCTCTAACAATATGTCACATGGATCAAATTAAAAATGTCATTTAATTTTGGACTGTCCTGTCATATTTTGGTCACTCAGTTATCACTGAAGTTGTGATTCTTACAGTTTCATATTCTGAGCCAACATCTTTATTTAAGCAAGCTGATACAACTTAAAGGCCCTTAAGGCATTACAGTTTCAATTTCCTTGTGCTATTTATCAAGAACATGTAACACCAGATTTTTTTTTTCTTTCAAAAAGTGTTGCTAAATTCTTTTGTGTTATGTTTCTGAAATATTAGTTTTTAAGATGAGAACATGTCATGTGATCAGTTAATTCTGACTTCTTTCACCAGGCCAACAAATTTAATGGTTCTGATGTGACTGTCCTTCACAGAACCTACCAGCAACCATTTGATCTGCAAGTGTATCATCCTAAACGACAACCTCAAAGTTAGTCAAACATTGCCATTTATGTGTGTGTGAAAATATTTGTCTTGCTTGAAAAGTTGCAAATAGTCCTTGTAGAATGGCTTTATAAAATGCTAACCCCTTGCAAGGTGGTACTTGATAATTACTGATGGGATTTCAACCCTGGTTCATTCTGTCATCAGTCCTAATGAAACACTGTGGTAAGGAAGGGGGCTGGACACTTTCAATCAGTATCTTAAACTCATAAGGTGAAATCTTGTTGAAATTATTTGTTTTTGTGTTGAAAACTTCAGCTGCAAAGTAAAGCTTTAAGCTCTGCATTATGAGCTATCTCCACCCTTCACTTTCCCTAAGATCTGTTGACTGTCTTTCTCCATTCCTCTAAGTCTTTTTACCTTGGATTAAATTTCTTTCAGTGACAGGCCTACCCATTCTTTTAAGTTGCTTTCTATGTCTGACTTTTTCCTGGTACTTTTCCCTAAATGAAGATTTTTGCTAGCCCTGAGGACCTTTTGATATTACCATAGAGTTTAAGCTCACATTTTTAGGGCTTTCACTTATTAAAGAAAATAAATATTGACAAATATTGAATATTTTTTTTTTTATTATAAGGTTCTATTCAACTTCTTGTAATAACAGAAATGCTTTTTTAATATTTTTTTTTAGGTCAGAACCCATGTCTCAATAACAAATGCAGTCACCTGTGTCTGATTGGAGACAAAATCAAACCAGTCTGTCGCTGTCCTCACAGGTTTAAGATGACCAGTGATAATTTAAGATGTGAAGGTAGGTACATTTTGTTAGGTATCTTTAGACACTTTACCGTGATTTAGAAGCAGATGGGCAAATTGTGGGGACAGTCTGAGAGACTTGACCAGAAATAAGATGCTTATAAAAAAGTAGATGGAATTTTGAAAGAAGTTAATTACTTTGTTGTAGGATCTAGATATCTTAAAATTAATATTTTATGTTACCCTTAAGTGATTCCAAAAGTCATTTATATAGACCCCAGTGGTCTACTATTACTTCCAAGGGGTCTAAGAGACAAAAAAATCTGGGAACCACTAGCTTAGGCAATTGTTTTTAAATGCTTACCATGTTAGCTTTGTTTGTCTTAGACAACTTTTAATCATATTAGAAAACACAATTTGCAAGTGAAAAATATAAATAGATATTGCACAGTCTGATCAGCTGATAGAATATTAATTTGTTGTGTGTGCCATTATTTTGTACTGTGACCATGACCTTTGTTTTTGTTCCCCCTCCATCAGAAGACAACACTTTTCTGCTGTTCACCAAGGAGAATGAGATCCGAGGAGTTGACCTAGATAATGCCCACTACAATGTCATCCCATCCATCACTGTGCCGTTTGTGGAGAATGCTACAACTATCGACTACGACGTGGCAGTAAGTGAGAAGCTACACAACTATATAATCTCTTTTGAATCCAAAGATCATTGTATCTTATTTATTGCAACTGCATTCTCATTGTTATAGAAGTGAAAGAATTAATCAAAAGAGAACTAAGTATTGTGATGACTATAACATAAATATGTACAGAACTTATAGTAATCACAAAGAGGGTATGACAAGATGTGATGTTTCAAATTAAATTATGAATTGAATGTACTGAATCTGGAGCTATGTAAAATTTTAAGCTAAGATAATATTTGCATATCTCTTTTTGATTCTATAAATTTGTAACTCGGCTCCCAACCCTCAATAATAAACTACCTTGATTTACATTTTACATGCGTTTGTGACTTAAGAATATTTGATTTACTTTAAAAGATAACATAACTGTTTTGTTTATTTTATTGGCTGTCATCTTAAATAACATATTTTTCTTTGTCACACTTATAAATGTGCAACTTCATAAAATGAACTAATTTAATCTTCAATAATAACTTAAGTTCATGCTAACTAATGTATTACTTACAAAAAAATGCATGGGATCTTTGACAATTAGTGTATTAGCTTTTACTGATATTTTTGGATGATCTTCATATACTTAGTAATGCCTAATATATATATAAATTAAATTAATAAAATATTAAATGTAACTAGTAAAATATTGAGAGAAGCTTTCTTGTTATAAATGTTGAAGGGCACAACTACCAGTCAACATGTTTGTTTTTTTTTCATTATGTTAGTTGACCTGATGAGCCAATATTTTATTTGTTTGTGAAGATAGATTATGTTACCTGTTACCTATCCCTTAGTCTTGTGGACCGTTGAACACAAAGCAAGACTTGTAGACTTAGAGATAGATTATACAGTATTTAAAATTTGAATTTGTTTTTATCTCGTGTTCTGTGTTGTGTGATTAATCTTTTAGTCTTTGAAATGCACATTCCTTTTCTTGTGGATGAGCTAAACAATCCAATGCTTTGAATTGATTTTCTAGTTCCATAATGGTCTACTGACCTAGTCCTAAAACTCATCTCCTGAAATATTTCTACCCAACAGGATGAGCGCCTTTACTGGACAGACATGAAGAAGAATGTGATCACTAGTGCTTACCTGAATGGAACAGGAATCACTACAGTCATAGACTCAGGTGAGATGGATAAGCTTTTGCATTTTGAGATAGAAGACACCAATAGCATAGACTAACAGACACAAGCTCTCTTTTGTTCCCCTGGCAGTGAAATCATTGAATAGAAATAATTTGATATTAACATAAACTTTTTTCACATGTAAATTTTGAATGAGTCGGGTATGAATGTACATTTTTTTTTTTTTAGGTTTGATGTTTTGTTTGGTGTAATGCACAAATTGTAAGACGAATTTCCTCATGGACAATAAAGATTATTATTATTATTATTATTATTTAGATTTGAATAACAATAATACACCATTGATTAGTTGGGATGTAATACTTGTTTTACGAGGCACGGTGTCTGAACAGTAAAGCACTTAGCTTCAGAACCTGGGGTTCTGGTTTGTATTCTGGTGAAGACTGGGGTTTTTAATTTCGGGATCTTTGGACTCCTCTGAGTCCATCCATCACTAATGGGTACCTGACATAAAGTTCAAAGTTTAGATCAATAGGTGCTTGTGTCATACACATGACACCTTTGTTAACCATAGGTCACACAGAAACAGATGACCTTTACATCATCTGCTCTATAGATTGTAAGGTGAAAAAGGGGAACTTACTTTAATATTCTTTTTACTAGGCTTGTCATTTCTCTTGTGTTTGATAGTCGTTGCCTCCACAGACTTAAAGACATTTGTCTTTCATTGTCTTGTGTTTTTTCTTCTTTTCTCAGGTCTGTCCAATCCATCTGGTTTTGCCATTGACTGGGTGTCCAGGAACATGTACTTCTCTTCTTATACTGATGTGGCAGGCTACATCTCGGTGGCCAAGCTGGACGGTGCCTTCCGCAAAGAGATCTACAGATCAGATGCCAAAAGTGTATCTAAACCCAACTCTATTGCCATACATCCATCAGAAGGGTTAGTTTGTTTTGTTTTTAAGCTGTTATCATAAGTGATAACTCTCTTTTTTTCCCCTTACACCAAAGAGGAGGATCTCTTTAGGGCATTCACTAATCCACCACATTGACCCTTTAATCTCATGTTTTTGTTTAGTTTAGTAAAGTGTCTGACTAAAGACTATTATTACATTGGAACTCAAAACTACCTGCATGATGGCAGGGGAAGAGAGCAGTATTCAAACTTGGGAGCATTGCAATGCCATTTTGAAACATTTACTAATGCAATCAGCTACTTTTCTTTATCTAGCTATCCTCTTATATCTATTTCATGTTATATTTGTTAACAATTCAATAGTGTTTTAAACTGTATTTTTAAATAGTTTTTGTTCAAAAGAAATGTAAATGTTATGTTTATTTCTGTCACAAAAATCCTTAACTTTCTTATTTCCTAAACATATTTCTCTTGTATTTTACCTCTAGAAAGTCTTTCTATGAAAATAGACATTTGATTTTGATCAGAGTTTGAATTTGAATGTGTAACATTTCACTAAATAGTTCATATTTTACTGCTTTTTATAACCTATTTGAAAAAGAAAATTATTTTTTTTTTACAATATTTTGTTTCAATACTATATTTTAATCTGACAGTATCATGTTCTGGTCAGACATGGGAGGTAACACCATCTGGAAGGCAGATATGGATGGCAAGAAGTTCCATGAGTTTGTGACTGTATCTAACAAGGGAGCACAAAAACCAGCCAGTGAGTTTTAGCATTCTTTTGAAATACAATGTGCTGTCTTCATAGTAGCTCTAGTCACTTTATATTCAATGCTTTTTTTTTTTTTGGTCTTGCATTTCCGCATGTAACTTCAGATTTAAAGAAGATTACATCCTAGCCCAGGTTGACATGAGATGATGGCAGGCAAAGTTCCAGCCTGTGACCATTGACACAACTATCCAGACTAGATATCATACGATGAGGCTCCATCAGCCATCTGTATCAGACTTTTATTCATATTGCAGAAGTACTTAAGATTTCCTTGCAATGTCAATAAAAATCCCTTACTATGTAAATGAGAATGTCGTTACTTCAGCAGGTGAACTACAAAAATAATATAAAAAAAAACATTCACCAAAAATACTATTATAGAGAAATATGGTTTTGCACAAACTCTTTGTCAAAGATAACTTTATGAGCTAAACATAAAATCTGAAATAATTTTATGTTGAAAGGAATTAATTTTGACGGACATCCATATTATTTGAAGTGTAATACAAACTCGTTTAATTCAAACTCCCTACCTATTTCCTCCAAATGAAGTAGATTCCAAGTACATGACATGTGTGCCATACAGTTATGCATAAATAAGATGATGCAGGTTAGCCTTACCCTAAGGATTTCAAGGCAGGCACTTGATTGGAATCCACAAGCAAACCTGGGATTAGTCAATCATCAGTGAAGCTGAGGATACTGGAATGACATGAGAGCAGATGAAAAAAACTGCTGAGAACTGAGTTCGGTGGAGAGGTGTGGTTGCGGCCCTATGCTCTCCTGGGAATTCATAAGATTAAGTCATATGTCAATCATTTCACAAAGTGGATTCAATTATAATGAAAATTCTTTCAAATATATAGTTAAAACTTCAAATCCAATTATGAACAAACAAAATGTTTTATAATAGAAATGTTTAAAAAGTACTCATTTTGTCTTATCTATTAAACAAATGATGTAATTCTAATAATTTTTGTTTTCTCCATTGCATGTCAGGTCTAACTGTGGACATAGATACCAACAGATTGTACTGGATTAGCCGAGGGGAAAAGGCCATTTTCTGGTGTAACATCTCCTTGTCTATCTGCAAGCCCACCTTGGACCAGAACATCCCTATTGAGGACCCCATCTCCATGGCCCTTTACACTCCAGAGAAACCAGGGGGACAGGGCAAGGACAAGATCTTCTTCTATGCCAACAATACCTACATTATCAAGGTGATGCTTTAGAATGTTATTTTTTTTGGTTTTTATTTTCAATGGATAGCTTCTTCAGTGGCATAGCAAGGTAGGGGGGAGAATTTGAAAATCCCCCGGGGCCCCCACTTGAGGGGGGGGCCCAAATGAGTGTTTTTTACATTAAAAATTAAGTATTACTTGAAATGTAGGGCCCCCAAAGAGGTAAGTCCCCCCGGGCCCCGAAACGATGGAAAATTTCTAGCTACGCCCCTGAGCTGCTTTGAAAATAATCTTAGATGGGAAAATTTTAGGGTTTAATTAATAAAAATCCTTTTGTAACCATTTGTTATTGTTCTGACATGGTTACTATGTGTGGTCAACCGTGACACACAGTCAAGTGTTGGGTACCTGGGAGTTAGGGGACTTGTAGAAGTCATGGGCATATTGAAAACAACCAGAAGGAAAATTATCTAATAGAGTTACTGTATATAATATTAATTGTACATATTTTACTATTAAATCTAATTTTATATAATTAAAGGAACTTTTTTCTTCACAATTATTTACTGAATTTATTTGTAATGGTCTAGTGTTGTAATGTGTTACAATTCAATACCTCCAACTCTAGTGAATTCAATCAGCTACGGGATCACTGCTAAAAAAAAAAAAATCCACAGATGTTCTTTTATAAACATAATGTTAATTCTCAGAATGAGAAAATGTCATCTTGTCTTATTTATCCAGTCTCTATTATAACTAATTATTCTTTAACCTTAAAACTGTTCTCATTATTTCTGTCTAAACATATATTCCGCTTTGGCTCTAGATTAATACTAAATAAAATTTTACTACTTGTACCCTGACTTAAGTGAGAGCTATATTCCATCATAGATTTTAGGATAAATTTTTAGCCTGTCCAGTTTTTATGTTACCCAAGAATCAGAAACATTTGTTAGTAGTACTTAGTCACCTGATGTCCTCTTTGATTATTGGTCATAGAACATAAAAGTACTTTTGAAAATTTAAAACAAATTGAAACAAAGATAAGGCTGAAACTTTTAAATAAATGATTAGTTGAAAAAGTTGTAACATTAAGATAAGCTCTTCTTTAAATGATGTGGTTAGACCTTTGACCTTTTTCTTATGTTGTCACAGAATGAGAATGGGCACCAAAAAACATTAAGAGAAGATGCCCAGAATGTTTATGACCTGAGAGTTTATGATCCCAAGAGCAGGAAAGAAAGTAGGTTCTGTTTTATTTTACTTCAACAAGAAACATTCACTGAATTGGATTTCAGTTTCTGTTGAACATGAATTGCTGTACTTCTTTCTATTTTAATCCAGGCAGATCATTTTTAACAATTTTTGGGGGCTCAAACATTTACATAGCAATATTTGTTCAAGGAAAACATTTGGTTAAACTTAAAGCTATTCCAAAAAATATCTAGTTTTGAAATCCTAATCAAGAGGAATTCTTTCTCTTGTCATTTTATTATAATGATAAGATAAGTAGTTCTTGATTCTCTCCCTCACAGTTAAAAATAATTGTGCCATCGCCAATGGAGGCTGTGAGCAGCTCTGTTTACCTAAGCCCAGTGAAGGGATAGTATGTGAATGTACAGTTGGTTACAAGACAGTCAATGGCAGTAAATGTCAAGGTAAGACATTGAATTACCAACAAATTAGACTTCCACAGTCTTTCTCAGAATTAACATTGGACCTGGCTATACTCCCTAATGCAGTGTTTCCCAAACTTTTTCCATAACAGAATGCTTTGCACATATTTTGTATTTATTGCAACACTTTGCTTTTTTTTTTAGAGGTTAATTCATGTGGTGGCCTACTACTTACTACTTAATTATTCCAGTAATTCATAAAATACCTATTCAGGCCTAGCGTTCATCTGAACATAGTTTGGGAAACACTGCCCTAATGTGTCCACTATGCCACAACCAGTGACATGGCAATGAGCTATTGGTCTAAACTGTCCACAGGTTGTAATTTCATAGGTCTATGTTCAGGCCTTTTATATTGATCGGTCTCGATTTTATTATTTACAAATTCTAATTATATTTTAACTTTTTAATTATTGAATAAAAATCTTTTCATTCAGCTCAATTTTGAATTTAGACATCTACAGCTGTGGACTGACTCAATTAGTTGTAGAGGGTTCAATTTTATATTGGTACTTAAGCATTTCCCTTCATTGTCATCATCAAACTCCATTTGTGTGGGGGGATTGAGAGGTTCAAATCCTCTCTTGAAAAAGTACTGGACAGAAACCATGCTGTTTTGCATAATGCATATATGTCACAAAGAGCAGGGTGCCAGGACATCCACTCTGTTATCAGCAGCAGACGCCTTGGCTGGCTCGGCCACGTTCACAGAATGCCAGTAGGTAGACTACCACAAGATATACTGTATGGCAATCTTATTGAAGGCAGGAGAGCCGCTGGTCGCCCACTTTTACGGTATACAGATGTATGCAAATGCGACATGAAGCTATTAAAAATCGACACTAGCAGCTGGGAAAAAGTAGCACTGGATAGATCCACATGGAGAGAGAGCATAAGAGAAGGGTCTCAGATTGCAGATGCCATACACAACAGAAGCATAAAGAAGGCTGAAAATGCAGCTGCACCTGGTGATTTTATATGCCCAACCTGCAACCGCTGTGTATCAAGGATTGGCCTCTTTAGCCACACAAGAAGTTGCAAAGGGGAAAGATTGTCTCGAGATGTAAAATGCCACAGTTCAGTTCATATATGAGAATTTGTGGTTTCCCAAGCCTGGGGGCTGTCAAAAAGAACATGAGACACAAAAATTTCCTCTTCTTCCCTGCCTCACTCCTTTTGGGGATTAATTAAACCCTGCCCATATCACCAAGTTTTTCCTTAGAACAAGTAACATTCATTCTTTGGCATCTGTCTTTTAAAAAGAGGTCAATAGACAGTCACTTAAACTTTTGATTACTTACTTTTAATGGTGACTCTATTTACTTGTACTTGTAGGTTAGTACAGACTTTTAAGTTTTTGTAAACGTGTCATTTTAATAGCCAGTAACCTTCAAATAATCAAATATTTGTTTTAAAAAAATTACTATGTTTGTTCATTCCTTACATGGTCAGACTATATCAATGCCACTTGTTGATCAGGAAACATGAAAAGGACCAAGATGTCTGTGTGTAGTTGCTGTAGTTGTGTCTGTTCTATTAATGGCAATGTGAATGTTTCTGTTGTGTTGTTTGTATATGAGAAAAGAGTCTTTGTAATCATAACGAATTTCCATAAGGATCAATAAAGCAGTCTTAGTCCAATGAAATTTTTTTTAGCTTTTTTTTAATGCTGTTATTTTAAAAACCACCAATGCTCATAAAACAGTTTGGGTTTCTATACTATAAATAGTTTTATTATGAAAAGGGAAGAAATAATTGTCAGCTGAAGAAATTATTTTAGGCTTAACCAGGCTGTCATCCTCCTTTAACCTGTAGGCATAGAGACCTTCATTCTATATACTCAAGCATCTGAGATACATGGAATGACCTTGGACTTGAATGCCAGTGTGCCAGCCCTGGCTTCCATCTCAAAAATCTCTAGAGCTACATCAGTGGACTTTCATGCAGGTTAGTGAAAAAATACATTGAACTTTAACCTAATAGCTTCGATTTGTGGTTTGAATAATCTTTTCCATACCCTAAGCAAAGAGAGGTGATTCCAAATAAAAAAAAATCTTAAAAATTAGGCATTTTGAAAAAATAATATAAATTTTTAGATCTCATAATACTAATAAAAAAATAAACAACTTTTAATAACAGAACAATATCTAGCTTAAAAAATATACTTTTAATACCTTTAGAATATAAAAAAGCTTCAAAATACTCATTTTCCTGAATGGGGGCTTGAACACTGGAGCTATGGGACTGTTCCTTTGACAAATTATTACAAAAAAAATTACTGAAAAGCGATACACACCAGGTTTTCACTACAAAAACAGTCACCATGCTCTTGTTCTCAGTTGAAACTAGACATGATGAGCTCTTCATATGGGAAAGTTTAAAAAACTGTTACTAGCAACCCAATGCATTATCCTGCTGTATGACTTTAATGTAAAAGGCACACTGTACTGCTGCAGGAGCTATTGGGTTAACAATTTTTTTTTATAAAATGTTTGAACAGCAAAGCAGACAGATGTCACTTTCTTATGTGGCTAAATTATTCATCCTTTTTTAAAAAAGCGATATTTTATTAAAGGTGTTGTTTATTTTTAGCTCAAAAACTCTATTATTGTGTATACTGGCTCTTATAATTCTATGTATGTATGCTTAGGCAATGGCCAGATCTACTGGGTGGACAGTGAGCTCCGGGTCATCTCTCGTATCAAGAGGGACCTTAGTGGACGAGAAGTGATTGTGTCGCAGGGCATTGCTGGTGCAGAGTCCCTTGCGGTGGACTGGATAGCTGGTAACATATTTTATTTTTAAGTTTATCATAATTATATGAAGGCTTATATTTATTATGGAACAACATCAACCTTATTTACTATTTTAATAATATCTGGTTGTTCTGCTATGAACATGATCCTTGAATCTTTGTGACAATAATATACTATTAATGTTATCATTACTTTGTGTAATAATTTGAATTTTAAAAAAAAGAAAGAATACAATGCATTAACTGGAATTACTATATCTCAATTTTAGAAAGCATGTTAGGGAATAAATATAAATATCTAAAGTGGGAAACAGAATTTATGCATTTTTTTTCATATTTGATGATATTGATGATTGCTTAGAACTTTTTAAGCATCTAAACTGTATACAAACAAAATGAAAATGGAGACAAATCAGCAACCTGTGAATAGAGAAATTAATGATAGAAAGAGCCAAGGAGTTAAGATTTCTAGAGAAAAAACAACTTGAGATACTAAGCTCATCACTTGTTTCATTAGGCGACAATGTGAATGTATCTATGTATTATATATTATGTATTAAAGGCACATCCCTTGTTCTATATGCTAGGACAAATTTGTACAAATGCTCCTTCTCAAGTGCTATAAGAGCATGGAATGGGTTGCTGAGCCAGCCAAAAAAAAAACAGTGACTTGGCAGAGTTTAAGTCATTGGTTAACATTCATGACACATAGGACATAAACTTCTTCTTCTTTGAAGTAACGCCTGTATTTTCTAAGATAAGATATGTATTAGACTAACTTCCAATCTTTTGGCAGGTAATATCTATTGGACTGACCAAGGACACAACACCATTGAAGTGACCAGACTGGATGGCAGTAAAAGATATGTGGTGCTCCATGATGATATTGAGAAACCTCGATCGATTGTTGTGCATCCTGTCAAAGGGTAACTCGCAATTTTGGAGCCTAATCTTTGAAACATAAATCTTCATTCTTTAAGTTTCAGAAATAGATTAGCTCTACCTTGCAAATTCAAATCTCTAAAGGGAAATTTTATCAAATTCTATAATTTTAGATTTCTGTATTTTGTCAATGGGGTGAAAGACCCAAGAATCGTAAGAGCTCGACTGGATGGCTCAGGCAGGATAGACTTTGTGAATTCTATGAATTCTACCGACAGGCAGATTAAAGGACCTACCGGCCTAGCTCTTGACTATGAAACAGGTGACCTTTACTGGTGTGACAAAGATCGTGATGTCATTGAGAGGGTTACTGAGAGCGGGGTCAGATCATTAGTTGTCACCACCAATCTGACTGACTGCAGTAGTCTTGCAGTCCACAGAGAGAAACTCTACTGGGCAGATATGTAAGTATCATTTGAATTTCTTCTAAAAATATATTAAAAGTATTATAGTTAAACATCTTTCTTATATTTGGTATATTGAAGAAGATGCTACAAAATATTAAAGTAATACTGGAATTCAGTCTTTGTGCTATAATTAGTAACTTTTCTTCTCTCATCTGCTCCTTGACATTTGTTGTAGGGGTGCTGCGAGAGATCTCGAAACCAAATCTCTCCCCCTTTTTGTTTTTTGATCAATATCTCTTCTTGGCAGGATATGAAGAGAGAGGCTAGGCAGTGGCTTAGAGTTGTACTGTGGCTTAGAGTGGTTCTGTGTCTTAAGTTGTACTTTGGCCACTAGTAGCCACGGAGCTCCACCGATATAATATCGACATAGCAGCACTAAGCGAGACTCGACTTGCAGATGAAGGTGAACTATGTGAAAGAGGTTCTGGATATACTTTTTTCTGGAGCGGTAGAAGCACTGAAGTACGACGTGAATCTGGAGTCGGCTTTGCCATAAAGACATCATTATTACCTAAACTAGTCGGGCCTCCCAAAGGAATTAGTGACAGACTAATGATCTTAAAGCTGCCTTTACTAAACGGGAAGAAACACATTTCCATTGTTAGCTGTTACGCACCCACCATGACCAACCCAGAGGACGTCATAGCAAAGTTCTACGAAGAACTAAACTCCACCATACGTGATATTCCAAAAACAGAAAAGCTACTCATTCTCGGTGACTTCAATGCAAGAGTCGGCTCTGACCATCACATCTGGAAAGGAGTCTTAGGCAAATTTGGGATAGGTCAATGCAACAGCAACGGATTATTACTACTCCAGACCTGTGCTGAACACAAGCTGCTCATATCAAACACAATATTCAGTCTTCCAATGAGAAAGCGAACCTCCTGGATGCATCCCCGCTCAAGACACTGGCACCTCATAGATTACGTCATCACCAGACAATCTGACCGTCAGGACATACGTGTCACCAAATCTTGCTGTGGTGCAGAGTGTGGAACAGACCACCGCCTCATCATCACAAAGCTCAACATTCGTATTCAACCTAAGAGACGTCCGCAAAAATCTAAACCCCTAAAAAGGCTAAACACTGCAAGCCTAGCGGATGACAATACTGAAAAGTCGTTCGCAGATGCGATAGAGAACTGCCTCAAGTCCACCTCTCTAATTGAATCGAATGTAGATAAAAGCTGGGAATGTTTCAAAGAAGCTATCCATAGCACAGCATTAAGCATACTCGGACCTATGGAGAAAAAGCATCAGGACTGGTTTGATGAAAACAGTACTGAGATCAGAAAACTGTTAGATGAAATGCACAAGCTCCATAAACTGTATCTGAACAACCCAAACTCCCAGTCCACTAAAGATGCATTCACCAACATCCGCAAAAATGTGCAAAAACAGTTACGCCAAATGCAAGATACCTGGCTTAGCAAGAAAGTGGAAAAAATACAGGAATTTGCCGACAAGCACGACATGAAGAACTTCTTCCATGCCATAAACGAAATCTATGGACCCACAAAGTCAGGCTCATCCCCTCTATTAAATGCTGATGGGACAATCCTATTGACAGATAAGGAAGAAATCCTAAAACGCTGGGCCGAGCACTTCGAAAAGGTTCACAATACACCTTCCATCATAAATGAAGCGGCCATAGACAGGCTACAGCAAGTACCAATAAATGAAAAAATGGATGACCCTCCCACGCTAAAGGAAACCGATCTTGCCATTCAACAGCTTGCAAGCGGAAAAGCCCCAGGAGCTGACTCCATTCCCGCAGAGGTCTACAAAAAAGGTGGACTACCCCTGATCGAAAGACTTCATGAGCTATTCTTAATTGTGTGGGAAAATGAGTCAATACCACAAGACTTTAAAGATGCCACAATTGTTCATCTATACAAGCGAAAAGGAAACTGCCAAATCTGCGACAACCATAGAGGGATATCTCTTCTTTCTAATGCTGGAAAAATCCTTGCACGCATCCTACTAAATTGGCTCATGCAACACATAGAACATGGTCTACTACCAGAAAGTCAGTGCGGCTTCAGAAAAGAGCGTGGAACCATTGACATGATCTTTGCGGCAAGGCAGCTCCAGGAAAAATGCCAAGAACAAAATGCTGACCTCTTCTCAATATATGTCGACCTAACGAAGGCATTCGACACTGTCAGCAGGGAAGGTCTCTGGAAGATTATGTCAAAGTATGGCTGTCCACGAAAATTCAATACCATGGTGAGACTATTCCACGATGGCATGAAGGCCCGTGTCCAAGAAAGTGGTGAACCATCAGAGCCCTTCGAAGTATCAAACGGGGTAAAACAAGGCTGTGTCCTAGCACCTACACTGTTCAGTATCATGTTCTCCGCTATGCTGACAGATGCATTCACGGATAGAGAAAACAAAGGAATAAATATAACATACAGATTTGATGGTGGCCTATTCAACCCGAGGCGGCTCAAAGCAAAATCAAAAACAAATTCAGCAGTAATCAGAGACTTGCTATTTGCTGACGACTGCGCCCTAAATGCCTGCTCTGAAGACGATCTACAAAGCCTCGTCAGTGACTTCTCAAGAGCATGCTCAGACTTTGGCCTTACCATTAACACAAATAAGACTGAAGTCTTATATTTACCTGCTCCTGGGAAAGCCTACTCGGATCCAAGCATCACTATAAATGGACACGATATAAATGCAGTGGACAAATTCACATATCTTGGCAGTACACTCTCCAGAAATGGAAATATCGATAACGAAATCAACCTTCGCATCGCCAAGGCCAGTGCATCATATGGCAGACTATCAAACAATGTTTGGAACAGACGTGGTATCACCACAAACACTAAGCTAGGGGTCTACCGAGCCGTCATCCTACCTACATTGCTCTATGCCTCAGAAACATGGACAGTATACAGAAGACATGCCAAGAAACTAAATCACTTTCACATGACATGTCTAAGAAAAACACTAAATGTCAAATGGCAGGACAGAATGCCAGATACTGAAGTCCTTCAAAGAGCTGGTTTGAAAAGCATCCACACAATCCTGATGCAGTCCCAGCTGCGATGGGCAGGACACGTGTGCAGGATGGAGGACCACCGCATCCCAAAACGTCTCATGTATGGCCAATTAAGAGAAGGCAAGCGCTCTCAAGGTGGTCAAAAAAAGCGCTACAAAGACACCCTCAAAGCTTCTCTAAAGGAGTTCAACATTGACCCAGGCACCTGGGAGACAGAGGCACATGACAGAGTATCATGGCGCCGCGCTGTGAGATCCGGCGCACAGGTTGCTGAGGAAAAAAGAACAACGCTTGCGAAAGAAAAACGCCAGAGAAGGAAAGCAAGGCAAACGACACTAGCTCCAGCTGGAATTACCTGCCCAGAGTGCGGCCGAACATTCCAGGCTCGCATAGGTCTCACCAGCCACATGAGGAGGCACAAAACCCCAGTGCAAAGCCCTCAGCCCACTGGATGACAAAGTGGTCATCATCGAACCACGATGGACGAACTATATAACTTTGGCCAAGAGGAATTTTGTTCAATAAGTCATCATTTACATGACACTAATTGTAGGGTAACAGTAATATTTATCTGATTATAATAGTAATGTCTCTTATTGCATTTTTCCAGCACTGACCTTCAAGGCTCCATTAAGTACATCAACAAAGCTTCCAACACTGGTAAAGACTACAATGTCTTAAAGTCTAACATCACCAAGTTGAAAGACATCAAGGTGTTTGACATCAGGGTACAATCTGGTAGGTCCTACAAGCTTGAGTCTAAGTATCTGGTAGGTCCTACAAGCTTGAGTCTAAGTATCTGGTAGGTCGTACAAGCTTGATTCAATATATTTTAAAAGAATTTTCATGGCAACATGAATATATGAATGTTTCTGTTTGATTTTTTTAGAGCAATGTCATAATGTAGAAAGTTTTTATCAAGTTTCCTTGTTCAATGTTTGCATAAATATAAAACTTTGATTTAAAAAAATTAATTTAATTCAGTTTTTGTTTGATTTATTAGAAAAAAAAAACAAAAACACCAAGACCTTCCTTTCAGTTTTCTTTTGAATTTATTGTATAAGAATTTTTTTCTAAAATAGTATACAGCTGAAATTTTAGCCATTATGCATTAAAAAATTTTTTTTTTCTTTTTTTGTCCTCTAATGCTGTTTACTTTCTCCCTCCAGGTTCAAATCCTTGTGGGTTCAGAAATGGTGGCTGTGAGGAACTGTGCTTGTTCCGGGGTGGTAAAAACTTCACCTGCGCTTGCTCACACGGTAAACTGATGAGCAATGGCAAAAACTGTACAGGTAGTTTGACAACAGTTTTTTTTTTGTTTTGTTTTTAATGTGTATCTGTGGCTCAGCAGATTTATGATGAAAAGTTGACAGTGTATTTGTGTATCAGTGGTGCCAAAAATACGGCCCATCAGGCCTGCAAAGTATGCCCAAAATATGGGCCATCCGGCGTGCAAAGTGGTTCCATCTGGCCCACTGAAACATTGCACAAAGTGTAGAAAATCCACGTCCCCCTTTTCCAAAAAACAAGTAAGGTTGGGCATCACTATTGTGTATGAATAGACTGGTACTGTATTACTTCTGATTTATAAAAGCCTGCCCATGTGTCTCTGGGTATCAAGTATACTCCTCAGCAGGGCCCGCCTTTCAAATTTTTGGGCTGTTAATTGTTGAGTTAGAACCCAAACCAATGACATTATTAAAATGTTTTTTTCTTATTTCAGGTATTTTATATTAGAAATCCAGTCCCTTTTCACTGATTCCACTTTAACTGGCATTTCTTTATACCTTACTTGGCCTATTGTCATAATTTGTATTGTCAAATAATTTTTTTTATAAATGAACTTTTTTTTCATATTTTAGCTTAACCTCTAGATGACTTCTGTAAATGTTAAAGGCTGTGGGTCTTATATCTTATTTTCAGAATATGACTCATTCTTATTGTACTCTGAGATCAATGCTTTGAAGAGCTTGGTCTTGGCCAACAGCACTGACCAGAATGCACCTCGGCAGACCATTCAGAATGACACACACATGAAGAATGTGATAGGACTGGCTTTTGATTATGCAACACAGAGAATTTTTTTCAGCGACATCCAGCAGGGCAACATCCAGTCTGTGTTCTTCAATGGCACTGGATTCACACTCATTCTTGAAGGTGAGGATACCTTCAGGAAGTATTCTCCCTTTTGATATAGCTTCTTACTAGGAAAGAGGGCAAGGTTTAAATGTTGTGTTTTTTTACAATCTTATTATAACTAAAAATAGTCATAATTACGTAAATGTAGCACACTTCAGGTTACAGTTATAAAGGTTAAAGTGTTGTACTTCAAAGTGTAACCATTTCAATTTGTTTTCAAATTTAGAAGTAAGACAGTGTTGAAGTACTACTTGGTGTATCCATTTCAATATGCATAAATAAATTATTTGAATATGTTTACCATTAAAAACATACAAAATACTTTAATACATACATTTGAACTTTTTTGTTTGCTTTAATGTCTTTAAAAGGCTTACTTGATTGACTATAAATAAAGTCACTTAACAAAAGTGTTTTTAAATTTTCTCATATCTCTCAATAAAATGGGTATTGATTTTTAGTGGTATACAACTTCTAACTAATTTTCATCTTTGTATTATAGCTATTTATTTTTACATATCTTTAAATATGCACATATTCTATGTGTAAATAAGTGTATTATATTTTGGTGCTACCAGTAATTTAATAGTATAATATCAGAATATGTAGAGATTTAATTATTTCTATTTTTTTGGGTTGCTAAGCAACTTATTCCAAATTTCAGTTCCCTTAAAATGAGGATTGTTTTCTTTTTTTGGCCATTAATGTGTCTAGTATTAATGACCTTTTCTGGTAGAGACTCTGCATATCTTAATAGCTTGCTGACTTTTCCAGGTATTGGTTCTGCTGAAGGTTTGGCATTTGATCCCCTACAGCAGCATCTGTACTGGACCAGCTACTCTGGGTCTAACATTAACAGAATTTCCTTCCATGGAAACAAGCCTAAGAATGAGGTCTTCTTTCAGCTTGAGGCCCTTGACCACCCCAGAGATATTGTCATCAACTCTTGCATCAGGCGGGTCTTTTGGACCAACTGGAGTGACCGCCGGCCATCCATTCAGGCTGCAGCCTATGACAGCGAGGGTAAGACCAATAGCACGCAGTCCATTATCACTGACAGGATTCGGACTCCGAACGGGCTGACCATTGACCACAAGGCTTTGAAGTTGTATTGGTCAGATGCACGACTGGACAAGATAGAAAGATGTGACTTTGATGGGAGCAATAGGATAGTAAGTGTTTCGTTATGAGCCCTTTTATAAAAAAAAGTGTTTTTATTAAAGCAAAATAGATTTAAGTTTTATGTAAGAAAAACATTTAGATAGAATAGGGCTGCTGTTCAATTCTTATGTTTTAAGCATTAGACATTGTCACATTATCCATAAAGCTGTATTTTTTCTCTGCTGTTCAATTCCCAGTGAACATTAAACTGGGTATTAAGGTAGAAAGATTTTTAAGGGTTTTTGTTTTGTTTTGTTCTTTTTCTAAGGAGAGATTCAGAAAGTAGTGTTTTTTTTTTTTAATTAAGTTTTGATTTTGCTACACAATTTTTTACCATGCCATAAGAATTGAATCTAGATCTAGTTGTTTGATAAGTAGTTTCAGTTTTAGGATTATTCTTGCTAACATTTGTACAGGTGATAGTCACATCTATACCCCAACACTCATTTGGCCTTGCTGTGTATGGTGACTTCCTGTACTGGACTGACTGGCTGCTAAGAGCTGTCATCAGAGCCAATAAGTATGATGGCTCCAGAGTGACCTGGCTCAAGCAGAACATCCCTCGTCAGCCAATGGGAATTATTGCAGTGGCTAACGACACTGATGACTGTAAGTTATCATATTGTTTGTTAGTTGTCATCAAATTTAATGTTCTTGGAATATTTTTCTTTGTTAATGCCATTGTTGTGTTGGCTTTATTATTCTTAATTTATGGTCATATTTTCAGCAGACTCAATCCCCTAATGCAGTGTTTCACCAACATACCAGATGAATAAAATTGTTTGGGTTGAGATAATTCATAGAATTTGGTCCACTGGTTGTTAAATTTGAGCTTCTGTTCCATGTCTATTAGTCTGTTCCTTATTTTCGACTTAATGTCTCACAAATGCAGAAAAAAACAATTTCACATAATTATGAAGCTGGGAAAGCCAAGATGTATTTCAGATTTTTTTCTGTTCAAACCGAATGCACATGTTGCATTTCTAACCTGAGATGAACTCCGATTGGTGACAAGGCAGGGAGACCTAGGTCTCCTGTAGTGGTATTTGTAACCAGAATGGTGTTGTTTATTTTTAGGACTTTGCCTGAAGTGGGCTTATTTTGTGCTTTTGAAAAACATCCTTATTCATGACTTGATATTTGTAAAATTTAGTTTTAAGATGTAAAATAACGCCATTAATTTGTATAATTATAAAATCATATAATATTAAAGAAAGCGAATTAAAACTTATCAATAATTTATTAACTGGCTTTTGGATGATGGGTCAAAATCATACAAAAAGTTTATCAGCATGCTTACATGAATTTGGTAGCATTAGTAATATAGTTCATCGTTAATGGTAAAAGGATTCCTTTATTCAAGTTTAATTATTTGATTGTTAGCATATGTTTATAAATAAATAAAAAAAAAAAACATTCTTGTAAAATGTCCTGATTTATCCTTGTGCAGGTAAACTGAACCCCTGCTATGAGAATTCTTTTGGTTGCTCTGACATATGTATAGTGAATGAGAGAGGGGATGCCACTTGTCAGTGTGGAGAACGCAAAAAACTTCTGCCAGATGGGAAAAGATGTGTCTGTAAGCTATAATACATTGATATTTCCCGAGTTAAGATTATATAAAACTGACAAATATAGTTATCTATAAGTCTCTACATTATTTAGTATAGATAGATTAGTATTTTTCTTTAATAAAATGACAAAAAAAGATTTGTTAATGATAAAACAGAAGCTACTTTAAACTACAAAATAAAAGGTTTGGCTTAGTGACATTCTGTATGCTACAAATTTGTTTAAAAAACAAAAAGGAATGTGATGACTTAGTGTTAGAGTTCACTGCTGTTGAGCTGAAATCCTGGGTTTAGATCCTTGGGATGACAATGTTTTGGAGTCAGAATTCAAGAAAATTCTTAACAAGAGGAACCTATTTTTCTCCTGAGTACTTAATACCTGTTCAATAAAGTCTTTTTGATGTTGTTCCTACTACACCATTTGTAACCCCAATCACTTAAACTCTGGTATGCCTTATGGACTTTGTAGTCTCAATCTTTTAAATAAGCAGTTTGAAACTTGTGCATCTCTTGAGAATATAAAATTTGTTTTCAGCGGAGTCTGTGCAGAACTGCGCCAACGATGACTTTGTCTGTGAAGATGGCAGCTCCTGTATCAATTATGAAAGGACTTGTAATGCCATATCTGACTGTAATGATGCAAGTGATGAGTCACAGGAGTTTTGCAGTATGTTTTATTCTTCTTTTGTGTTGCATAGTTATTAAGGAATATACTCAAGAATGAGTGATAAAAGGCTGGTACGCACTTTCATGAATAAAGTATTAACGTATGTGTTTTGTATGTTATGACTAGATAATAGGAGGTGTCCAGCCCACTTCTACCAGTGTCAGAACAGCACTAGGTGTGTTAAGACCACCAGGCTCTGTGATGGTCACAGTGACTGTGAGGATGGCTCGGATGAGCTCAACTGTGCCTGCAATGAGAATGAGTTCCGCTGCAGTGACGGCATGTGTATCCAAGCTAAATATAGATGTGATTTTGATGGAGACTGTCCAGACCTATCTGATGAGCTGGGATGCAGTGAGTGGCTAGTGTTAATAATTAATGATACATAATTAATTGTAAATACATATTATAATGTTCTAGATGTAAACTTACTCTTTTATAAAAATACACCATTTTTACAACTATTAATAGTAAAAAAATAGGGAAGACAAGGTTAATAACGATTAAAATTCATCCTTACATTATGAAAACAATTATGCAAAAGGTTTTTTTTTAAATAATATTACATAATATATTTTATAATATTACAAAACATACTAATAATATATGTTTTTTGTTATACAAGCTAACTTACATTATAAATAAATTGTTTTCTTTGTTTTAAAAGAGAAAGAATGTATTGAGTATGTATATAAGTGGAATGTGTTTTAAAATGACATTTAATAAGCAGTGTGTCATATTAAAGAAGTAGAGGGCAATGTTCTCACTACTGTAAATATATGCTTAGACATTTAACCTAATGGAAAAGTTTCCTCCTTAAGGCCTTGAATGATAGATTGGCTCTTTACAAGACCACCAATTAGATAAGCATTCAGTAGCACCAGTTAGGCCAGGTTCACATTGAACTGTATTTCATAACAATCCATTCATTGGATACATATGTATATTAACAATGTAGTACTAATACATACACTCTTGAATCTCTGTATCCTGCTGTATTATGTTGTCAGTCAGCCTAAGAATACAATAATGTTGGCAACACTTTCTTTTTGTATTGCTGGAGATGGGGCTGTTGTTATTGATAGTTAGCAGTTCATATTGATGCTGAAAATAATACCCATCTTATCTTATCTTACCTTATCTTATCAATACAGACGTTACTTCAAAAAAGATGATTATGTCCTACGTGTCATGCATTCAGTCATGCATATTAACCAATGACTTAAATCCTGCCAAGTCACTGGTTTTCCTGGCTAGCTCAGGCAATCCATTCCATGCTCTAATAACGCTAGGGTAGAAGGAGCTTTTGTACAAATTGGTCCTAGCATATGGTACGAGGAATGTGCCTTTTTCTTTGTGTCTTTCTGAGTACCGGGTATTTTATCAAATTTTGTTTTTGAATTTGAAGATTATGGTTCAGTGTTTTATGTATAATTGCTACTTTACTTTTGTGTCTTCTGTCCTGAAGGCTTTCTAAATTAGTGATTTTACTAAAGGTGTTACTCTAGTCAAATGTGAATATTCATTTGTTATGAATCTCACTGCTCTATTTTGTGTCTGTTCTAGTTTCTTAATGTTTTCTTGAGTTAAGGGGTCCCAAACAGAGGATGCATATTCAATTATAGGCCTAACCAAGGTTATATAACATTTTAGTTTTATGTTCTTATTTGATTTATAGAAATTTCTTTTTATAAACCCTAATGCTTTGTTTGATTTTTTTTTTGTTTCATCAATATGGGGATTCCATGACAGTTTTTCATTTATTATAACACCTAGGTATTTTACGTTTTTAGTCTGTGTTACTGGTTTACCTGCCCAAGGTAACCACTTTGAAGGCCATTTCTGAGTTGGTGATTTCACATATATACTATTCTTGTAACAAAATTGTCTCCCCTTCCTTCTCAAAAATTTTGAGTAGTCCCTAGCTTTAGATGTGAATTTATATATACTATAATGGCTTAACATGTAAACAAACAAAAACAGTTCAAATAGGAGAGTTTATTTCTCAGTAAGATAAATATTTACTGAGATTGTATTTAGTATATATTTATCTCATCTCTCAGACAAAACCTGTTCAGAAATGCTGGGCAACTCTGACCTGGTGCCTTGCAATGGCACCTCTATGTGTATTCTGCCTGGCTGGATCTGTGATGGCTCTAATGACTGCTGGGACAACAGTGATGAGGCCAACTGTAAACCCAAAATATGTAAGTTCTGATTGTCTAGAGAATGGTGAAACTTGAATGTTTATTAGTAAAAGTAAAGTGTCCCATTCAGACCTTGCGATCTATGGTGCAGATGATGTTAAGGTCATGTGTTTCTTTGGCCAATGGTTAACGAGCAGGGTGTTATGTGGCCAGTACAATGACCAACCGCCAGTCTTCACCGGGATTGGAACCCAGGACCTCAGGTTCGGAAGCCAAGCGCTTAACCATTCGACCACCGCGCCCCATTGAACGTTTATTACTTAATGTTAATTTAACTGAACTAGTTCAGTATTTAAGTAAAAGAAATCCTTGATCTTTATGTATAAAACAAACAAAAAAGTACCATATAAACTTTGGAGTGATAAAGCGCTTGGCTTCTAGGTTCAAATCTCGGTGAAGACTTGGATTTGGAATTTCAGGATTTTTAGGGTACCTCTGAATCCACCCAGCTTTAATGGGTACCTGACATTAGTTGGGGAAAAGTAAAGGCGGTTAGGTTGGTTTTTGTGCTGGCCACATGACACCCTCATTAACCACGCCAAACAGGCATACTTTATGTTTCAATTTCTCTATACACAAGACAACCACAAAGCAGGGTTAACAATATGTATTACATAGAATTGTATCCAATTTATAAAACAAACAATAGTAAGAAATTAAATAGGAAATGTTCATTTATCTTTTGAGATCAGACCATCCTCATGCTTTGCTACATTCAAGAGGAACATTACGACTTACTTAGAAAACATAGATTACTTTGCCATTTTAACTCCTGTACTTTATGTTTGTTTCATAGCACAATGATCCTACATTATGTTTGTTAACAGCACCATATAAATGTAATTATAATTATGATTGTAATTTATGAACTTATGTTTCTTATTAGTGAATGATTATTTTACATTTCCTTTGGCACTTTCGGAGCAAAATAATTGTTAGTAACTGCGATTACTGTCTGAAATTTATCTTATGTGACTTACTTTCTGCAGACATAAAAATAACATTTTTACTCTAATTACTTTTTACAACTTTTACTTTAAATTCTTTTTTTGTACTTTTACTGTAATTCCTTGTTTCTTTATATCTCTGTCAGCTCAAGCTGGCTGCTCCTCTAACTTTGTCTGCAGTGATGGTCACTGTATTCTGCCCCAGTGGAAATGTGATGGAGAAATTGATTGTGGGGATGGATCTGATGAGAAGAATTGCTGTAAGCCATTTATTTTCTTTTTTAACTTAAGGACTAAGATTTTTTTTTCTAGAATTCTAAAATGATTTTTTAAACATTTTTTAAAAATGTATTTAAGTCTAGACTTGTCCATCAAGGATATCCTGCTTGAGCTAAATATTTTCCAATCGTTTTAAGGTCATTGAGCCCTTTGAGGGTTTGTCCAAAGGATTAGTTCTAGTTTTAAATCACTTCTCCATACTGAAATATTTTTGCTCTTTTGAGATCTACTTGTTTAGTTAGCAATGCACCTTAGATGACAAACTTTATAATTACATCATATAAGGATATAAGCAGTTGTCTCCTATGTGATCTTCTTTTGCGAGCTTAAAGGAGAACAGGGTAATAGAGGTACCCCACGTAAGCGCTATAAAGATAAATTCAGCCACAATTTCCCCTCACTGGCATAAAGGAAAGTAGCTGGCAGCAGATGACCTCTGAGAGGGACAGTAGGAGAGCTTTCTCAAAAGCTGCTGGACAAACATTTGAGACTCTTAGAAGACGGAAAGAAAACTTAAATAGACTGCCAGTGGACACTGGCTTTGTCTGCACGAGATGCAGAAAATTATTTGGGTTGCAGCTAGGTTTGTTTGGTCCTGTAAAACACTGCACTCTTAATCTTCTGAATTCAAGACATTGCATAATTATTATTATAAACATCATATAAACATAGATAGTGTACGGATTTGTAAAGGACAACATTGTTAGTAACTGAGGCCCATTCTGTATTAAAAGTTGAACTTTGAATCTTTGTGGACTGTGTTTTCCATGTTTATCTTGGGATGTTTTCTTCCCATGGAATGAGCTCAAAATTTGATGCCATTTAGTTCATCTGCACAATAGCATCTTCAGTGAAGTAAACACACAAAGGCAAAATTTTGCTATACTCTTCTGTGTTATTTTACGTCTGGAGATCATCTTTTCCCTTTGTAACTTCTTGTGTGATTTAAGAGGCCAATCCTTTATACACAGCTGTGATCACAGGTTGGGCATATGTAATCACCTGGCGCAGATTTTTACGAGCTTCTGTTGCTGCTATTCACTACTTTATTTTAAATCTACTTTCTCTGTACACTTTGTAGCCCACAATAAATCTACTTTACTTTTATTGTACTTTCTTTTTACACTCTGTAACCTCTACTTTATTTTAAAT
>JADKLZ010005465.1:17675076-17700517 GCA_021533235.1 Biomphalaria straminea
TGGCTAGTTGGCTTGGAGATTATAAACAGGGTAGTTACATAATTTGGTTAGTTGGCTTGAAGATTATAATACCTGTTTGATTTGATATTTTCAGTTGTAGACAAAAACAACATGTCACCGTGTGACTACAAACAGTGTACACACTTGTGTCTGTTGAGACCTGCTCAGTCAGGAAGTGGTGTAGATGCTATCTGTGCTTGTCCTGAGAACCATTACTTGGCAGAAAATGGCAAAAGCTGTATTGCCAACTGTACAAGGTGAGTCATCTATGTGCCATTTCAGTAGAACAAATACTTGTATGAGGCTTTTTTTTTGTTTTCAGCCTTACAATCAACAATTTTTAGCTTTCCTTATGAGTCGTAAAATATACATAATTTACAATTTATCAGTTTTATGTCTACTGTCTCAGATATATACTCATGATTTGCTCACAAACAAAACTGGGCAAATGTAACAGCTTCTAGATTAAAATATTATAGAAGGATATGCAACTGACAAAAATGTTACAATGGATATAGGGAAGTCAATGTTACCTGTTACACTCTTTAAGTCAGCAACTATGTCTTCTCACCTGACAGCATTCCCAATAGTCTTTAGGTTTTACTGAGGATTAGTCTCTTCTTAATTTTTCTAAGTATGTGGCCTTAATTCGATATCATTGCCATTGATTTCTGATGATTAAACTATATGACTTTATAAGCTGCTCACTAGAGGTGATAGGTTTAGTATGATTAGATAGAAAGAAAGCATGCTCTAAACATTGGCCTTAATAGTGCCAATGATCCATAGTAAGACTTACAAAAAACTAACCCTTAAAAACCGATAAAATAAAAATCTTATTTTGTTCAGTTCTCAGATATTGTGTACAGCTAATTCCAAGTGTATACCTTTCTGGTGGAGGTGTGACAAGAACCCAGACTGTCCAGATGGTAGTGATGAAAGTGAGGATTGTGGTAAGAAAAAAATTATTTCTTTATAGATTAGAGAAGTTATCATGGAATCCCCATATTGATGAAATTATAAAAAATTCAAGCAAAACATTAAGGTTTAATAAAAGAAATTTTTACAATACAAACAAAAACATACAATTAAAAGTTAGGCCAATATTTGAACATGCATCTTCTGTTTGGGATCCTTGAGCTCAAGAAAACAAAGATACTAGAAAAAAATAGAAAATAGGGCAGTTAGATTTATAGCAAACAAATTTTCTAATTTGATTAGAGAAACATCATTAGTAAAATCACACACTTCATTACAGAAGAATAAAAATTAGAGTAGCTATAATATATAAAACACTAAACCATAATTTGCAACTTTAAAAACAAAACTTAATGAAATACTCAGAAAGACAATAAGACAGAGGCACATTTCTTTTTCCATACGATAGAACAAATTCATACAAGTGCTCCTTCTTCCCTAGTGCCACTAGAGAATGGAATGGGTTGTCTAAATCAGCCAGGAAAACCAACGACTTAATAGAGTTTAAGTCATTAATTAACATGCATGATTGACACATGAAATGTGCAGGTCGAAATTATCTTCTTTTTTGAAGTAACCTCTGTAATATATGATATAAGAAAAATTACTTTTTTTAAAGATTAGAAACTGTTTCCTTTTTTTTTTCTACTTTGTAGTTTTTGCTGTTGTTTTTGTCATTGTTTTTCAACTATTTTTCTTTCTTTAGTTTCTTTGGTTAGGTAACGTAGTATGTATTCTTTTTGTACTCACTTTATAGTAAGTCTTTGAAGAAAATTTCATTCCTCTTTGTTTTCTTCTAATTATTGTTTTCTTAAAATTGCTCAATTCTCACTTTCAGTTTTGTTTGCTTGTTTGGTTAAGCAACTCTTTATCATTTGAACATGTGTATCAAAAAAACAACACGCCAATAATGAACTACATACTGGTCAAAATATATTAATTAAAGGTGCATAGACATGTTTGGGTGGATATCTAGTTACAGTTTTTTTTTTTTTTTTTAAAGTTTTCCACTTTGAGTGCCACCTTTCAGCCCCCCCTTGTGATGCCAACTGCCTCCATCCTCATTCTATTGAATTCATTTATAACAAACTTTCCACTATCTTGACATTTAGTTGGTAGTAAATCAAAAGGTGTTTGGTTGTAATGAACATAGAGAACAAATATTTGAAAGAAACTTGAAGATGGATTCATGTTCAAGATAACAAGTCTGACTGTAATTTAAACTTGTTTTCTGGTGACTACTAACAATTTTTTATTTTTATTTTATCTCCCTCCCTCTTAGGTGATTACTATTGTAGTGAGTCTGGATTGTTTCAATGTCAAAATGCTACTTCAGCCAAAGATTGTGTCCTGCCTAATCAAATCTGTGATGGGAGGGCCCAGTGTCCAGACCAATCTGATGAATTCAACTGTGGTAAGATATTTTAATCTTGGGATGGTGGGTTGCCCCCACCCCCCAAAAAAAAAAGGGAAATAATTTTTTAAATGTCAAGCTCTACAAAATGTAGCATCTGAGAACTTTTGGCTGACTGTGCTATTGTTCTTGTTGAAACTTGGATTTTCAAGGTGTATATATTGTTATGACATGATTAAAACGTAGATATATTTCGGGAATAATAAAGGGATAAGTTTTACTTAGTTACGGAAATGAGGAAAAGTTAGATTAAAAAATTAGAACAATCTAGTTGACACAAAAACAAGACATATTCTTATTGAGGCTACACACTGCAAACACAGAAAGACACAGACGGATCCCTTAGTAAGTATTAAACGTGTTTTATAGTTGAATCGATTGTCGACTTCCTCTATTGCTTGTTTGGCATTTCGTCTGTGGTTGAGGATTACCTCCTGTTCATTTCGTTTTGATACTTGCCAAAGCGAAAGAGCCATAAGAATATTTATATATAACCTCCTTCAGTCACATCAGGACTATGGATTATTTCATAGAAATAAGATGAATGCCTGGGCATTAGCTATGGCCAGAATGATGTTGCCCACACAGTAGTTCCCCTCTTTCTAGGCAGCTTATGTATTCTGGCTATGCTAGGCTGCAAACTGCATAAGGATCGCCAGTTTCTGATTTGTCCTCAAGGTTGACTTCCAAAACTTTTCCCATGTTTGAATATAGCTGCAAGGCAGTGGAGATTTAAATTCAGTTTTAATTCTCTTATGTAGGTAGTAACAAGCCCCTCCTGCCTGAAGCTTACTGCTTTAGGCACCAGTTACTCCCCATTTCCCCATTTTCCTGCTCTGCTAGTAAAAACAGTTCCACCAGACCCAATATCTGAGCCACATGTGAAGGCCAGGAGTTGAACTGGTTGTCAGAGGCTATTTGAGATGCATGCCAATGGAAGCATTTTGTAGGTAGTGGCCATGATTTGACTAGTTTCAGTGTTATGTCACCTGGTATTAATACCTTGTATAAATAATAATTGGTAAAATATGTAAATTAGTAAACTGTAGATACATTGCCTTCCTTAATGAGATTGTTTGTATTTAATTTTAAATGTTAATGATATTATTTTCCTTACCAGCCAACTACACTTGTATGGAGCAGTACAGCAAGTGCCATAAAGACAACATTTGTATTCCCAACTTTAAGTTTTGTGATGGACACCCTGACTGCTCGGATAATGAAGATGAAAAGTCTTGTGGTAAAAATATTCTTATATTATCTCCCTGCCATTTGTGCTTAGGGTTTAAGTTTAAAGCTGACAACATTGGAAGTGAATACAACTCTATGCTTTTTTTTTTAAAAAAAAAACATTAACATTTCTATCAGTTGAAGCAATCTCTTATTATTTGGCATGGCCTGATTAGAGCCAATACCCCTCCCCTTCCCAAAAAAAAAATAAGTAAAATATTTTTAACATTGATTTTTATTTTATCAGAAATAATCAATTTGTTGATATTTATAATTGTCTTGTTAATTTTTAAATACTTTTGGACCATGCATTTGCTGATCTTGTTGGTTACAGCTATAACAGAATGTACCACCAACCAGTTCAAGTGTTCCAATGGCCGCTGTGTCCCTTACGTCTGGAAGTGTGACAATGATGATGACTGCGGGGATGGTAGCGATGAGCCGATGGACTGCAAGACATCACACTGTCCCAAAGATTTCTTCAAGTGCAACAGCACTGGTCGCTGCATACCAGAAGTGAGTGCTGTTCAACACGCTTTTTTTTCCAATATATAGTTAGCCTAATTCTGTACACTATTTTTAATGCGTGCTGGCTGACATGTAAAGCACTTGACTTCCTAACCATAGGGGTCTCTGATTCCAGTCTAGGTGGGAGTTTGAATATTTTTAGGATGCCCCTCAGTACACCCAACTGGGGAAAGTTAAGGGTTGGTCATTGTGCTGGCCACATGAGAACCTAGTTAACTGTAGGCCATAGAACTAGATCGGTCCTATAGGTTGCTATGTCTGGATAGGGTATTTGCCTTTTTTAAAATTATTTCTTTAGTTACTTGAGTCTTCACTAATTCAGAACAATTAATTCCATTGTTTAATGATCAACACACTGTCTCCATTGAGTGGTGGGTACAGCTCATCATTAAATACATTTTATGGAACTTCATATTTACATAAGGCAGTTGTATAGATTCAATTTTATTTAACTTCATGGCCTAGCTATTGTGGCTTAGTGCAATCAGAGAAAGGAATTTTCTGCCTTAATCAGCCAGGAAAGCCAATGACTTAGCAGAGTTTTAAGTCATTGATTAACATGCATAATTAAAATGATACATGAAATGTGTAGTATGTAATTATTTTCTTTTTGTAGTATTGTCTGTCATCTATAAGAGAAGATAATAATAGATTAGTGATTGTATTGAATGCACTGCTGAATATCCCTGGTTTTGGTGGAGATTAGAATACTTACTTAAGAAGTTAGGGCAGCAGTCATGATTTGTTGAGAATAGAGTACAAAATGATGCTGATCAAAGGAATTACTTTGTAATCTATCGTCTTTATTTCAGTCCTGGAAGTGTGATGGTGATAATGACTGCAGTGAGCATGACACATCAGACGAAGATGCTGTTGAATGCAGTAAGTATTTATATTACTCTTAATTTAAGCCATTCATTTCTTTTGGAAATTCTTAATTCAAACTTTAAGCTTTTCCTACTACAAATCTGGTCAAGGCAAACATGTTATGCTTTGTGTTACAAAATTTGGGGAGGAAGTTTTTAAATATTTTGGCCAATATTACCTTTACAAAGTGAATTTCTTTTTCTAGGTGCACAGACTTGTGAGCCAACATTTTACCGCTGCAAAAATGGCCACTGCATTCCAGGTCGTTGGAAGTGCGACTTCCATGATGACTGTCGGGATGGCAGCGATGAAATGGACTGTGGTAAGTACAATTACATATTGCTTAATAATATTTTATAATTCTTGTTACATTATTAACATTTATATTTCAGAACTGTTTTAGATGAGCACTTTAACAATTTTTGTTCTTTCATTCATTTTTTTTTGTTTTTATGTAAATAGGTCACAACCTTTAATCTAAAAATGCAACTAGTTACAATGTATTCTGATGCTATTTAGGGTTTTTAAAATTTTATTTATTAAGTGATCAATAAAAGCCAGGTCTAATGATGGCACTATTAAACTCACCTTAACTTTATGAAATGGCAATATTAAATGTTATGTACATACTATTCAATGAACTGATGTAAACATCAACTCTATCAACCTAACACTTATATTGTTTTCTTGTATGCTCCCAGTGGTTCAGAAATGCTCTGACAATCAGTTCCAGTGCACATATGGCAAGTGTATCCCCTTGAGCCTAAAATGCAATAATGTCTTTGACTGTCTAGATAAAAGTGATGAAGTTGGCTGCGGTAAGTTCATACACTGTTTGATAATACCCTATGAGATAATATTTTGAGATAATATTCTATGAGGTAATACTCTTGGAGATCTCATTACATTTTTATTTTATTTGGGAAGCATGGTGGAGAGGCTAAGTGCGCTTGAACTTGGCTTGGCTATCTATGAAAGGGGCTCAAGGTTCGACACCCGACTCGTTTACTAAGCGCCTAAACCCAGCACAGAAAACCTTCTCCCCTACACGCACACACACTAAGTCCGCAAATGAGATTGGACCATAGCATGAGCATGCTATATAATTTTGTTTGTTTTATATGTGTCAAAACTTGCAAAGGTAATTTTACATGTTTAACCCTTTGTTAAGACTAAACAAAGAGCAAGAATTGTGTTTGTTTATCCCTGATACTATTTTTTATATTATTTTAGCACATCTTTCTTGAATTAAGTTAAACATGTAGGGGGAGGGGGGGGGGCCTGGGAAAAGGTTTCTGCACTGTCATCGGGTCTCAGTAAGTACAACTCTGTTCAGGTCAGGATTTGAACTGGAGCCATTTGATAGCTAGAGGCACGGTTTAACCCACTTATCCACTCTTTTTGCCTCTGCTTTATATATCACTTATAGTTACTTCCCCTAGAGTAGGCTACCCCCTCCCCCCCAATCACATAGTGTAACTCCTTAGGCTTGGCTTGTTTGTTGTAGGTGACAAATGTAACAACAGCACTCACTTCATGTGTAAGAACATCCATCACTGCATCCCTCTCAAGTGGAAATGTGATGGGGAAACTGACTGCGCTGATGGCACTGATGAGATCCATTGTGGTGAGTAGCACTTGAAACTGTCACTCGCTCAGATATTTGGGGATAACATAGTGAATAGAAAGAAATACTATTTAAAACCTGATTGAAACCATTACTCATTGTGTGAATATATTTACTTCATTGCTTAAAACGATGGCAAGCTTGTTTAATCAATTTTTTTTTTCATTAATTTCATTTGAATAGTTTACCTCTTAAAGGAATGAATCACAAGATTTTAACAAGATTAAAGACATTTTTTGTAATTAGAAAATTACATCTTATAACATGCAGGATGTGTTATTGTATTTTATTGAATCATAATTTTTTTAAAGTAACATAAGGTATATTAGTATTAATGACATGTTTTTAATTATTTTTGTTAGAAATTGTAATAAGTTATTTTATTTTGATGTTCAATAAGCAACCATCACTTTAAACATTTAAAAAAAAAAAATCTATAGGGATCTTGTAACTAAATGTTATATTTTATAACCTTTTATCTAAGTACTCAATGTCACATTGGTTTTTGTAAAAAGACAAAATCTGATATTTTCACTTTATTTCATTCTATCATAACTTCATAAAGTCTATATAATTTTTTTTTTTTTAAAGAGTCATTTTTTTCCCCCTATTTACTAAGGAGACTTTTGAATTTAGTTTTCACTGATGGTTGAAGTGAAGTGCTCCACATTAGTTAAATCCAACAATTTTTGGGTGTTTTTACATGTTTTTTTTTTTATTGCCTTTCCAGAACGCAACTGTACAGACAAAGAGTTCAAGTGTAATAACTCCCAGTGCAAACCTAAAGACTGGCAGTGCGATGGGGATGATGATTGTGGAGATAACTCTGATGAGGATGTCAAATTGTGCTGTGAGTAGTCTTTCTTTATCAGCTGTGTCATTTTTTTGTTGTAGAGTTTAATGTCAATAGTAACAAAACATTCTAGTTTTCAATAGCTTTATAATGTTTGGTTTCAAGCTATCCATCTATTTTAGACATTCTACATGCACAGTTGACATGTCAATTTGAATTCTTTGAAGGATGTAGTTTTGGGAGCTCATTAACACCAACAAACTCTGAGTGGAAACCTTACATTAGTTAGTGACTTGACATTTGTTAAAGTGTGGGAAGCGTGGTCGAGAGGCCAAGTGCGGCTTGAGCTTGGCTTACTTGGCTACCTAGAAGGGGGCTCGAGGTTCGACACCCGACTCGGGCAGAGTTGTGTTTATTGAGCATCCAAAGGCAGCACGGGAAACCAACTTCTAGATACCCCCTCCCCCCCACTGGTCCACAAATGTGATTGGACCAAAGCGCTCTGAGCATGCTATAAGCATGAAAGTAGCGCTATATAAAAGCTATAATAATAATAAAGAGGTTGGCTCTAATGTTTTTCACATATTGTCTTCGTTTCCAGTAGCAGAAAAAAAATCTTTCAAACTTTCAATCACAATGACATGTTCCCTGACCAAATCTACATTCTCCTTACATGTACAGTGACAAATGTCTTAAGTCAGACTACATTGCCTATTTTATCTTCATTTTAAAAAGTGGCTGTGTAACTTAATGAGATGTACTCTTCTATCTAGCAACATTTGACTGCCCACCAGACAAGTTCCGATGTGGTAAACTTGAGGGCCAACCTAAATGCATCTGGCCGAGCATGCTGTGCAACCAGCACAAGGACTGTCCAGGGGGAGAGGATGAAGATATCAGTCTCTGTAAGCTCATTGGCTAATATTATTATTAATAATATCAATTTTCACCTTAACTTTTATTGATTTCATTTAAAGCACAATTGATTCAAACTGTATTGAATTAGGTCTTTAAAGTTGACCAAAACAACTAGCCTATAATTCTCAGAAATGACTAATTTTGTTTCATACCTTATTACAGTTTTGTAATATTTATTTGTGGAACATATTAGGTTTGAGACTAAAGATCCTTGTTGTTGTTTTTTATGGGGGACCTACAGTATTTTAATCTGCGTATAACACAAAGTAGGAACTCAATCATAAATCACCTTGTGTTTATTTCTTTGTGTGTATTCAATTTTTTCCAAGGCTCTGTTGTCAACGAGTGTGTGAAACCAAACTTCATCTGCAAATCCAAGACCCAGTGTCTGCTGCCTTACAAGCAGTGTGATGGGGTTAAAGATTGTATGGACGGCTCTGACGAGGATGAGAAAATCTGTGGTGAGTGACCTCAGCGTAGCATGTAGTCTAATAAATAGATTGTGTATATTGTTATCTACATATCCTTCACAATTTCTTAAGTTTAGTTATCTCTGTTCAAGATATTTATATGGAGTTATTTTAGCATTATAACAGACAAAAATGTGTTTTTTCAGGACTGTTAAGTGTTAGCCATATTTTTTTATTGTTTTCAAGTGAACAGACTAAAGTCATTCCATTCAAATGACCTATGCACACATCAGGACTTATTTTAATGACTTATTAATGTTCTGGGGCCCCCAATGGCTGCTTTTTTACAAACTTACTAGCAGTGGTTAATGAATAGACACACCTTATATTAACACTGTCTCTTATATGACAAATCCAACATTGGCCTGCATACCATGACATTATTATGAGCATTTTATTTGATCATTCAACCAATCTGTTCCATTTTTGTAAGTCTAAATGAGAAAATACTTTTCAAAAAGAGTTAGAAGTCTTGTTACTAATTAAAAGGCCCTGAAATGATTTGTAGATGTTTTTTTTTTTTAATATAATTTATTTTGAAACCTTCAGCACAATGGAATTAGTGACTTAAGATTTAAATTTGTTTTGTTTGTATTCCTTGCAGCTCAAATGTCAGTCAACAAAACTGGAAGCTGTACCATTAACAATGGTGGCTGTGAACATATCTGTAATGAAATGCTTCATGGCCCAAAGTGTGAATGCAGAAAGGGCTACATCCTTGGTCATGATGGGGCCTCATGTTTAGGTAAGAACTTTTCTATAATTCATTATTAGATAAGAGATCTTGTTAAGTTGTTCCTTGTAGCTCAATTGAGAAAAGTGTACAAATTATTAACTTTCTCTTCTAATTGATAATACCTTCTTTGATTTGTCCTCATTAAATTTAATTAATGTTTCATTTTATAAACTTTTTTTGTGTTTATAAAAAAGAGCATGCATTCCCATTTAATTCTATACCAAATAAAACATTTTCTGATAACAAATGACAAAGCTATTGAAGCTTAATCATTCAGGGGAGTGAAATAGTATTGATCAAAATGAAGAAATCCTTTGAAACGCAGAAAAATGAGTACGCAGTGAAAGAGTTAATACAGAAAGAGAGAAGCCTGGGATATAGTCCTCTAAGATCAATGTTTGTAATGTAGTCCTGGGACAGCTCAGGTACAGCTTCCTGGAAACAACTGTGAGAATAATTGTAATCTAGTGTCTACATAGAGCTTCAGAAGACTTTATGATTCATTGACCTAACTAGCAGATTAGATTTAATGTTGTCACTATTGTTTTCCCAGTGAACAATCCCTGCAATTACTACAACACTTGCTCCCAGCTTTGTGAGTTCAATGCTGGACAATATCAGTGCTCCTGTGATGTCAACTTTGAAGCTGTACATTTCTTGCGTAGATCATGTGTGGCTAAAGATGGTAGGTGGTACAGAACTTCCCCTTCCCCCATACTTACATAAACAGAGTTGTTGTTTTTTTCACTAAAGAATTTAACTCCATTTAATTTTTTTTTTTTTTTTTTTTTTATTTATTTTTGTTTATCTTAAAGAGATGTTCTTTCTATTTCAAAATAGTTATAGATACAACCATGGGCAGCTGTGACATTCCTCTTCTCTGTATTGTTACAATTCTCTTGACAGAACAATAGAGCTGAGTCAAGAACCTGACAACTTGGGCTCTGATACACTTTAATGCAGGGGTTCTCAATCTGTGGGTTGCGACCCCCTACCTGAGTCGAATGACGATTTGCCAGGGGTCGCCAAGGCCATCGAAAAAATGGCAGAGTGGGGGATTGTAAAAAGTGGTCACCAAGCTTAAAAGTTTGAGACCCGGTGCTTTAATGGGTGTAATAGATAATGAAAAGTAAACAAATGCTTTACAATAAACATAAAAGCTATACACAACTTGTACTTGAATCTCGTTCTTGCCTTAACTCTCCTGATCCTCTACTGTGTCAACCTGACTCAGCCTTGTTGAAAAAAACAGGAGGCGATGTGGCAGAGTGGTAAAGCGCTTGGCTTCCAAACTGGAGGTCCTGGGTTCGAAGACTGGGATGTTTAATTTCAGGATCTTGGGGCGCCCTTGAGTCCACCCAGCTCTAATGGGTACCTGACATTAGTTGGGGAAAAGTAAAGGCGGTTGGTTGTTGTGCTGGCCACATGACACCCTCGTTAACCGTAGGCCATAGAATCAGATGACCTTTATATCATCTGCCCTATAGACCACAAGGTCTGAGACTTTTTTTTCTACTATTGAAAAAAACACACAGTCCATGGTCAGATCTACATGGGATTTGCTTACATCAGTCCTGTTTAACTTCACTGGCCTGTGTTACATGTGTTGGTTGATTACACATAGGGCTACACTGACCAGCATCACAGTTCAGTTACAATAGTATTTTGATTGTGACACTGTCATGATGTCATTCCAAACCTTTTCTGCATTTTGACTCAGTTGATCAACTTTCCTTAATCTCTTTTTTAAATTTCACAGGTTCAGAAGCTCAGCTCTTGATTGCTGAAAAGGGAAATATAGAACTGAGAACTAAACTCCACAGTAATGATGACTCCATGAAGCAAACTCCTAAGGTCATTAATAACACTAAACTTGTTTCTCTCTCTTGTTCACTTCTTATGGGGTAATATTAATACAAAAACTGTGCCTCTGTGCCTCAGAAATATACAAAGGAAGCATCAAATGGTGAAAAAGTTGAAATTAAATTTACTTCCAGCAAACAACTTATCAGAGGAATGGTGGCTGAGTGGTAAAATGCTGGCTTCCAGACCGGGGGGTCTTGGGTTTGAATCCTGGCAAAGACAGGGATTTCTAATTTTGGGATCTTTGGGCACCTCTGAGTCCACCCAGCTCTAATGGGTACCTAACATTAGTTGGGGATGGTAAAGGCGGTTGGTCATAGACTATTCTTTACCTGCAGCTATACAGGAGCACACAGATGTTTAATAAAAAGACGAAAAAATTTAGATCTATAGACTAAGGCATTAATCAGGATTTATCAAGCAACGAAACTTGCTAGAAATATAATGAACACGTTTATTTTTCTCGGGAACAGCAGACATTATAGAATATAGGGTAAAGGTCAAAAGGCTTTCTAGCGACCTGTACACTGCATCCTTTAGTTTATTCTCCTCACTATTATTAATTAAATGTAGTCTCCAAATTACACAGATCTAAATATTTATTGGTAAAAGTTAAAAAAGTTTGTAAAATTTGAAATTAAACTTTTAGTTTGTAACTAAAAAAAAATTAAACTAGGATTTTAACTAAACTTCTTTTTTTAAATTAAACTTTGGCCTTAACTATTTTTTTTAGTTAAACTAAAAGTTAGCAACTTTTTAGTTAACTTTTGCCCATCACTAGTCATAGTGCTGGCCACATTACATCCTCGTTAACTGAAGGCCACAGAATCAGATGACCTTTACATCATCTGCCCTATTGATCATAAGATCTGAAAGGGAACTTTACTTTTACTAAACAACGTTTCTTCATTGGTTTGGCAAAATACTTGGTGTACGCAGGCATCTTCATAGTTGTCTACAATCTGGCATTCTTTCATTGTCATGTGCCTGAAAGATCTTGCTTCATAGAGGACTGTAGGATTGTTTATTCTTAGCACTCGATCTCATCCCTAGACAATTTGAAATTATAATTAATGCTACCCTTTGACCTTTAAGTTCAAACCCATACTATCACATTATGGCTGACTTTGTGGTATGTACTTTGGACTATCCTCATAATGGTCCTGAATATGAACCCCATACAGCCCAATGCCATGCCATCATGCAGGAGGTATCAACTAGGGGAGAATAATATTCATTTCTAAATATTATTCATTTCTAAAGGAATTTTCAAACTTATCTAGCAAAGCAAAATGAAACAAAATTTAGTTTTGCTTTTAACCTTAAAAGAGGCCCGGTGGCCTAATGGTTAAGTGCTTTGCTTGTGAACCTAAGGTTCTGGGTTCAAATCTGGAAGAAGACTGGGATTTTGAATTTCAGGATTTTTACGATGCTCCTAAATCCACACAACTCTTAATGGCCCTATAGATCACAAGGTCTGAAATATAAATATAAAAGTTATAATCAATTAACAAGATTATATGATCTACACCAGACAGTAAGATTCTTTGTCTAGATATCCTCTCACAAGCACCTCTCAGTAAATAACCTCTCACCTCTGGTGATTATCTTTTTGTCTCTTAGATTGCCTATGTCAAAATGTGTCTATTGGATGTATACATTTTATAAGTTACCAGCTCTCATTTGTCCTTATTACACTATACGTGTGTAGCTAATGTAGTAAATCCCAATCCCAACAGATTGATGAAAGCACCAGCAACATCATAACATCAGTAGATGTAGACATTGAGAACAATTACATGTTCTACATCAACAAAACCTTAAATGAGTACTACCTGGTCAGAAAGAGAATGAACATTGCTGCTATTGACTTGAGGCGGAAAAGACAGGCTTCAGAAGATACTGTAAGTACCCTTTTTTTCAGTGAAAGAAATAAGCACTGTCATGTTTCCTGATCAACTCCTGACATGTGCACTGACTATTATCTTAAGGCAGACTACATTAACTAGATCTATATACAAACTAGATTGCTATCCATTGTTATGTTTCATTTTGCAAATCTATCCATGAATTCACTTTATAGATTCTTCTCATTTCATTTTAAATATCAATGTGGGAGATAAAGAGTTAGTACTATTTAGAAGAGATCAAGTACTATTTGAAACAGATCTGGAGTCAGTCTATTTAAAGCAAATCTGGAGTTAGTACTATTTAAAGCTTCACTTCTATCACTTCTATTTCTAAGAAGCGCTCTATAGAAAAAAAAATGTTGCAGTCTGTTATGTTTTCTGCCATTTTGTCCTATTTGATGTTAATATTTAGTTTTGATTTCTATTTTCTAAGAAAACCTTGTACTTTCAAGACCGTCAGATGTTTGAAATGGGAGGCCTGGCATTGGACTGGGTAGCCAAATATATTTACCTGACAGACATAAGCAACAGGCAGATTTATGTTTTCAACTACAATGGCACAAGGAGTAAAATCCTGGCCAAAGGAAACATGAGGCACCCGCTGGCTATAGCTGTGGATCCCAAAGCAGGGTAATTATGTTTAGTATTAATATGTGTATGGGTCTATCTCATACCAAAACATTGAGGGTCCTTAACTAAAATTATTAATGACACAAATGTTGTGTAAAGCTGCCAACAAAACTAAGGCGCATTTTTGTTACATGGCCAAGAAAATAGGATTGAAAGCTCTCACAGGGATGACTTGTTTCAAGATGTAGGCAATTTGCAACTATGTTTTTGTTAGCTTCTGTTGGTGTATTTGTATATATGGCATTAATTTACTTGAGTCATGCATCTTAAGCCTTACTTGATGCACAAATTATTGAAAGATAAAAAAAATTAAACTTAAAATTTCTTTGGCAGTGCACCATCAGGGTGTAAATGTTCTTTATGTGATTTTGATTTTTATGTTTTGAAGGTGCCATTGATTATTTTAAGATAAATCTACAAATAAATATATAAATCAAACAAAATAAATACAAGCTTAAGAACATAGAGCTGGTACCTTCATCAGTAACAACTTGTATATTACATTACATATTACATATTATCATTACATAAGAAAAGCCTAGAAACATTCATTTACTTTCTGTCCACCTTACTTTAGATATGTTTTCTGGGCGGATGCTGGATCAATCTCCAAAATAGAGCGGTCTAACTTGGACGGTTCTGGAAGAGTGACCATTGTGTCCTCAGAGGTTGTCTGGCCATCCAGCATCACTGTGGACCCCATTGGCCAGTGGCTGTACTGGGCAGATATAAAGAAGCACACAGTGGAAGTATCCAAATATGATGGCACAGGAAGGCAGATAGTCTTCAGTGCGGGTAAGTACAAGATAAAGTCTATTATAAGTAGTGTAGTCTAACAAATTTGTAATGTTACAGTTTAATTATTCACAGCTGTAGCCAATAAGTTGTCTGTAGTAAAGTCAAATCTTAAAAATGTTCTACATTTTATTGAACCATGATGTAACCCTTTGATGTACAAGCTGAGAATGCTTAGACAATTAATATAATCTTTCTTAATATAATCTTTCTTCCAAAATCTTTCAGCTTAAAGTCATTTGTCTTTTCATTATTATGTAACCCTTGAACCAATATATTATTCCTCAGTTAAATTTATTACACTAATTTTTAATCTAGAATATAAAATTTCACAATACTCATATGTTAGTGTTCTTTCTTGTTTGTAAAATGTTTGACATGTTTTGGATGTTCCTTCAGAGTTGAAGATAATTTACTTCGTAGTCTAAACCTCCAACAGGGGATGTAGGGCATGGTTTGATATGAACCCGGAACAATCGATAATTCCAAAGATAGTCCAGCGCCGAAACTGCACGACCAGGCAAATTTATGATGTTTATTGTTCCCATTGGCATTTCCCTGGCATATTGAAGCTAAAAATTAAACACTATGTTGGAATGTTACTGAGATATTGTTGTGATTGCAGGTGAAGATCCTCCTATGGCCCTGGATGTGTTTGAAGACTACATCTACATACTGACCTACAAGAACAACACGGTGATCAAGGTGAACAAGTTTGACAGGAATCCTGCCAACATCTTCTTTACCACCAGCACCGCCTGGGACATCATGGTATTGCACCAGTACAAACAGCCAAAGTGTGAGTCTCTATGCTTTGTACCGTCCTTACACTTCCTTTGACACCATAGTGAAGTCTTAATCAGAGAAATGATTTGTTATATATTCTTCTTATATTTCTACATGAGCCGAACTTCATTTCTCTACATTCTATTAGATGTCATTATAATATCCTTAATTTTTTTATTTTAGACGATTCTCAATCCTCCCCCCCCCACCACCAGTTGATTGGTTTCTTCACTAAGCTTTGGAGGTTTATCTTTATTTTCATGTGATTGTTAAAAAAAAAGGTTAATCCTAGCCCCCTCCCTCCTCTTATTTTTTCTCCCTTTGCAAACCAACTAACAAGTCCACATTGTTGTTAACTAGGTCTCAGTATTTTCCTCCCTTATTTCATTGTTTTTATACAAGCTTTATATCAACTCACTCAGGTAAAAAGTTTGTACACATAATTACTCCCACACCCAATCTCAGATCAAGTTGAAATTTTGCACAATTATTTCTTGTATCGGAGAAAACAAGAGTCAATAAAAAAAAGCAACAAATAGTTAATTAACTATTGGTAATTAATTGTTTTGACTGGTATAGAACAAGGGAAAGAAATAGTACTTGTGGTATAAGCTGAATTAGTTCCCTTGAGGAGACTCAAGCCCTGAGTTCAAATTCAAGCCATACAACCTATTTTAAAATGCATTAAAAAAGCAGTCACCTTAACATTCACCCAGATACCTTTGTCTTCATTCCCAACTGGTTCAGACATTTACTTAAGAATTTAATTTACATTACTCATCCAATTTTATTGATACAATTACTCTTAATCCAAGTTTTTTTTTTTAAGTATTTGTTTATATTCGCTTGTTTTTTCTTTCAGTTAGCTCCAACTGTACTGGACCAAATAAATGTGAGCCCTCAGAAATCTGTTTCAACAAGCCCCAGGACCCCAAAGGTTTTGTCTGCCTTTGTCCAGATGGAGCCAAGAAAATTGGGGACAAATGTGACTTCCAGAAAAATCCTGGCTGTGTGGTGAATTACTGTAAAAACAATGGCACGTGTGAGCTGACCAAAATAGGCAACAAACCAAAATGCAGGTAAGGGGAGGTCATCCAATTAGTCTTGTCTGCTCATAGACCTATCACCTCTGTTATCTTTCGGTTAAATATGTATTGCTAAATGGTGTGTAGACCTGACTCAATGGATTATATGGTGTTGTTATAGAAGTTTTTCTGCAAGCCTGCCATATTGATCTGTGCATAGTTATGGGTTGACTTTAGGTCTAAATACTTGACATCAGACAAAATAAATTTGGGAGATGGTTATGACACAGATACATATTGGTCTTTACAATGGCAGTAAAGACTTATACTATCTATACTTAGATGTTCTCATTTTTGAAAGAGATTTAAAAAAAAAAGGAATTATGAGATTGGACACTCACAGAATAAAAATACTTTAAAATTGCACTTTTTATTTCTTTATTTTCTGGCTTTTGTTTAATGCTTTTGTATTTGACAATATCTCTGGCAACAAAAGTTGTGAGAATGGTTTCCATGGTGACCAGTGTGAGCATGATGCCTGCCATGGCTACTGCCTGCAAGGGAATTGCACTTTGTCTGGGTCACAGCCCACATGCAGGTGAGTTGTGTTGGTTTCATCTACAAAACGAAAAATATATTAGATTAATGTCTATGCCCTAATGTCCTACACTATGCCCTCTTTATGATTGCTCTACATACCTTAATATTTCCCTTATTTTGCACAGAAGTTCAATCTTATTACCATTATTTCCCCCTATTAAGCCCTGTCACTAACATTATAGCTTTAATTAGCAGTGGCAACACATATTTGGAAATAACAAAATTAAAATATTGTAGTAATTTCTGAAACTAAAAATAGGTCTTAAAGAGTGTTAACATATTTCTTAGGTTTCCAAAAAATAGGTGATTGCTAGTTATAAGGTATTCAGATAACTAGAAGATTTGAAGTGATTGAAGTCTAAATACTTTCATACTGTCATGAAATTACAAGCCCTTTATTTCACTCACTAATGTTCTTCCACCTTTGGAACTGACTTTGAATCCCATTGTAGATTTTTGCATCAACAAAATATGAGTACCAGACATTGGTTGTTAAAATGTGATCACATGACACTCATAATCACCAACCATAAGAGCTTATGTCATCTGGTCTAATGGGAATTTCTTTTTTTTTAATTAAATCAAGTTCTACTATGTAGCTCCTTTGATGTAATATTTCAAATTCTGTCCATCTAATTTATGTATGCTATTTGTTTACAGCTGTTTCAACAATTTTTCTGGCACCAAATGTGATAAGTATGTCTGCACAAACTACTGTCAAAATGGTGGACTCTGTAGACCAATAGATGGAAAGCCTGTTTGCTAGTAAGTGAACGTCTGTCAATATTTCTGCTACTAATATAATGTTTGTCAAACATGTCAGCCAATAAATTTTGTTAAACCCAGCTGTCTTAGTTTTCATTTGAATAGTAATTTTGTAGAAGTTAGAAAAGAAAATTAAGTAACATTTTTTCAAAAGGCCGAAATGTTTTGATTTACGATTTACTTAAAATGATAAATGTTCTGTTATATACCTATTAAATGTTCAATTTAAGAGACATGTTTTTTTTTTTAGAATTGAAATATTTATCATGTAAGTTCTTAACTGTCTCTTAATTCAACACACAATTTTCAGTTTGTAAGTAATATACTGAAGTAACATTGAGTTGAAATTATGTTGATTTGAAGCTAAATACTTCAAAAACTATAGCAAAAAATAGAATACTATATATTGATGAATAATTTTACATCAAATAAAATTGTACAAATGATAAAAATTTCAAGATAATTAGACAACGTGATTAACAGCAAGACATGATGAATAAGTAACTATGACCTAACAATGATTACAGAACTGTATTTATTTTTTATCTTTATCTTTATTACTTCTGATATAAAAATGTTCTAGCTTATGTTAAGTCATACTGTCCATCTGTCTGGTCTAAATCTTTACCCATTATTTCACTCAATTCCCTTTTCTCTGGTAAAGTTGAAACTTTTCTCAATTGTTAATTGTCAATGACAAGACATGACTCTCTTCATTTTTCTTCCCTCTATCCCAGCTGTCCTGCTTCCTACACTGGCGAGAGGTGTGAGAAACCATCAGATGATTGGTGCTCTTTGTCCTGCAAGAATGGAGCTACGTGTAGCAAGGAAAAGTCAGGCTACCATATCTGTAACTGTGCTCCTGGATTTACAGGTGAATCATTTAGAACAAAAAGTTTCACATTTTTATTGCAGGTTTTGAATTAAGATAATAATCATTCCTATCTACATAACTTGCTGCTCTTTGATGTGAGAAAAGTTTGTGTGTGGGTGTTACTTTCAATTCATATCACACATTTCTATCAATTTACATCTCACCAATGCTTGATTTAAAACTTGATATCAAGGAGCTCATTTTTGGGCTGTATGATTTTTCTAATAAGAATAGGTTTAAAGAAAACAACTTTAGAACTTATTGTGTTTTGTGATTGCACATATTAAAAAAAAATAAATGTTATTCAGATAATTCTCAGAAACAGCTGCTTGGCCATAGTGTTAGATTGTTCTTTTAACTTGTTACCAAATAAATCAGTTCTAGATTTGGCACAAATAGAAATATCATTAACTTTTTCATCTATTAAGAGTAAAAAAAAGTAAAGTTCCCCTTTCAGACCTTGCTATCTATAGGTCAGATGAAGGTAAAGTTATCTGTTTCTAGCTAACTGTTAACAGCAGGGTGTCATGTGGCCAGCACAATGACCAACCGCCTTTTCATTTCTCAAACTAAAGCCAGGTACTCATTAGAGTTGGGTGGACATAGGGATTCCCTAAAACTCCTGAAATTCAAAATAGCAGTCATCATCGAGATTTGAACCAAGGTCTCAGGTTCGGAAGCCAAGTGCTTAACCATCAGCCACTGCACACCCATTTTTGATCTGCTAGCTAAAAATAAAAGTTGTGAACAAAAATCTTGAGACTTCGAAATGTACTTATAAATATGTACTTATACATTTTATGTCATCTGTATTCTAATTTGAAAACTTTTTTTGAAGTATTGTCTTAATCTTTCTGTCAGGTAAGCGCTGTGAGCATTGCCTAGACTTGTCCTGTAACAACAAAGGAGTGTGCTACAAAGACAAAGACACTGGCAAGTCAAAGTGTGAATGTCCTAAAGGACTTGAGAGCAGCACCAACTGTGCCACGGCTGTCAACTGTACCACCGTATGTCAACTTGGAAACAACATTTTCCCAGGTAAATTCATTTCTGGTTAGAAGTTGTACAAATAGGCAACTCACATAGTACATCTTCATTTCCAATGCAAATGTATGTATACGTTGTTTGCTATTCAACATTTTATTTGTCATTATGTAATGCACAATAGTAAGACACTGTTTCTTTAGGATAATAATTTTATTTTTTAAATTTTCATTAATATCACTTAATGGGTGATATGAGAAAATGAAAAAAACAAATACTCAATAATTAGTGATGAGTTTAACATACACCACCAGAGAAGCACATGGATATTTGATGGACATATCTTGTTCTTTTGAAAGAATTTAATTTATAAGATTTTTTTTTTCTTCCTAATTTCCACCCCCCATCTCCTTTTTTGCAAAGTAATGTTGTTGCTATCACATAAGAAAAATAGGAGGTAACAAAATAAGGTTTGGTGGCAAGAAATCTTGGGACATCTCTTCAAAGTAATGTTGTTACCATCACATAAGAAAAATAGGAGGTAACAAAATAAGGTTTGGTGGCAAGAAATCTTGGGACATCTCTTCACCTGCTTCTCATTTGAAAATTTATTGTAAAAAAAAATTGTTTTCCTTTCAAATCTTGTTTTTCTGACTACTAGAAGTGTGTGATTGTAACTGTCCACCTCCATACTATCTGTGCAAGTTGTGTGATCGCCAGTGTGGAGAAAACTACAAGTGTAATCTTGGTGAGTTTCCAATTTATTTTCTGATATCTGTCTACGCTTCCATGTTATCTGATATCATAATTGATATATGCCAGGTTTCCATAATTTAGAAGCTTTGTGAAGTAATTATATGTACTTTTTAACTAGTTATTAAACTAACTTCAAGTTTATGGGTTTACATAAGTAGCATTATTCCTTAAATAAAGCCAGTACAGTTTGAATCACACCTCATTGGAAATGAGACAATCAATTACTTTCTGAAGAGATAACCACACAGAATTTTAAGATCTGGTTGCATTTGCTTGATTAGGTTCATTAATAAAAAATGTAAAAAAAAATTGTCAACAGTGAAACCATTCTGACCATTTATTTATAAAAATATTAACAAACATATAGATAAGGAATAGAAGGCAGGAGACCTGCAAGACGCCCACTTATAAAGTATACTGATGTCTGCAAATGCAACTTGAAGCTCTTCAAAATTGACATCAACAGTTGGGAAATGAGATACTGGATATATCAACATGAAGAGGGATCTGGAATGGTCCTGGAGTGCATATGGCATACACCACAGAAGTAGAAAGAAGGATAAAAGTGCTACAGCATTAGATAGGCCTAACCTGTGACTGCAGTTTTGTTTCAAGGAATGGCGTCCTTAGTTACATGAAGAGTTCCAAATGGAAAAGATTATTTCTGAAGATGTAAAATGTCACTTAGGGAAACCATTGAGTATCTTGGAAGATCATCCAATAGATCTTCATCAATTCAATTTGTCAATAGAAATGTATGGAAGGAAGAGTCAAGGCTAAGAGTCAATGAATAAGTAAAATCTAACTTCCTTTTCATATACTTTTAAAACCAGTCCAATAAATCAATAGTCAACAACAGCAACAAATAAGAACTCCACACATCTGGGTTTGAATGGCTATCCTATTTCCCTGATCTCTAAATGTTCCAACAGATATTGACAAACGACCAACATGTGTCTGTGATGATATCCATGAAGGTGTCAACTGTGAGACTTGTAAATGTCAGCCGACTGGTCAGTGTAGTCGAGATCAGAACAAACAACCAGTTTGCAAGTTAGTATCTTTATTTTCTTGTATATATATATATATATTCACACGATGTTTTCATAGTGTAGTTCATACCTTTACTAGTCATGCTCATAGTTCCCTCTAAAGTGTTTTCCTATCTGCATGTTTCTGTTGATCCATTTAGTAGCCTTTCCATAGTGTATTGAGATGGTTAGAAAGCCCCATTCTCAAACACTTGGTCTTGAGTTGAACTTGAAGGCTGTGATTGTTTTGAAAGGCATTATCCAAACTTTTCTACATCCACAAATCTCTAATGGATACCAAAACATTTTGTGGGGGGAAATTATTCACTGACCACTTGCTAATTTTTTTTTACACTGATGGGAAATTGCATGGTTGCTCAAATATTTCTAAACTTGTAGATTAACAAGAAGACTATGTTATGGTTTTACTACAACCCTTACTGCTACTACATTTTTTTTTCTAACTAGAAGCTTATGCAATAGTAGTGAAATGTTTATATAATTCAAGACATCTTAAAATGTATGTTTTCTTTTTTCAAAATTATTGATCACAATAGAAATTAAATTTTTTAAATTTATTTTTACAAAATTATATTTAAATAATTATCTTTCAGATAACAAAGAAAAAAATCATAAATGTCATGCTGAACTTTCTTAGAATTCTTTTTTTAAATTGCTTAAAAAAAACAATTCTATTCATTTTTGTCCATTATGGCATTTAACTTAGTATCTTTACATATATAGATGTTTATATTAGGTTCATATATTATACTAATAATTAATATTTTATAGTTGTATAATATTATTTTAGTTCAGTTAACACATGATTGCTTTAATTCACCACAATAATTCACGCTGTTCTTTAATTCACTTGACTCGTGCCAGATCTGTTATTTTTTAATTAGATTTACTAGTTTTGCTCATTGCTAGTTCAGGTTTTAACCACCTCCAAACACTGAGTAGCACTGACCTTTTTACTGTTCTACTGGGGAGTGGTGACCCAGTTGTACAGCACTGAAAAGGGGGGGGGGGGGGTCTCTGGTTTAAAACTTGGTGAAGACTGGGATTTTGAATTTCATGATTTTTAGGATGCCTCCAAGTCAACCCAACTGACTTGACCTTAGTTGGGTAAAGTAAAGGCAGTTGGTCTTTGTGCTGGCCCTAGTTAACCATTTGTCATATAAGTTGATGACCTTTACATTATCTGGAGGCGCTGTGGCTGAGCCGTAAAGCGCTTGACTTCTGAACCAAAACCTGGGATCGAATTCTGATGAAGACTGGGATTTTCAGTTTTGGGTTATTTGAGAGCCTTTGAGTCCACCCAGCTCTAATGGGTACCTGCGATTAGTTGGGTAAAAGTAAAGGCAGTTGGTCATTATGCTGGCCACATGAAGCCCTCGTTAACCATGGGTCGCAGAAACCAGATGACCTTTACATCATCTGCCCCCATAGATCACAAGATCTGAAAGGGGAACTTTACTTTTACCTTTTTACATTATCTGCCCTATAGATCAGAATGTTTGAAAGTAGTTTTTTTTTCTTTACTTACATCAGCCTGATTGAATCAATGGCCCCAATAGAATCATGACAAAGATAAACTCTTTTCAAATAAACTCTTTTCAAAACTTTTGAATCTGGAAATGACTTCACAGTTTATCTCAGATATATTTCACTAATACCCACTAATGTTACAGATAAAAATGTCAAAATGGGAAGCTTCATGTACTATAAATTTTATTTCAAGGACTCAAGATAATACATATATAGGTTATGAAACATTATATAACAAAGCTGGTTTAAAAAAAGATCATGGCACTTACTTCATAACTTTAAGTTATGTAAGTGACCTTTAGAAAAAGAGTTCTGCCCTGTTTTCTCCACAAATGTTTACACTTCTCTAATGCATGTGTGTTCAACAAAAAGTTTTGAGTTACAAAAATGTGAAGTGATCAGCATGTCCCATTTTATTTTGACCCATCTGTGTTGTTGTATTTAGCTGTAGCATGGAAACTTTTGGCAAGTTTTGTCAGTACCACTGCATAGGCTCCTGTGGGCCCAACGGCCACTGCACCAAATGTGACCTCAATACCACTACACATAAGACTCTGTGTTTGCCTGGCAGGTGCATGTAAGTTCATCCTCATGGCTTTTTGATATTTCTGTTCCCCATCCATTAAACTTGCTTAGCCAGCTGTTATTAAATCTATTCCAAGCAGTTTAATTTAAATACATGTAGTTATAGATGGAAAATAAAAAAAGATAAATAGATTACACATGCAATCTTCAAACAACATTGAATGAACACATTTTTATAGATGTTTAACAGTAGAACTCAATCAAAAACTAAATCGTACACCTTTTTCATGTTTCCTTTCTTATAGATTAAAATCAGCACATCTGTTTTCTGAACCATCTTAACATATTTAGACAGATTCTATGGCATTATTTATATGCTTCCACTAACAAAATAACATATCACTTTCATATTCCTGCAACTTTAACATTACATTTGTTCTAAACTTAACAGTAGTTGCACAGTTACATGTGTCAAGTTTTCTAACAAAATCAGTAACAATGGTTTTTATTATTTTATATTCTTGAAAAAAAAAACTTTTTAATGGTCCATCATTTATGAAATATGTATTATACCTGCACAGTATTGTCAAAACATCAACTAATAAATAACACACATCCTGAATCCAGTTTATATTTCTTTTTTGTTGTGATGTAAATTGTTGCTGTTTGTTTCTGTCAGATGCAATCCAGGTTTTGATGGACCATTGTGTCAGGCTAACTCAACCTCAGCAGCAACACAGGGAGCCACAAGTCCTGCCAGTAAGTCTTTTCTAGTTAGTTGGACGTGGGGCACTCGAGGTTGTCAATGCATGTGGGATGTGGGGCACTTGAGGTTGTCAATGCATGTGGGATGTGGGGCACTCGAGGTTGTCAGTGCATGTGGGATGTGGGGCACTCGAGGTTGTCAATGCATGGGGGATGTGGGGCACTCGAGGTTGTCAATGCATGGGGGATGTGGGGCACTCGAGGTTGTCAATGCATGTGGGATGTGGGGCACTCGAGGTTGTCAATGCATGTGGGATGTGGGGCACTCGAGGTTGTCAATGGATGTGGGGCACTCGAGGTTGTCAATGCATATGGGATGTGGGGCACTCGAGGTTATGAGACCTAGGGTCTTATGATTATAATTTCTGTGAAGGCAGGGATGTCACTTTTTAAGACATGCCTGAGTCCACATATCTTGAAAATAGACCTGCAATGAAAGCCCAACTTGTATGGCCTGGCCTTCTGTTCACCAAAGTCAAAATCTTTGGACAATACTCCCAATCACATTAACAAGTAAACTTTAAATTATCAGCCTTATGGATTGATACTGGGGCCATACCTTTACTATAGGATCTCTTTAACATATTCATAACTTTTTGTAATTTATAGTTGGGATTCTACAAAAATATCAGTAAAAATTTACATAGCATAAAGATCTTGATTGTTTTATTTCATTTTTTAACTATTTTTTTTTTAAACTTTGTGTGTGTGTTTTTTATCATAGCTAATAGTTCAAACTTTATTTCCAATGTTTGTCTCCAACAGGTTCACTGACCCTAGTTGTTGTCATAGTCGTGACCATCATTGGCTTGTTCATCGTAGCGTCAATCATTTTCCTGGTCTATAGACATAGAAAGCGGTAAGTAGGTCGAATAATAAAGTTTACTGAAGGTCGATATTTAAATAAGATCATCACTGGTTTTGAATAAGTAATTTGGAGAAAAATTAAAATATCCTTCTCAACAGGAGATTATCTCAGTATGGACATAAACTAAATCATTTCTCTCAACAGGAGATTGT
>JADKLZ010005465.1:17700527-17720481 GCA_021533235.1 Biomphalaria straminea
TGTCTCAGTATGGACATAAACTAAATCATTTCTCTCAACAGGAGATTATCTCAGTATGGACATAAACTAAATCATTTCTCTCAACAGGAGATAGTCTCAGAATGGACATAAACTAAATCATTTCTCTCAACAGGAGATTGTCTCAGTATGGACATAAACTAAATCATTTCTCTCAACAGGAGATTGTCTCAGTATGGACACAAACGTATGAATGACAGCAACTTGAATGTGACAAATCCTGTGTACATGAAGAATCATGTGGAGGAGGATGATGAGTATGAACCATTGAGTGGAGGTGGAGTTATATTTACAGGCCACAATGTAAGTCTTCTTGTATTTCCTTATTGCTAGATGTAAGATGTTATAGAATTGCTAATTACACGTATGTCTTACACAGTATGCAATATAGAGCATATTGCATTTACAACTTATTAGAATTTAAGGTCACAAAAACTTAAGAACTTATTTTAAAAGGCTTTAGAAGAAAAAAGAAATTCTTACGTATGAAATCTAGATAAACATTATAGCTTATGTCAAGTCATACAGATATCTGGGTTTTATTGTAGACCATGGGAAGATATTCTGGAAACCAAGCCACTCTGTGTCACTTTCTAAAACATTGAAGAAAACAGTGCAGTATATATTCTTCAAACTCAATCAATCCAGAGATAAACAAATTCATATAAAACATAAATCACTTGTACAAGTAGAATAAATAATATTATTGTTGAATAAATGAATTACAGTTAAGATGCTGATGATCAATAATTACTGATCAATGAATAATGACCACTAAACAAAGACCCTGATAGCTAGTTTTTCTTTCCTTATTTAGTCTATTCAAAAGACTTTACTGGATTGTTATAGTTATTAACCTTTCCTTCAACCTTCTTTTTCTATCCTTACCTACATGTTGACATAAATATCTTGTCAAGGTATCCAGAAAAATCTGGTCACCTACAAATGCACAATGTTGCCTTTTAACCTGGTCATTCACGTGCATCCTCTATTAGCCCACATGCATTGAAGTGTGACATGTTGAAATAAATTATTTGAACTTTCACACTCTCTCTGATTTTTACTTGTATCAAATCACTCTCTCTGTCTGTCAAAATTTTGAACACATTTTTTTTCCCCATTCTCAGATCATAGCTGAAACTTTGCATAATGATTCATTGTGCCTGACAAGGACATGGGTCTCTAAAACAAATGTAAATTTAACCAATTAGTGATTGATTAATGGGGATAAATCAATTTTGTTTGATATCAAAATAAGGGAATAACTGCTACTTAATTAGATATGTGGATGTATATATTGATTTATTCCCCTTATTACATTTGACATGTTATTTCTCCCACTTTCCATTCTCAGATCAACTTGTAATTTTGCATAATTATTCATGGTGGATGACAGTACACGAATCAATCCAAAACTTAACTATTTAGTTAATCAATTAGTACTAATGAATTAATTTTGTTTAATATAGCAGAAAGAGCGCTACACCAGCCATTTTCAGATAAATGGCAGTAATTAGTGGTTCTGTCCTTTAGATAAGCTTTGGTTTTTTTTTTTAAGTAATCTTTTTTTTTTCTTTTTCTTGTTATTATCAATGAACTTTTTAAAATGATTTGCAGGGCAACAACTTTGACAGTAACATGTATGATGTGTATTCAAGTGACAGCACTCAAAAGTTACTGTCATCCAGTGCACCAGACGAAGAGATGACCATTACCTATTCCAGCGGTGTTAACGACAGGGGGAACCACACAGAGGAACCAAGGGCAACCATTGCGTAGCAGAGTGTCAGCTCTGGGAACAAATGATGAAGTCACTACATGCACAAGTGTCAGTGTCAGACTTGACTGTGTGTCTTCAACTGGTGACTGTGTGTCTTCAACTGGTGATATATTCTAAAAATTAAAAAAAAATCCAATGGATTGTGTTTTCTTATACATATAAGTATTTCTAGATCTGCAGCTAATGGGTGTGTGGCTGACATGAGTGGTTGTCTATATTTGCAGTGGTTGACTAGAGTGCTTATCTATGCTGAATGTGGTTGGTGTGAATGGTTGTCAGTATGTGAACATATAGTGTGGTTTGGAAAATTGAATGTATACATATATATAAAAATCATGTTTCAAAGAGACTGCTCTATGCCTGGGAACACATTAATCATGATGAAAGACTGATCTAACCTGCACTGAACTTCTTGTCATAATCTCTTGTACATAGACATTTCATACTTGGAGACTTGGATTTATTTTATTGTGATGCAGTTGTGTGCAGTGTAATAGCCATACATAGTTCTTACTTTCAAAGGTATATACTCTACATATACCAGTAGGCTGCACATGCTTAAGTATGAAGCCAGGGCCAACCTTGGATAATTGGAGGCCTTATTACTCCAAGTGAATTTGATGACCCCCCAAACAAAATATTTAAAAAAATAATAGAAACAGCAAAAATAAAATTACCAATTTATGAAAAACCTGCCCCATCTATATCTAAACATTGACTGAAATTCATGAGTCACAGCATTAGACTTTTAACATAGAGTCATAGTGCTATACTTTGTTTGAGATCTTATCCAACTAATACTATTTTTTTTTTAGCCCTGTCTGAAGCCGCCACCTATTGGATGCCTTAGGTGGCTGCCTAGTTTGTCTATGTGTAAGGCTGGCCATGATGAAGCCTAGCCACATGGTGGTAGATGTTGTATTGGTCACTACGACCTGGTTAGGAAAAAATACAAATTACTTTTCCTATGTCCATTACTATCAAAAATATTATTTTTTTTAGTAATCGTTGATTTTTAATTTATTATTGTGGAAATATGAATATTTAAATGTACAATTATGATGTTGGTACAATATGTTCCTATGTTGTTAAGTGTATGAAATCAATTATTTCTTGTTGATTGGTCCAAGAATGTAATCAAACTTTTAAAGATTGCTTCCTTCATTGATGACTTGATAAATTTCAATTGTTGATACACAACTGTTAATCTACTTCAACCTGTTTCTGACAGTATTGATTTTGTTTCTGGAACAGCTAGTGAGAATAACAAATGTTGTTCTTTTGTTAGCTCACAAAGAAATTGTTCATTTCAGTTAGTTTTTAAATGTTTTTTTTTGTAAAGCTGCTAAGTAAGTCTACCAAAATGCTAAGTTATCTTCCATTGCAGTGTTAGCAAGGAAACAATTGTGTACAAATTATGAGCCTGGTGTGTGTACATAACAAAATGAACATATAGACCATTATCTGTGTACATAGATGCTATTTACACACAGTTGATTTATGCCCAGTTTGAAGTTCGCCCCCCCCCCCCCTCTTTGTATTTATTTGTCTCTCTTTCTCCCATCCTCATCCTCTCACCCCTCCCACTCACAGCCATCATCATCAGTCGTTTCTATTCCAATTGTGTGTAGAACAAAGTAAAGCTGCTGATAAATCCCTGAACACTGTCCAGCTCAACTTGCTGATGGAGGCATGCATTTACCACTGATCTATGAGCCTGCTTTCCCCTCCCCCCCTTTTTTTTTTTTCAACACCATGTTATAAATAGAACACATATTTCATGTATATTGTCATTGTGTGATCCCCCCGACTTTCTGTTGGCTGAATCGGATAAATGTGCGTGTTTGTTGGAGTGATCCAAGTGTGAACTCATTGGTTGAAGACTTTCTTATACATATTGTGAAATATTTTTTATTTGATTTGTACATTATTTTCATGTACTGTTTTTATTTCAACTGTATTATAAAACCTTTTTTTTTTTTTTTCCCATCTTTTCCCCCCCCCCCCCCCCCCAGCATATTTGATTATATATTTTGCCATATAATTTAGCATATAAATACAATTATAAATATATATATAAATAACTATTACAAAAATTCAAATATATATATATATATATTTCAATACAAACCTCTATTATTGTTCACCTCTGTTACCATGCTTTGAAGAGACTATTTTGTGGGCTGATACATTCCAAGTCAATAGTTACCATATTTTTGTTCAGTCATATTTTGCTTTATGAAGTTTTCAGTGCATAGAGGTATCTGATAGTTGCCCTTGCACTGCAACTCTTTGACAGTTACCTCCCATTTCTTCCTTCTGTCTGATAAATGTCACAGTAATGCTCTCTTTCTTCCTGCTTGTATGTGTTGCCATGTAAAACCATTCACATATCAATAGAACAAAGAGTCCATGTTGTACACAGTCTCTTCAAAGATGACATTTTTGTATTTCTGCTTCAGCGCATTCTGCCTGAGGAGCTGAGACCGTGGGTAGTGAATACTTGCGTTTTAGAAAGATTTTTTTTTATGCTTTTTAGATATATATATGTAAACATAAGTATTTAGTACAGTCAAGTTACAGTTAAGTGGTGAGAGTTAGTGATAATTTGATTTCATTGAAACTTTATTCATTTTATTTCTTATGTTCTTGATTTTTTTTTTTTAACTTTGATAGAAATGGTGTGCCAAAATAGTGATAGACTTGAAAGAGAAAACCTATAATAATCTCTAGACTACAAGAATAAATTTGAGATATTTTACTATTATTTTGGACTTATTTTAAGGGTTTGTCATTGGGATGTTTCAAGCCTTTTTTTTCTCCACTGAAATATTGTCCTTATATAAGTCCTAATATAAAAAAAAGCTTATAACTACAGTAAATAATGAAAATCAGAACTTTTTGGAGAAATTAAATTATTTAAGTACTAATTAACAAGGATAAATATTTTGTAGTGTTAAAAAAAAATGCCCACTGTCAAGGTCATTTAAGTGTTAGTTGTGGATTCAACTGTGTTGTCAATCTAGGCCAGTACTTTAGCATGGAATATTTTTACTTTCACTCAAGAGGCACAGCTATGTCTTAAGTGTCCTCTGGGCTCATGTCTTCTCCTTCTAACTGAATGCACCATCAATGTGAACTGATCTGCCAGTTGTAAGTTGTTTTAATGGGGATCAATTGATTTGCCAGCATCGAAATAGTTTTTACAGTTTAAGACTTTCACATTACATTCATTCCTTAACCAGAATGCTTTTTTTTTTTTTAAACCAACAGTAAGGCTGTAGTTGTTTTTGTGGTCCTACAAATTATCCAATCAAAATAAAATAAAGAGTTGTGCTCTTAAATCAAATTATATATAAAAAAAATTAAAGTCCTGGAGTCCTTTTTTTTTTTTTTTTTGTAGGCAGTCTCCAGTTCATTAAACTTCATTGATTGATACATTTAAATAAGTTTTGTTTTCATAAATAACTATATATAATGTACATTAGTAACAATAACAGGGAAATTTAGATCATTGATTATCATAGCAAGGCTGACTGGTAACAAAATGTATTTATAAATGGCCAGATCGTGAATCAAAAGTTGAAAGGTTGTGAAACCAGAGGCAGATGTATCAACAGTAAGACTGTAGTTGTTTTTGTCATGTGATCAAATGTTTCATTAATGTCTTCCTATCCAATGTCCCAACTCCTACGAGTCAAGTTGCCTTCTCCCTCAGTTGTACTGCATGTCTTGATTGAACTTCTAGGCTCTATTGTGATGTGTTAAAATGAAACGAACATAACTGTTTGTCCTCTTGTGCCATTGTCACTGTTCTTCCATAAAATGAGAACCTCTGGACTGTACAATATCAGCATTCCTTGTTCCAAACTACATCAAAGCATTTTATATACGAACTTGTTCTACTTACAGCTTATTGATTTATGCCATAGTTTTAGTACAAGCCAAAGTAAGCTCTGTGTAAACTTAGTGTCAGTATACAATCATTTTGTAGTGTGACATTAAACTTTGAAATCACATGAACAAAAGAATTACTTTGTTGTTTTATTTCATAAGTCTTTTATATTTCTGAAAATACATTGATCTTTTTCCAAATGTTTTCAATTCTGAAGTGGTGTCCAGTATTTTTCAATAACTGCAAGAAGACACTAAAAGTAAATAGAGGGTATTTCTTACATTTTTTTTATTCAAGGGCTTTTATATCTAAGGGGTTTAATTTTTATTGAAAATAGTCATTCAGTGTTATTACAGTTGCAGTAATATATTGCTCACACTGGATAACTTTTTTCAGCTGTAACACAACATAGAATGACAACCCAATTGTGGGGATCCCTAAAGAAATTCAAATACAAACAAGTGCATCTTTTGAATGGCAATCTTTTAATGTATAAAACAGTATGACTTTCAATACAGCAACATGAGCAAGAAAATTCATATAACATCTTAGTTCTTTGAAATACAAGAACTAATCATATTCAAGAAATGGACAAGTCAAATATTGGCTGGCTCTCTCTTTTTTTTTTTAAAATTTCAACTCTTAAATAATTTCAAAAACTGTTCAAAATGTTGAAGACTTGCAAGATGTCCATGTCCAATGATGTCACTTCTTCAATACCATTATTTCCTTAGTTCACTAAGATAGATGTCTATTATAAACTTGTTAGAACTTTGAACTGACAATACAATCCTACATGGTATCTGTAACTAGGAAAGTATTAAAACATGATATTATTAAATCTATTATTGAATCAATATGTCTTTCATTACTACCAAAGGAAAAGTTGGATTAGATTAGTTGTGAAACAAATTAATGCCTTAACAAAGCACAATATTAGACTATTCTTCAGATAAAACACTCTGGTGGGCTGCACATGGCCAGTGTCGTAATTTGCCCACCTCTGATTTTCATTTCAAAAGTTCTCATGGAGTTTAAACATATCACTATAGTAACCATACATTGCCAAAATTATAAGTGGAGCCCAATGGCTGGAAGAAAAAGCATAGATATTAATTGAAATATTTGGTACATGTGATTGAAAAAGCTATTATTTAAAAGGGGCTTTTTAACTGGATGATAAAAATCCCTCACACAAGGGTATGATGTCAATTAGAGATCTCTTTTAATACTAACTTAAATCAAACTTAAATCAGAAATGTAAATACAGTTAATCATCATGTGCTAATAACAAGCACAGTATTTCTAGTTGCAATAGTAGCTTATCTTGTAATCATAATGTACAGTAATAAGTGGCAATGTCTTCAATACCAAAGATTAAGGATGTGTGCAGTGTTTCACATGACTATGCAAACCCAGTTGTGAAACTGTACAGTATCAATGGGGTAAATCTGGTACTGCTGTGATACAGTGGGTCCTAACTTTAAATTAGAAATTTCAAATAGGCTTCAAACAAATTTTAAAAGCATGGTTGAGAGACTAAGTACATACGAACTTGGCTAGGCTTGGCTACCTAGAATGGGGCTCGAGGCTCCACACCAGACTCTGGCAGAATTGTGTTTACTGAGCGCCTAAAGGCAGCACGGAAAACAAGCTCCTAGATACACCCCCTCCCCCCACTGGTCCACAAATGAGATTGGACCATAGCGCTCTGAGCATGCTATAAGCATGAAAGAAACGCTATATAAAAGCTATATTAATAATAATAATAATACAAGAAATACATTTTCTTACTTATATTGTTTCCATAGCTTTTGTTTCTTTTTCTTTCTTCTTCTTTATAGAAGCTTGTTTGGCCTTTAAGAAATTTCATTAAAGGACAACACTTGTATAAATGTACTCTAATGCATATCACACACATCAATGAAAAGTAAATGGCATAAAAGAGCTCCTAGGAACATATTCAAATAACTGTGACCACATTCAACATGAATAACTACAAAGCTTCTTCAACAAAATAAACATAATTCTAGGCACACTGAATTATAAAATATATGAATTGAATTAATTTTTATTATAAAGCCAATAGCTCCTATTTCCAGTTTCAAAAATCTTTATTAAAAAAAAAAAAAAAACCTAAGCAATTAAGGGTGAATATGAATAAAAAATTCTTTAAAGAAAAAAAATAATTATAAAATATTATAACAATTTAAGATCTATTAGTAATAAATAAATAACTTAACTTTAAAAAATAGAAGATGTGTAGTTTAAAAAAATATATACTTTTACACTGGGACTACAGGCCTATTTGTTGGAAAAATTATTTTATAATAATTAAAAAGTGATATCCATCCAGTTTTCAATTTAAAAAAAAAAAAAAAGTCGTCATACTTTTGTTCTTCATGAGACATGATGAGTTTTTCTTATAGGAAAGTTTTAAAAACTGTTGTTAGCATCACAATGTGTTCTATTGCATTAGGAATCATCAGTAAAATAAAATACTGCATAGGAGTTATTATGGTACTTAAATTAATGAAAGAAAAACAAATTTCATTAAACTGAATACATATTAATGTTGAATATTAACAATGTAATAAAAATAGAGAAGATAGGTCTAAAATATATATTTACTTTTTCAATGAGGGGCAAAAGTTGTCTCCCTTCAGCTAAAATTTTCAATAATTCCATTATAAAGGGGAGGTAATTGTGCCGCCGTCTGATGTTTTCTATCTGGAGAGTAAGTCAAACATTAAACATTCAGCCAACTTCATATAGAAATGTAGATATGTTTACCAGACATAAGAGTCTTATAGTTCTACAAAGTAGACACAAGCAAATACTTTTACTCACCCTATACCTTTGCTCTTTCCTGTCTTCCTCTCCAATCAGGTAACCCAATTTGGCCATTTCACACTGCACTTCCCCCGTATCCAGACCACTGGTCTATACAAAAGAGAAGAGAGAGCTTTAAGTATTTTAAATAAATATACAGAGCTAGTTGGGTAAAGAAAAATAAATGTTCAAGTAAATTCTGTCTTCAGAGAAATACAAAAAGAAATGTAACAATAAAAACATTTAAAAAATACTTATAGAGTGATTATTTTCCTCTACATATATTGAATGTTAGATTTCAAACAATGGCACATTTTTACCTGTCCCAATTCTCCCCACCCCCAAGAAAGAATACTGGTTCATTGAATGAATCCATCTACTAGACTTTATAATATTCCAAATATTCCTTTAGATCTAGACTTACAAGACAATGCGCAAAACGTTTCTGAACATAACTTATTAAACTCTTGATTAAATAATGTCCAGATGTGGAAATATTTTCTCTATTGTCTAATTAAATTCAAATTAATTTTTTTTTATACTTTGAAAAATTAAAATTGTCAAACTAGATTTTTCCCAGTGTGGCCAACAAGCTATTACATCTTTTCTCAACGATATACATCAAATTTCTAAGACAATCGTAATGTTTTCGAAATCAATGTCCAGGATTTTGAGTCCACCTATCCATGCTTTAGTTTCCACAAAGGTACGAGTTAAATAGAGGTATTCTAAAATAGTAAAGGTAAAAAAATTATAATCCAAAGGATTTACCGCCACTAAGGAACTCAGCTCCTGTAAACGTTTGGCGTAAGCTCGTTTTCTGTCAGACACAACAGCCATTAAATTAAAGTGTATTTCATCTGCACTGTATCTGTCAATTACAAAAAAAGGTGAAAGGTTATATAAGCATTTCAAATGTTCAATGTTTAAAGGGTTGGTTAAAGTAATTACTGTTTCAATTAAGTCAAAAATGATGGTACACCTTTAAAATATTTTAAATATTTTTTGTATAGGGTATTCTCATTCTATTCCATACTCAGTGCAGTATGATACAATCACTTTCGCTGATCTGAAGGGGTATCTGGAAGAAGGTTTCCATGGTGGCCTTAGTAAATACAACCCAGAGGCTGGCTGAGTGGTAAAGTGCTTGGCTTCTGAACCAGGGGTTACAGGTTTGAATCCTGGTGAGTATTTTTTGCTTTTGGTATCTAGGATACCTCTGAGTCCAACCATCTCTAATGGGTACCCCACATTAATTGGGGGAAGTAAAGGCAGTTGGTTGTGCTGAAACACGTGTACTGGAAGCTCGAAATTGGAACCAATGAAATCTGCCCATGTGGAGTGTCAATAGAGAATGCCAACCACGTCCTCCAATACTGCTCTCTTTACCAAGAGGCCTGTATAAGACACTGGCCCCAAAACAACCCAATAGAAAGAAAAGTATATGGAGAGCTCCCTGATTTGGAACAGTTCATCTCATATATTGGTCTAGTCATCTGAACGCTCCAACACAACAATGAGAACGAAGAAGAAAGAAGGTTGTTCTGACCACATGAGACCCTCATTAACCGTTGCCAAAGAAACAGATGACCTTTACATCATCTGCCCCATAGTTTCACAAGGCCATTATCACCTGTAGTGACACCTCATTGAATGTAATCACCTGTAATAGCACCTCATTGAATGTAATCACCTGTAATAGCACCTCATTGAATGTAATCTAGTGACACCTCATTGAATGTAAGAGCCTCAATGATCTCCCTTGTTTAAAGCTCTATCTACTGTACAAAATCAAACACACAATCTAAGCAACTTTTCTAAAAAGATATTCTGCAAAAGTGATTTGAGAAAAATATGATTACTTATGCATTCTTTTCTCAATAATAGGCCTGACCATATCCAACCAGTCTTTGTCTGTTGGAATAGCACCTGAGAAAAAAATATCAAAGAAAATAAATAAATTTAATAAAAAAAAAGATAAAATAGATCAAAGATTAACTAAATGCATGTATGAAAACAAGATTTAAGAGAAAAGTATACTGGGTGTTTTGGGGTGACATCTCTTAACATTTCTATGAACTTGTTCCAATACCACCATGAAATTATTATAATAGTTCCCAGCATATCTCAAGAAGTCATACAATCTATGACACTCTAAGGCCACCGTCAGTCGCGAAGCGACTATGGATCATCTCATTTCCATGAGATGAATGCCTGGGCATAAGCTGTGGTCGGAACGATGTCGCCCACACATCAGTTCCCCCCTCTCCACGCAGCTGATGTATCCAAAGGAACGGCAGTGCCGATACAGTTTGGGGTCAGCAGCGTCGCAGGTTCTGCCAGAGTGTAGCCTTAGGGTCTATGACACTGCTATGTTACTATCATGACATGATAATTATATTTACCAAACATTTCTTTTTTTTTTTGTGTTAGAAGAACATGTCACAATGACCTGCAGTGACTGCCACATCATCTGTTGACTCTATGTTTCTACTAAAATTCACATACTTTTAGTTATTGTGCTCCTATTAAAACTGAATTTCAATACTTCCTTTTGGTATCCATTTCAACTTTTGGTGGTAAAGAATTAATTCACTTCAAAATTAATTTCAGTTTATAAATGTATTCTGGAATAATGACTTCACTATTCTGAACACCTTGCAAGCTTATTTTAATGAAAAATAGGATTTTGAGTCCATGAACCATGGCAAGAAGGAAGTGATATTTTTTGTATGGTTCCAGCAGGGTTAAAAACTCTATAAAATTATTACAGCACTTGAGTGAATTTACTCTGATACAAATATAAAATTCTATTTTACCTAAATCTACTGGTCCACTCTTCAATCCATCCAGTTCATATAGTCTGCCATCTATGGGGAGATAACTGACAAAGTGAAACACATCGTCATCTTTTTTGCTTATCTTTTCATCAAACTCAAACATTTGCTGTCTGGAAAATGAAAAAAATAAATAAACGTCAGAATTAATAAAAACTTGTTTGAATTCAAACACTTGTGCACAATGTCATTGGCTAAATGCAAAGTAGTTTGACACATTGATATAACATAATAACATGACCATTTTTCTTTTACTTATTTCTGTTTCAAAGACAATAAGATTCACAAACAATCAATTGAGAGATGGCGAAAGTGTTTATGGGGATGTGACATATCTCTAACCTACTTAAGCTAATTCATGTGGTAATGGTTGGCCATACATAGAGAACAATTGCTTTATCTATACTATAAAGTTGAATGTGAAGCGTATGTATGTATGTATGTGTCGAATAGAAATCAAAACCGCTTGACCAATCTTGATTAAACTTGGCAGAAATGTTTCTTGGGTACCAACTTAGACCGTAGTGTATGTATTGTAGCCCTAAAACAAACATAAGACCCTGAAAAAAAATAAAGTTGACCAACCCTATTAAACTATTCTCATAAATGTAGGCCATAGCTTCATGATTAGACAAGATAGAGAGGTCACGCATGTGCACAGATGACAATGACTAGGTCTAAATGAGTTCTCATTCAAGAAAACATAATTTTTTACTTTTACACACGAACACACATATAAGTGTCTCTTCATTTCATTATTTAATGAAAATTAATCTTCAAATTTGAATTTTAAAAACTTTTTTTTACATAAAATTGTTCGCTCTAAATGTAAATGGCTTTGAACGTCTTGACATACTTTTCCATAACTTGCGTCACTATTAGGCCTACATGTGTCGCGCAGTGGTACAAATGAAATGAACCTCATAGGTCATAATTATAATAGGGCTAATGTATCTAGGTCATTACGCTAACATCTAAGTCGACACAAGCTCACAGTGTAAATATTCTATAATAGGCTAAAAGTTTTTATTTATTGACTAGATTGCTGTGGCATTCAATTTGTTTAGATTCTAGATCTAGAGCTACATAACATTAAACTAACAATGTTATATAAACAAATACATTCACCCGTTCGATTCGATTTTAATATATATTGTATTTCTTTTTGTCGCCTACAGTATTCACCAAGGCAACACGTAGTGAGGTCACGAACTTTCAGCTCTAAATAAAATAAAAACATTGTAGGCTTTTGACTAATAAATGCATTATTTTTAGATTCAAATCATTGAGAGTTCAATAATTTACTCTCTTAAATATACGATTGACTATACTTTTATTGAAGAAAGTCTAGATCTACTTATTAACTTGCACATTACTGGTATACATAATAATTTTAAAAAATACTTTCTTTAATATAGCAGTCTACACCAGGACATACGTCTTCGCCCTATAGATAAACTGGTACAAAAATAAAGTCTTTTCATGTCCAATTTAAATCAAGTATATGTAGGTCTACAAGCAAATGTTTTTATTTGAAAAATGAATTTAAATTTATGTCGATTAGCTAATTTTTTAGCTATATTAATACTATTTTTACATTTACGCATTCGTTTAAGTTATAACATTATTATTTCGTTCAATTGTTTACAAAACACTCTCAGTGACTACATCAACAGTGATAATCAAATGAAGACCCGCAGGCAACATATGGCTAGTCTTCCTATAAAGATGAAAATCTAGTTATAATACTATATCTAGACACTTAAGATCTAGGACAAGATCTAATACATCTACTAAAACAATCCTATTTATCAGTGAATTATTTAACCTACTACCGGTATTTATTTCTTAAAGAAGTCTAGATCTAGATTATTTTACCTATCAAATAACTATGAAATCAATGAGGCCATAAAATGTAAACAACCCCATTGTCCAAAACATTACTGCCCTAATATCATTATCTTTATTCCTTTGTTGAGTTTAACAGCAGATTTATTTACTCACAAAATATTTTTGCTAAAAAAAAAAGAAGAGAAAATATGTTCATTACCTGGCAAAACTGTTGTGGACTTCTCTGATAGTGTCAGAATTACTTAAGCTGAGACCTCGTAGCTAAAACAGAATATAATACAACCTTTTATTTTACACTTCATTTATAGAACATTATGTGCAATTTTTATGCAAGCATTTCTTTATAATAGACTAAATTATTTACAGGACATATTTCTTTAGCATTTTGTAAAAATATTTTTTTCCTTTTTATTCAAAGATTTGGTTTGAAAATGTGTACATTAAAACTTTACCCCAGGGTCCAAATCTTGTGCAAAATCTTTAAAGTTGGAGAGTGTATCCCCTAACTCTATGTCCTCATGGGTACAGTTGAGAAGTATGCTGAGGATGGCCTGAGTTGCACATGCATTGTTGATCACCTGGCAAAATCATGTTATAGCATTTTTGTAACAAAAATGGTTCAACAATTAAGTCTTTAAGTACAAAGATGGTTCAACAATTAAGTCTTTAAGTACCAAGATGGTTCAACAATTATGTCTTTAAATACAAAGATGTTTCAACAATTATGTCTTTTAAGTACAAAGATGATTCAACAATAATGTCTTTAAGTACAAAGATGATTGGAGGGAAGGTGGCTCGGCTTTGCAGTAAAGTGCTTGGCTTCCCGGTTTAAATCCTGTTGAAGACTGGGATTTTCATTTCGGGATCTTTGGGCACCTTTGAGTCCTGGCTTATGGGTTTGACATTTTCATATATCGTATACAGACTTCAAGAAACACCAGGGATGCATTAGAAATAAGAAGTATTTAATAAAAGCAATAGAAATAAGTATAACTGTAGATAACGTCAACAAAAGCTAAATTCTCCAAATATACACATCAACTATAAAACTGCCTTATATCATACTTATACTAGTCAATCACCAAAACTCTGGTCCACTGACAACAATAATAAAAACTCAAGGGCTGTCACCCCACTTTACCTAGTCAGCCAATGAAATCATAATAAATAATAGTAAATAAACATAGGATTCTCAAATCTAACAACCAAGGTTCTATCAAGAGATTTCTACAAGACTCTATACTAGTCTATATAAACACAATCCCCACAACCCAGCTCTAATAGGTACCTGACATTAGTTGGGGAAAAGTGAAAGCGGTTGGTCCTTGTGATGGCCACATGACACCCTTGTTAAACAGTAGGCCACAGAAACAGATGACCTTTACATCATCTGCCCTATACTTAGCCAGATGGTCTGAAAGGGGAACTTTACTTTTTACAAAGATGATTCAACAATTATGTCTTTAAGTACAAAGATGATTCAACAATTACGTCTTTAAGTACAAAGATGATTCAACAATTACGTCATACTTGTATGTTATTTGGTTGTTGTTTTTTTTTTTTGGACATCAAATACAAATGAAGGAAAAGAAATAAATGGTAACACACACCAAGGATATGTTCAAATCCTGGCCGCTCCAATGGATACAGTATCAGATCATTCTTAGAGAAAGCAAAAGATTTTGATCTTCCAGTTGTCCACACAATTCTTTCATTAACATTGGACCAAAGAAAGAAATGAGTCAAGAAGGGAGACCTAACATTTTTTCTACAAAAAAGAATTATTCTGGCTGACAAAATAAAATTATTTTGATTTTAAAAAGAAAATATTTTTAATGCTACGCAAGTCCACGCATTACCATGCCACTCTATAATGAAAACATTGAACTGTGATTATTACAATAATTTGTTTTTTACTATGGTAGGTTAAGTATGTTTTTCTGTTATTTTAGAATGGTGTGCCCTAGGACAAATTGAAGGGAAATTGATTAATACTCAACATTTTTTTATAAAAATGTCCAGAAACCTGAGGATTTGAGTTTCAGTTTTCTGTTGGCCAATAACATACATATGTCCACTTTAATTTTTTTTATTTTTTTTACAATCTTAACTGTTATCTACCTGTGAAGCAAAAAAGATTTTTTGCAGCCTACTATCTTGCACAATAGAATCATCAGGCTCTTGATTAGGTGACCACTTGAACAGGAAAATAAGGCCATGAACTGGTCTATTAGAGAAAAACATGATTAATGAAAAAAAAAGCATAAGAAAAGGTTCTGTAAAATAATACCAAACTCTAAACAGATAAATGTAAAAAAAAAGAGATTCTATAAATTTTTATTTTTATAACTTACATTATCTTCAATGGAACCAAACAATTTTTTTTTATAAAATCTTATTTTTAACAATTTTCAACACTTGAAAAAAATCTTTTGTAATCTCTAAAAATGTTCCTAGCTCAGTTATTTAATTGCAAAACTACAATAAAACAAGTGAAGGGTTAATTGGGATATAAGTTATGTGGCTGAGTGGTTGGTTGCTTAGTAACAGGTTTGAATCCTGGACTGGATGAAAACAATACTCAGGAGTTGAAGATGCTCAAAACACTAAAAGTTTGGTGTCAGTAGCAATAGCCAACACATTTTCTTTATAAACCTATGATATTGAAATATGTGACTAACTACATATTATGCAAACATCTAATTTTTTAAGTAGAACATGTATAAATAAAAAAGTAAATTTTTGTACTGTTTATTTTCTGAACTTCAATACCATGTGGCTGAGGATGTAAGGATTCAAATAATTGAATTGAACCTGATCTTCACTTAGCTAAGCCGAATATTTGCAAAATAAATCACATAAATATTCTCTGATTTTTACAAAAAGAGTGTTTTATGTGTTTTTAAAAGCTGCTATTTTAATGACCTAAATAAAGAGCAATAAACTGGTGGGCTTATAAAAATTGAGCTTAAAACCTACTTCAATGATTCAAAACTTTCTGGATCTAAACTCCAAATTTCTTCCACTTGAACTCCTCGACAACCTGATAGAAATCAATTTAAAAAAGATTTTAAAATGTTATAAATTATGGATGCCTATTCAAAAAGGAAGATAATAAATTCCTACAAGGTAGCAAAATGAAATGAATATTCAGTATATATAAGTTTAAGACATCAAAACACTAAATTGTAACAATAAAAATGTTTTTATGAGATTTTTCCATTGTTATATTCATCTTCAGCTATGTAAGGTAGTTATAGAAGGAACTGGTAATGGATATAAGCCCTCCACTATCTATAAAATGCTTTCAGTTACAAGGCCTTAAATAGCCCCATGACAACCAGTTCTCTTCCTAGCCTTCATGTGTAGCTCAGATATTGGATCAGGCAGAACTGTTAATACTTGACAGGAAAAGGGGCAGACGTGAGCAACTGGTGCCTAAACCAGTACCCTTCAGCAGGAGGGGCTCATTAGCTTTGGCTCTAAAGCTACCCACATAAAAGCACAATTCTGAAACCAAACCTCCACTGAATAATGGCTATACCCAAATACTCAAACATTGGAAAAACTTCAGGGGTCAATCCTGAGGAAAAATCAGAAGCATATGATAGTGACCCTTGTACACTGTGACACAGTCTGGCAAATCAACTATTGCTTTAGACAAACAGCTGCATGGAGATTGCTGCAATCATAGCTAATACCCAGGCCTTCATGTTGATTCTAAGAGACGATCAGAAGGAGCTTCATGACTGAAGGAGGACATAGAATATTTATTATTATTATAAACTCAAGCTCCAACAGAATTAAACATGTGCTAATACAAGTTTAACTAGATGATGGTGTTCATATTTCAAACAAATCTAAAATTTATAAATTGGACTAGAGAAAGTATCCTAGTCAGACCATTTATACCCTATCTATGCCTTTAGAACTAAAAGGTCAGACATCTTTTTTTTAAATTAATTTTCAATCTAATCAAGTGTAGCATAGGATCTTGGTCTAGTGAGAATTGGTCAAGCAGTGATAGAATACTCACCAAATCCTTTGATCAATTCTGTAAACACCCCAGGGTCACTTTCTATCAAACACCAGTCACCAGCTGAGCCCATGGTTGTCTGAAAAAACACACTATGATATATATATATATATTATAAGACAGTCTAATCATACTATTAGATGCAATAGAATAGCAGACTGTAAGTGTTAAGTTCGAAATGTGACATTTTCATAAAACTATTGAAGTATTAACTACAAAGCATGTTCAAAGTTGTCTTGAAATCAGATCAACACTCGAGATACTCAGAATCAAAATTAAATTTTAAAACTGATAGCCTGAGTAAAATAGTAAGTTAAGGTTTTCAAAACCATATTATTATATTATAATATTATATATAATATATAGATCTAACACACATGACTAAGTGTTTGAAAAACTTCTAGGAACTAGCAGGGCAATGTTGTTGGTTGTTCTTTTTACAAAGCTATATATATCTACTCACTCTGTCAAGTATGTCTGTCTGGTAAAAAGTTGTAGTCTACATGTGTATGTTATTTGTATCATTATTTGTATCATGAACAAGGGAAAGGACTGTCACAATCATTCACAATGTAAAATTATGATTACCATTACTAATGGCATATTAGATTATAATTTAGTACTGTTACTCATTACCATAGTCAATGATGGTGTATATAGACACTATTAAAAGTCTATTATTATTAAATTTAAGTATTAAGACCGTCTACTATAGTCTACTATAGTCGTCACTATAACTATAGACACTATAATTATAGTGAATAGTGTCTATAGACTATAGATATAGTCTATAGTATTATAATGACTCTAAGTATAGATCTAGAATCTAGTTTACATTTACAGTAGTCGCTGTCACTGAGTCATCCGAGTTAAACTTAGTTTTAAAAAAGTAAACTTTAGTAAACACTCTAGTTTCTACTCTACTTATTTATTGTATTTTATTCCGATTTCCGAGATTTAATAAATTAGATCTTTAGAAATTAAATATATATATATATAATATATATAATAACTTTAATATATTTTAAAATATTATATTTTAATTCAACCTGTAATTTAATTTATTTATCTAGTAGATCTAATCTACTAACTAAACTAGATATCTAAATACTAATTATACTTATAGTAACTATTTTAACTAATAATAAGTAATAATAGTAGTTATCAGTAGTACTGTAGTCAGTGTAGTACTGTACTAGAGTCTAGACTACTAGAGTCTCAGTCTAGTGAAGTGTGAAGTGTCGTCTCTACGACTCTAGTCTGTACTACTACTAGTCTTATTAGATCATAATAGTTAAATAGTAAATCTAATTACTGGCCAACAAGATTACATCTAACCTAAATCTAATTTATTTTGGTTACCTAAATATATTGGCACTGAAATCCCTGTATTTAGAATCTAATAAATCAATAGAACTCGATTAGATCTCTACTCTAGACTCAGTTCTAGACTAGAGTAAGAATACTGAGATCATGATCATGTTATTACTAATGTGTTGTTTAAATTAGCGACTTCCGGAAGCAAAAAGACGATATTTTAATATTCATAATGCAGAAGCGCAAACACATACTGACATTAGTGACATAGACAAAAATACTATACCCCACCCCTTTTTCAGTAGTAAATAGACTAGGCCTAAATGGATCATCTCATGGAAATGAGAATGATTAAATGCCTGGGCATTTTCTGTGGTCGAAACGATCTCGCCCACACACCAGTTTCCCATCTCCAACCAGCTGATGTATCAAAAGGAACGGAATGTGCCAAATTCAGTCTGTGTTCGGAGTCAGTCAGCGGCGTCGGGGGCTCAGTCAAGCTCTAGGTTTTGCACTGGGTGCTGCAAACTGCATCTAAGGGGCGCCGGCTTTTGATTTTTTGACTCCCGAAGCCTTTCCCGTTATTTGGTATAGCTGCAGGCAGCAGAGGTTTGAATTCAAAGTTTTCATTCTTCTAGGTGGTTCTCAAACTGTGGTCCGCGATCCCTAGTGGAGTTGAAATTTTCACGAACAATTCGAGAAACTTAAAACCAAGAATTTAACAAATTCTGGTTTCAAAAACTCCGGAGGATTCCAGCTACCCCTCGCCTCAGCGTGGCGCCTCCGGTGGAAACGTCTAATAGAGGAACTAGATAGGCCAAATACGAGTAGCGAAGCAGGACCTTGCGGGATTTCCTGTGTGATCTTTTATATATATATATATCTTACTCGGGATAGGGATGGAACATATAGCAAGTCCAAAAAGTCCGCCACGCCGTTCCACAAAGGGGGCCGTCATCAGTGACCGGATTAGCTGGAGTGGCGGTCTCTGCACGGAACAGCCGCGGTAATATTCTAGGAATAGGAGACAAGCTCCCCCCATGATCAGCACTACTCCTGACCACTTATAGTGGTTTGGACTAATAGTATCGGGGGCGGTACTCTGTGTGGTATGGTCGACTTGCCCAGTCAGTCACTATGGCCACTACCGCTGGAAGCCCTCAGGGAGGACAGTGGTGAAGAACCCTATGTCCAGGCCTGGTTGTTGGTTAAACGCTTTTCTAACAATCAACGGGATAATGGCGCAATAAGCGCCGATTCCCTACTGGACGTCATCGAAGGTTTCAAAAACAGATTTTAATTTCATTTCCTTTTATTATGAGACATTGTTGACAATTATTTGGTAGAACGTGGATTTAGTGCCGTAATGAAACTCATCAAAAAAAAAA
>JADKLZ010005465.1:17735355-17746259 GCA_021533235.1 Biomphalaria straminea
CCACCACAGTTGTTACAATACAACATCGCCCTCCACCACAGTTGTTATAATACAACATCGCCCTTCACCACAGTTGTTATAATACAACATCGCCATCCACCACAGTTGTTATAATACAACATCGCCCTCCACCACAGTTGTTATAATACAACCTCGCCCTCCACCACAGTTGTTACAATATATTCTGTATTTTTATTTTTATTTTTCCTTTTTTTCAGAGACTAACAGCGTGAAATATTTGGCCAATCTACAAATCATAACCTATGACGCGTACAATGGTACACTCATGAAATATACACAAGTCGGCGACCCGTCGCAGGGAATGGGCGTCTACATTATTAAGCACAGTTCAAAGAACGTCCCTGTCTCAATGTTTCGACTAGAAAATAAAACTTTACTACAGTTCTGTGAGATACAGGCCTACGGAGGTATTGACAGTTTATGGCATTGACGCCCAAATTTATTTGGCTCTGGGGTCATATGTATTTACGCTAGTGTCATGGCCAGCATAGCAAAAAAAAACAACAAAAAACAACCGTCTAGTACCATGGCACTAAACGGTTTTATTATGCTGTGTTGGCGATGGGAAAAAAATATCGAGGGAATGGATAACAGTGTATCACTGGCCGGATGTGTCTCGCTGGTCGTGGTTTGGGCATCACGTGACGAAATTGTTTACTCTTTCGGACCTAAATTCAGTGCTTCTCAACCAGTCGGACTCGGCCTCCTACGTTAGGGTAGATAAAAGGAGCGCGGAAGGTTTCCTTTTTTAATAAGCAAAAAAAAAATGTAGGCCTACTTACGCTGTGGCGGAACAGTGGCTGAGTTGTTAAGCGCTGAGCTTCAAAACCTGGGGTCCTGGGATTTTGAATTTCGTTTTTTTCAGGGCGCCCTGAGTCCACCCAAAATGAGTAGCTATCTTTAGGGTAGATGGTTGGTCCTTGTGCTGGCCCATGCCACCCTACTCCGGAACCGTTGGCCAAATAAACAGGTCACCTTATCATCATCTGCCCTGTAGATCGCAAGGTCTGAAAGAGCAGATATAGAATTAGAAGCATGTTTCAAAACTGATCACGTAAAAACGAGACCATTACAAATAATAATAAAAAAAACTATAAAATCATTTTAAGTGACTTCTTTTTATCTTGTAACTATCTCTCTATATATTTCTCAAAAAACAAGTTCAAAAGTTCAGCCGAGTAAGCAACAAGTAATTGGGTAGATCCCATGGCGCAGCACGCGGTGTGAATGGAAATTGGTGCATCCCAATCCGCACTATTTTGTGAATGAAAGTGGTGTTTATATAATTCTCTTCTTCTCAATTTTCGCAATAATATTAAAAGTATTTCCAGATTATTGTGTCGTAAGACTATTGAAACTAGAATAACAACAATACACAGATAGAGTATACTCTCAGGTTTGACTTTAGAAGTACTTTAATTAATATCACAAATTACGCACATTCGTTCATTAGACATGATTACGAATGGTAGCTCATCTCTCTATTCCTAGATCTAGATCTAAAGCTCGAATTCAACTCTAAGATTATAGAACGTCTCTTCGCAAATATAGTTTTTTTGCTTTAGCACATGAACATACTAATTATAGTCCATTCATTTCATATTTTAATAAAATTAACATTCAAATTGGTTTTTATAAAGCATTGTTACATGGGTGCAACTCTATTCTTAATATCACGTAAATTAAGGTCAATTAGCCATGTTTAGCTCCATTCATAGAATTTGTTATTCATGAATTGACGCATTCGTTTTACTTATAACAAGTAAATGGGAAGATTCCATGGCGCAGCATGGTGTGAATGGGAAATGATATATCCAAATCCGCACTATTTTCATTCACAAAATAGCATAGCATATTTTTTTTTACTTCAAAAAGATTTTAATAATGTCCGGAAATTTCCAGGACTTCTTCGACCGGCGGCATAGCATTTAATAACATTTCAGCTCCTGGTAAATCAAGAGGCCGCGGGAAATCTGTTATATGTTATAAAATGGTTTAATTTAATAATTTATACACCTAAAAATTAGCACGAGTCCAAAGAAAGTGCGGGACCCACTGTGGTCGCATATGTTGTAGTGCCTAAGGCCTGCCTGCAAAATAGCAGCGTATGCTATGCCTCCGGTCGACTAGTGAGTTTTTATATCGTTAAAGCAAGCGATAATGGTAACGAAATCCTCTGAAAACTTTTTTTTAAATTTCGGTATCTTCGCCCCTCTGAGTCCACCCAACTCGGGTACCTGACATTAGTCATGTGCTGGCCACATGACACCCTCGTTAACCGTAGGCCACAGAAACAGATGAGATTTACATTATCTGCCCTATAGACAACAAGGTCTGAAAGGTGAACTTTTTTTTAACTTTTAGTACTTACGTATTCTCTCCCTTGTCAGATCAAACGAGCAGCCTCCTTTTCTACATTCAAGAGAAACAAGACCCACCTGTTTCAAAACGTTGCTAGATTAGTTTGTCATTTTAACTCTTAGTGGCAATGTTTGCTATGCAATAAGGCCTTGAAGTCTACATTACTTTTTTTGTTAGCATAGTTCGATGTATTAAATTCTTATCCTTTTAAGAAGCGTGTTATCTAGTTATTGTGAACTCTTTATTTGATATATTGACACACAGAGTGCCAATACGGAAGCTATGGATTGGATTGCACACAACTATGCAGTGATAAATGCACAGATGTAGCATGTGAACTCACTGGAAAATGTCGGGAGTGTAACGATGGTTACTTCGGTGACCCATGCGACAAAGGTATCTCTCTTTTTGTTTGTTTGTAAGGCAGTGGTTCTCAACTTGGGGTATCTCTCTTTTTGTTTGTTTGTAAGGCAGTGGTTCTCAAACTGGGGTATCTTTTTTTTTGTAAGGCAGTGATTCTCAAACTGGGGTATTTCTTTTTTATAAGGCAGTGGTTCTTAAACTGGGGTATCTCTTTTTTTTGTAAGGCAGTGGTTCTCAAACAGGGGTATCTCTCTTTTTTTTTTTTTGTAAGGCAGTGGTTCTCAAACTGTGTACACAGATCCCACAGGGTCCTTGAGACGACCGAAGGGGGTCCACAGAAAAAGAAAATTTGTATACAGTTAAAAAAGCATACTAATTACATAATATTCTATGACAACCTAAATTAAAGATTTGAAGACATTTTCAGCTGAATACTCCCGAATGGGTATTGATGCCTTTTTTTTTGGTGAACGAACTCAGATTCCAAACACATATTCCTCCTCTTCTTTCTCGTATATATGTTGGAGGTTTCAGCCAAGGAGTCTTATATCTGGAGGAATTGCTCAGTGGTTTCCTGATATAGCAGTTATCTCCATCTTTTTTTCTTGCCCTTGTGTGAGAGCTGGTCTCAGTGGCGTAGCTAGGGAGGGGGAGGAGAATGGAAATTTGAAAATCCTCCCAGGCCCCCACTTGCGGGGGGGCCCAAATGATTGTTTTTTACATTAAAAATTAAGTAAACGCAAAATGTAGGTGCCCCCAAAGAGGTCAGTCCCCCTGGGCCCCCAAACTATGAAAAATTTCTAGCTACGCCGCTAGCTGGTCTATTTCTCGTGTATTTAAAATCTCGTTGTTTCATTTCTTTCGGGTCGAGAGGGACTTCGGATTGTTTAATCTTTTTCACGTTTTTGGCCAATATTTCTGCTTTGTTTCTTGTCTCCTGGTCTATTTATTTATTTTGGACTCAGGCCTGGATTAACCATTAGGCAAACAAGGCACGTGCCTAGGGCACCAAGCGTTTGGGGGGCACCACAAGTCCGCAAGAAAAATTTGTATATTGTTCCGGTAGCCGCGCAAACGCAAATGTAATATTGAATCGCACATTATTTAACCTTGGTCCCACAACCTGGGGGTAAAATATTTCCATCCAATTTTTTGCTTTTTTTCTTCGAGGCATTTTGTGCTATTTTTTTTACTTTTCTACGAGATGTTGTGCTACATAACGCACTAATCATAGACATATATATATAGACTGGCCGATGAAGAACAAATTATTATTGGAAAAATTTGGGCAAGCATAGATTTAGTTATATATATTTTCCTATGTCTTTCAATATGAAATTGTTGATATGGTGCGCATAGGTGCATGCGTAGCCTATAAAGGCTAATATTAGGAATAATGAAGTTTTGTACTTTTCAAAACTAAAGATCAAAGTTATATATAGACTGAAATTAACGTCATAGAATTTATAGCTCATTTGCCACCATTTTTTTCTAACGTAGATGTGGACATAAAACATATTTGACTCTTCCTAAATGAAAATAAGATCCTGTTTCCAGTCTATATATATATGTCTATGGCACTAATACTTAGCGACAAATTCACTTCCGTTTTGGTCTGCTAGTGAAAACAATTGGGAATAGTGTTAATTTGTCGACGTGACTATAAATGGCTGTACATTTCATTACATTTGCATAGCGGCTTATAATGGGGTCCATTCACCAAATGTTTTAAACAAATTTAGCCACGTCATAATATTAATAAAGTAGTGAAAAATACGGATCACGTGACACCCTTACGGATTGCGTAATTTGTATAGAACATATAGAGAAAATGTTGTTTGTTTACGTTTGGTGAATGGACCCCATTACTTTTGCATTTTCGGACATTTTTTATGCCATGGACTACTTAGTGATGTAGATATTATACATAATATAACAAGCTATTGTTCTCAAAAACTCTTCTATGCACAAAAGCAAATGGGGAGCAGTACAGGAGAGAATGGTTATTGTATTCACCATACAAAGGATCTGTGTACTGTTCTGTTTGTAAACTTTTTGCGTTTTAAGGTTCCACAAGTTTGGCTGATAAAAATGGGTTCAGTGACTGGAAAAATAACATTCAAGTTGATTATCATGAACAAAGTGCTACTCATAAAGACTGCATGTTAATATACCTAACTCGTCGACAAGGCTCGGGTCTACTACAAAAGCTAGTAGAGCAAATTAATGAGGAGTACAGTTACTAGGAACATATTCTGAGGCGAGCAGTAGCGGTTATTTGTCAATAGCTGAGCGTGGTCTGGCTTGTAGAGGGACAAATGAAAAATTTGGATCTTTACAAAATGGAAATTATCTAGGGTTGCTGGAGTTGGTCAGTCAGTTTGATCCATCTTTATCATCACACATTGCGAAATATGGAAATTCTGGAAAAGGAAATCCTTCTTATTTATCCAAAACTATATGCGAAGAACTGATTGAAATTATGTCCCAAAAAGTTCATGAAGTAATTTTAGAGGAAGTAAATGCTTCCGGTTATTTCAGCTGGTCAGTAGACTCAACACCAGATGTTTCTCATATAGATCAGTTAAGCGTTGTTCTTCGATATGTGTTAGATGGAGAGCCCATTGAGCGCTTTTCGACTTTCTTGGAGCTGCAAAGTCACACTGGTGAAAGTATGGCTAAGCAAGTGTTGCAGTACTTACGTGAAGTTTGCAATATTGGTTTTTTGAAATGCAGACGTCAGTCATACGACAATGCTGCTAATATGTCTTTGTGCTACAAGAGCATGCAGAAAAGAATTCTAGATGAAAATGAGTTTGCTATATACATACCCTGTGCTGCCCATTCACTAAATCTGGTAGGCAGAAGTTGGCGGAAGTGCCGTTGACTCTTGTTTAGAGGCAGTAAACTTCTTCCATACAGCGCAACTAATCTATACGTTTTTCTCAGCTTCAACCAACAGATGGAAGATTCTGAAAAGATGCCTTTTAAATGAAACGCCTGTAAAGCCCATTTCCGATACCAGATGGGAGGCACATGCTGAACTGAAGCTATTGTAAAGTCTCATCCTCAGATTATAGAAGCACTAGAATGTTTACAAGAAGACCAGTCACAGAAAGGGGGCACCAGAAGAGAAGCAGAAAACATTGCAAATAAGATGCAAGAATTAGAATTTGCTTTCATGCTTGTCTTTTGGGAAGAAGTGTTACAACATTTTCATAGGGTCAGTCAAGCTCTACAAAATGAGCATGTGAATTTGAAAACGTGTGCTGATTTGTATTCCTCACTAGCAAATCACTTGCATGAATCTAGGAATGAATTTGAAAGATCTGAAGTAGCTACAATAGAACTAACACCAGGTGTGGAATATAAGGCAACTTGACCCGTAATCGTAAACGAAAGACAGTGGTCATTGATGGTAATGCCCCTGAGGTCTCACTGAATGCCAGAGACAAATTTCGTATATCTACATTTTACGCGATTGTTGACAAACTTGAGACAGAGATGAGTAGACGAGCGCAGGTATATAATGATATAGTAGTTCGATTTTCTTGTTTGGTCAATGTGCCACAAACATTGCAGTGTTGTGAAGCACTAATTAATACTTATCCTGAGGATCTGAAGAATAATTTATATACTGAACTAGACAGTTCCACTCATATATTCGCTGCAAGTTTCGTGAATCAAAATCTGAGAACAACATGTTCAGTCATGCTGAACTCTACAAAGTAGGCTAATAGTTAGAGACAACATCGAGTGTGCTTTTCCAAATGTAGAAATCGCCTTGCGCATATTTTTAACATTAATGGTCACGAACTGTTCAACTGAGCGCTCTTTTTCTCAATTAAAACGTACAAAAAATCCAAGTAGATCAACAATGAAATAAGAAAGGCTTGATTCCTTGTCTCTGCTGATAATTGAGGTGGACTTGTTGAGCAAAATTAACTTTGATGATGTACTCAAAAACTTTGCCAAACGTAAATCTAGAAAAAAAACAACTTTAGGATGTAAATGTGTAATCTCTCTGACTTTCTCAGTTATTATCGCCACGTTGAAAAAAATTGTTTGGATGCTGTTGAAATAAAGAATTTTGTGTGATTTTTTAAATTGTCTATGTTTAAAATGTATTTCATAATAAAATTTCATTTTTAATAAAAAGAAAAAACGCTTACAAAAAAAGAAAATGTAAATAAATTTAAATACAAAAAAAAAAGAGATATGAATAAATTTGAAAAAAGAAAATACGCCTAAAAATACTTTAATACAGAAATACCTTATTGTAGGTTTTATATGAGTGACGGCATTACAAACATATATGTTAATAATCGTTTGTTTTTGTTAGTTTTTTTGCATAATATTGAACATACCAGCTGTCAGTGGAGGATCGGGGGTGCGGACAGAAGGGGGCACCCATGTGGGTTTGTGCCTAGGGCACCAAATTGGCTTAATCCGGCCCTGTTTGGACTGTTTCATTAGAGCCAATATACCTTGCTGTTGAGATTTACAAGTTCTGTCCTGGTTCTGTTGTAAGGGACCTTTGACCTATCAGGTGCTGCTTTGTGAAATGTTGCGTCGGAATCATCCTCATCTTATCTCTTCCTGTATCCCGTCTGGGGCAAAGGTCATCAATCAGCTTCCTCCAGGCTTCTCGTGTATGGGCGAGTCTCTCCAACTCTCATCACGTCTGCTTGGTGTTTGTTTCCGCATTGCCATGTCACGGGTCTGTGGCAAAGAGCTATTGGTCTAAACTGCCCACAGGTTGTGACGTTGCAGATCAGCGTTGAGGCCTCCTGTTCAAACGAATGGTCTCGATCTAAGCAAAGCGATCGCCTTCTTCTACACAAACAAGCTGTGGGCGATAAAACTTGACAATATCATTTAAGAGACGATCTGCTTGAAAAGTTGTACTTCTAGAGACTTTTAAATATAATATAACATTTAAAATAGCCTTTTAAATATGACATAACATTTATAATAGCCTTTTAAATATGACATAACATTTATAATAGCCTTTTAAATATGATATTCTATTCACCATTCATTACGCTTTGCTAATATGGACTGCATGATGTAAGGCTTATGGTGAAAAGACTGAAATTGCTAGAAATACTGGTTTAAGGAGGGTACAAGTACAATTTTTTTCTTGCTTTTCTATTCAACATGTTATAGTCAAAAGTATTGAGGCCTATACATTTGTAGGATTCCTCGTTTTAGCTTGTAAACTCTTCATGAGCTGGACATTTAGTGGAAATTGGTATTACGAAAACGTCAAGAAATTTTTTTCCCTACAAGTTTGATAATTTTGAAAACAGAAATAAACACCCATCAACATCCTTACTGGTCACACGGGTGACCGTTATCATTGTTCAAAAGTAGAATCATTTTAAAATTTAATTTGGCTTTCGTCATTTTATTTTAAATACGCCTTCAGCGGCACTTACCTCACTCGACTCAGATGTTTCTTTGTATTCATTAAAGACGGGGGCGCGGTGGTCGAATGGTTAAGCACTTGGCTTCCGAACCTGAGGTCCTGGGTTCAAATCCCGGTGAAGCATTGTCTTAGTTAGAAATCATTAGCTGTGATGTTAATAGAAGAACCTGATTGTCTGACTAGAGAAATGTAAGACTTCTTAAAGGAGTAATTAAGTATTTTTACAAACTTTTTGTTTCTAATTTTAGCACCAGGTTCAAATCTCAGTAATTATTTTTTTAAAACCATTTTATAAAATGTCGTTCATACATAGATCATATTTCGCCCCATTGTTTAGCTTGTGGCCGTTGTGCCCTAGCCAGGTTCTGCAGTAAATCCAATGGTGCATGTTTTGATGGATGCCAACCAGGATATTACCCGCCAGACTGTAAGAAAGGTAAATTGTCTACTATTATTATTAACTCTTTCTCTCCGTAATTATTTGTTTATGTTTCTGTTATATTTATTTTGCTATTCACTAGCCTGTTATGATTAAGCTTCAATAACTTTGTCTTGGTTATCAGAAATTGTTTTATTTTGGTATAGAATTAAAGGGGAATTCATGCTCTATCTGTTTTTAATGCGTGGTCGAGAGGCTAAGTGCGCTTGAACTTGGCTTGGCTACCTAGAAGGGGGCTCAATGTTCGACACCTGGCTCGGCCAGAGTTGTGTTTACTGAACGCCGAAAGGCGGCAATGAAAATCAACTCCTAGATACCCCTCCCCCCACCAGTCCACAAATGAGATTGGACCAAAACGCTCTGAGCATGCTTAAAAGCTATAAGAATAATAATTATTATTTTTATTATTTATTATTTCCTAAGCTGGAAGGGAAACGTTGGGTGGTTGTAAGTACCTTATGCAGATGTCCAAATGGTTCGAGACTTCGTCCCTTTAATTAACCATGTGACCAGAGAAAGGCTTTTATCTCATGGCCAGGATGAGAGATTGGCTCTTCACCGACCTCTCTGTCTGGAGACCCCCTGCAACTAGGTGATCAAGAATCACACCCGTTTGGTCGTAAAACACGGCTCCTTGAGCCTGCACGAGTGCCCCCTCCCGTGCGAGGCCCTCCATATGCCTATGCTGTCCCACCGAACCCGTGCGAGGGTCCATCACCACCCGTATGGCCCCCGTTAGGGAACGGATCGGTGAGGGTTTCGGACTAGTTAGCGAGCCTTTCTAACATCCCTACCACGTGTAATGTATCCTCTTTCGAGCATACGTGTGGTAGCTCAATGAGAGCTATGTGTGCTACCATTCTTCGCCTATCCACTTCCCTAGATGGACGTTTCCACGGAGGCGCCACGCTGAGGCGACGGTAGCCGATATCCTCCGGTTGTAAATACCAAAACTGAAAGCAACTTGCTAGATAATATTGCGAAAATGTTCCGCGTGAATATGGTTAAAAATAAAATGCAAAAATAAAATATGACCAATAGCTAATAGGGCTTTGAAACTAAATGGGACATCAGGCAAAAGGGGGGCAAGTAAAAGTAGTCTTAAATACCTCTTAGCCAGGGGCGACTGCCTATATGGGTATTTAGGCAATAATAGGTGGGCCGGTACCCGAATGGTCCGGTAGGGCCACCGAAATGGCCGCATCGATGACACCCAACCTGAACAACTGGAACCTTTGGGTGTAGCCAGGATTTTTTTTTCGTTCGGGGGTGGGGATGGGTTGGGGGGATTCCCCCCCAAAGAAAAAGTAAAAAATATTTCTAATCACACTACTTTATTAATGTTAGCCTAGATCTATTACAAATTTAATCACACGACCGACCGAAACTAAGTGAAACAATTACACTGAATATACCTGTTACCTATCCCTTAGTCTGGTGGACCGTTGGGGCACCAAGCAAGACTTGTAGACCGTCTTTCTCCATTCCTCTCTATCCTTTGCCCTGTTTAATATAAGCTTTTTAAAAAAGTATTTGTTTTCTTGTTCTAGAACTACATCCTATTATCACAAAGCAGCAATGTCAACCCGCTATATCAATGTCTAAATGCTTATCATTACAGAATGCCAACCCGCTATATCAATGTCTAGATGCTTATCATTACAGAATGCCAACCCGCTATATCAAAGTCTAGATGCTTATCATTACAGAATGCCAACCCGCTATATCAATGTCTAGATGCTTATCATTACAGAATGCCAACCCGCTATATCAATGTCTAGATGCTTATCATTACAGAATACCAACCCGCTATATCAATGTCTAGATGCTTATCATTACAAAATGCCAACCCGCTATATCAATGTCTAGATGCTTATCATTACAGAATGCCAACCTGTTATGTCAAAGTCTTAGATGCTTATCATTACAGAATGTGTAGCCGGTTTGTACGGCCAAAACTGCACCACTGCCTGCAATAGTAACTGCCCGAGAGATTGCACCAATGATATGGGTCTGTGCTCGAAATGTTTAGCAGGAAAATATGGAGGCAACTGCGAATTAGGTAAGGACATTGGTGCCTTAGGTAAGGTCATTGGTGCCTTTGGTAAGGTCATTGGTGCCTTAGGTAAGGTCATTGGTGCCTTGTGAAAACATGGTCAAACTGGTGTCGCTGGTAGATATGATTGAGTCCCATTAACATACATTTGATGTTGATAACAAAGTTAAAAAACAACAACGTGTTTTTAAGATTAAAGCTCTTTACTTCCGAACAGAGCAGTGGCGTAGCAA
>JADKLZ010005465.1:17746359-17762056 GCA_021533235.1 Biomphalaria straminea
TCTCATTTATATACACATATCGCTAAATTTTAAAGACAATCGTTAGAACCGTTATCGAAATAAGAATTTATGAGTATAGGATAATTTTAAAAGCCTGTCTTATTTCTAAAGAAAGAAATGAAGTACCGGTAGGCCTACTTATAAAGTTAATCTCTTATTTCCACTATTTTCTGGTATTTAACAGTCATATTTTTCGCGGAGGAGCTTTAACTCCTTGACACCGTAATTATTTTGCACGTTTGGGCGGAATTTATATATTTATATCTGGATAGAATCAACGATGGGAGCGTCGTTGCGAGGTCAAAGAGTTAAAAGGTGAAATGGCTGCTAAGGTATTGCATTGTCGTATCTTTTGGTCTTACTTGTAGTATTTCAGTAGCTAAATATTGATATTTGCTTGTCTACCCTCATCGTAGAGGGCGCGGTGGCTGAGTGGCTATGCACTCGGCTTCTGACATCCTGGGGTCATGGGTTCGAATCTCGGTGAAGACTGGGATTTTGAATTTCGGGATTTTTAGGGCGCCTTGAGTCCACCCAACTCTAATGGGTACCTGACTTCAGTTGGTCGTTTTGCTGGCCACATGACACCCAACTCGTTAACCGTTGGCCACAGAAACAGATGACCTTAACATCATCTGCCCTACAGATCGCAAGATCAGAAAGGGGGAACTTTACTTTTTTTATTTTTACTACTTTCAGCGTGTTCTAATTGCCTTGATGGGGAGTGTGACCAATATACTTATAACTGCACCAAAGGATGTATAGAAGGATACGAAGGAATGGACTGCTCTAAGGGTAAAGGGTCGTCATAAATAAAGAGTTCGTCACAGCAATGGACCTCATTCACCAATCGTAAACAAACAACACTTAGCCACGTGGTGCTCTATCTCTTCTATAGAATTTACGATTTAATTTTTAATACACGATGGCTGTCACGTGTAGTGCTTTTCGTAGCTTTATTAATATAATCACGTGACTAAATGTTGTTTGTTTACGATTGGTGAATGAGGTACATTCAGTCTAATGCCCCTTACAGATTGCACGTTTTTTACGTTCGGTTTCGTGTTTCCCCTTGTTATGGTAGCTTTCACATTGGACGGGATTTTCAGGCGCCGTAACTACATATTTCACATTAATAGCGTTTGTCTGAAGTTACTTTGTAAGATGTATTGTTAACACATTAGAAGATTTTTTATTCACCTTTCTCTCGTGGCCGTACAGCAGAACACAGTCAAATGCGAATGCGTCAATTTACTCACATAGGCAACAGAGTCAAAGGCGGCCTTACGACAATCCGTGAGTTCAATTGCAAGGCACGGCTGTTTGAAATCCCAGTACGGCCATTTCATCGTTACGATATAATGGGAAAGCTCTGTTGCTCCTCCTCACAACTTCAGCTTTACTGGTTCTTTATTTGGGTTATTATTTTTTTTAATTTTTATCCTTACGGCGAAAAACGTGTAATGTGCAAGCAACCTAAGGAATGTCTTTATTTTCCTACTGCTGTTGATGGTTACCTGTTACCTATCCCTTAGTCTGGTGGACCGTTGGGGCACCAAGCAAGACTTGTAGACCGTCTTTCTCCATTCCTCTCTATCCTTTGCCCTGTTTAGAACCTCTTTCAATGGTAGGCCCGTCCATTTTATGTTGTCTTCCTGCCGCTTTCTCTGTCTGCGTCTTCTTCTCTTTCCTGGTACTGTTCCCCTGAGGAAGGTCTTTGCGAGTCCCGAAGATCTTGTTATATGGCCATAGATTTTAAGCTTTCGTTTCTTTACAGTAGTTAGCAGGTCATCATGGGGCCCGATCGCTGCAGTAACACTGTCTCTAATCTCTTGATTTGTGATGCGGTCTTTAAATGTGATGCCTAGGATCCTTCTGTAGCATCTCCATTCCATTGCTAGGATCCTCCTCTCTATCTCTGCAGTCAGCGTCCAAGACTCACATGCTTATAGAAATGCGGCCATGACCAGGGAGCGCATCAGTCTGATTTTGGTGCCGAGGGCTAAGCCTTTGTCTTTCCATATTAACTGTTGATGGACTCAAGTTTATTAACACTTTATATCAATATGTATCAAATAAAACTTTGAAACCTTTTATTTTTTAAAGCCAATCGATTCTAAAAGACATGGTTGCCATAGATGCAGAGGCGTAGCAAGGGTGGGGTAGGAGCTGCGGGTCATCAACATTATCCGCAGCTTTATAATCTTTGACATCGTTCATCACGAGACGATCGCATGCACCTCGCATCATTGGCTGAAAAGAAGCCCATAGAACCCAGAAGGGCAGGGACGGGGCTTGGTGTCAGAATCGGCCAGGACATTTCTTTACAACCCGGGCCCATAAACTGAATATCATCACGACATATGATGTGATACCCTAAATAAGTGTCCGAAATTTGTTTTCACCTAAATTATTACCCCATTATCTCATGTCATGATGTCGAAAATCAAATTGAACCAATTAGCCAATTATTTACTGGTAATTCATGCTTTTCTTTGATACCAGCAAGGGAAACTAGTCCTTCAGTATTCAAATATACTGCTAAATATGTAGGGTTGAACACGTTATTTCTCCCACACCCATTCTCGGACCAAGCTGAAACTAGTCAATTAATTACTGTACCAAATAAAACATGAGTCAATTTAAACAATAAACCGATTAGTTAAATAATTATACGAAAAGTATTTTTTTTTTGTTTGATCAGCCAAGGGAAATAGCTTATCCATTATTAAGAAATATAGTAAGTGCGGAGTTGTTCCCTTAGGTAATCTTTTTGTTTTGTTTTGTCTTTTATAGCATTATCGTCTTCCGGTGAAGGCTTGGCTAATACATATTACATCCTGATTGCAGCAAGTTGTATTTCCGCACTGTTTCTACTGACAGGATTTCTTCTAAGAATGAAGCCGACACCAGTACAAATAACTGACGAACATTAAACAAAATATGACCAACACGATTGCATTGACATGCTTTTGTTTTCCTAATGTTGTCGTTTTAAATGAATCAGGTCATGAAACAATTAGTTTACATACACTCTTGGTTTGCGTTGCCCGACATTTAGTTATCGATTTTATTGTTAACATGAAGTGGGTCATATAAGTGGGTTATGTAAGTGGGTCATGGAAGTGGGTCATGTAAGTGGGTCATGAAGGTGGGTCATGTAAGTGGGTCATGTAAAAGTTATCAAGGTCCGCGTTGACAAAAAAAGAAGTCTTAGACATGTTTTCTTATAAACTTATTGATGTTTTAATTATGTGTGTATGTTTAGTTCAGTATGAACTAGCCATCGTTCTATGCTTGTATATTGTTCTCAAGGTATGTCATTTGATCTAGGCTGACATTTGTGAAACCTATTTAGCTTTCGACCTGTCGTTATTTTATGATTTAAAATAATTAAATGAAATTGATAAATACAATATATTTCTTGGTTATTATATCTTGTGATTTTATGTTTTATTAACTATTGTATTATATAGTATATGTTTAATGTTTGTATAAAAATTGTATGCCTTGACTGTCTGTTTATCAATCAAAGACAATGATTTATGTTTCTGATCTTTATGTCTGGAACTGCAGTAAATGTATTTTGACCTATTCTTCATGTTGTTGTATTGTCGCCACAAGAGTGTCTGAAAATTTAGGCACTGGAAATTAGGCACTGATATTTAGGCACCCGGAAATTTAGGCACCTGTAAATTAGACACTTTTTGATATAGTGGAAAATTAGACACTGGAAAATTAGGCACTTCTTAATAGTGACTTTAATTTGGAACATAATTGAAAAGTTTCAACGTATATTTTATCCTTAGGCTACGTACCTAAATTTTCTTGATTCCGCCAGAGAGTCCCCAGTTTGAGTTCTGCCAGCATGTATCCACTGGCATCCTTCATGAAACTTTGACATTTCTAAAGGAACATCTGGGACAAATTAAACAACGAACACACAAAAAGTTATTTATCCACGGGAACAAAAAGTCCCACTCAAATCTGAACCATAAGAAAACCCATAGAAACTCAAAACTGTAAACTATTGTGCTCTTGTAATACTGCTCTCTATTTGTTTTAGGAATATTTGACGAGGACTAAAAGACTGGAAACTAAATCACCAATGGATTAAGTGGCCATAGAGATTACGTGAAATGAGATTTAAGTGACCTGAGATTCCGTGAACTGACATTAAGTGACCTGAGATTGCGGGACCTGAGATTGAGGGACCCCAGATTACGTGAACTGACATTAAGTGAATTGAGATTAAGTGATCTAAGATTAAAGCTATCTGAGATTAAGTGAACTGAGATTAATTGACCTGAGATTGAGTGACCCGAGATCAAGTGAACTGACATTAAGTGAATTGAGATTAAATGGCCCGAGATTAAGTGATCTAAGATTAAAGCTATCTGAGATTAAGTCACCTGAGATCGAGTGACCTGACATTGAGTCTGACATAAAGTGACATGAGATTAAGTGAACCAGAGTAAAATACACGTATATTCTGAATGTATTTTGGAAATAATTTTGTTCACAATATGGTCACTGAACTATTTTCAAATGCTAGGAATCCGCCCATTTCAAGAAAATACTTTGAAGTTGCGACGTGTGAGAATGACTCACCCACTTGAAATTAAGAAACTATGTTTGTATCTTTCTTATTCATCGGAAGTTTAAAGTTTTAAAACGTATCCTTCAATAGCTGCCGTAGTGTAAGAGTTGAATAAGTTCACTAATTTAAAAAATAGATGTTCCTTTACTTCTACTAAAAAAAAAATAAAAGTAAAAGAGTGAAAAAAAAATACAAAACAAAAAACAAGATATAAAACAAAAAGAAAAACAAAAACAAAAAAAAACTGATTTAAAAAAAATGAAAACCTAAAAAACTAAGCAGTTTTTTTTTTCATAAAAAATAATACACCATGTTTATTCACAATTCACTATTAATAGTACCAAAAAAAAAACAACAACAAACAAACAACAACAAAAGAGACAGTGTAGTAAGGGAGATATCAATATATCATATCTTTAACACATTTATGCAAACGGTTATTTTTTTTTTGTCAAAAAAAGAAAATAAAAGAAAGTACATCTCTATTACTAAATTAAATAATTCCTGTCGTATTAATTACATACATTAACATAATTGGTTTCAAAGGTTGTCATGACCACATCAGCAAGGTAGAGAGACGGGATCACGACGAATGGGCCACCCATGACCCCTTTGTCTAAGGCCCAGAAATGGCGCCCCCCCCCCCGGGAGAGGACACTGGTGCTGCTGCAGCGCGGCTAAAACAACACGGGAGACAACATTGACAATAAGAAAATGTTTACCTTTTCTTTCAAGAGAAAAAAAATCTATTTAGTATGTATATAAGTTGGACATAATTTAAAACAAAATTATAAGTAGTATTTTACGTTAACGACGTCAACTACACATATACACGATAGGCACAGTTCACCAAACTTTGAAGGGAAAAGTTTCTTTCTCTTGACGCTTAGAATGAGAGAATGATACTTCACAAAACAATTAGATCAATTAGATACTCATTCAATAACATTCGTTTGGAAAATTCATATATATCTCCACCTTCAGCTATCCCTTGCTCAGTTGGCCCGTTGGGGGCACCACACAAGATCTGTCAACCGTCTTTCTCCATTCTTTTCTTTCCTTCCTGGTAATGTTGCATGAAGGAAGGTCTTTAAGAGCCCTGAGGACTTTATGAAGTGGCCATTGAGTTTGGGTTTATCCTTTTTTTTTTGTTTGTTTGACAGTGGTTAGCATTTCATTATAGGTTCCAATTGAAAAATAAGTAAATAAAAAAAAATATTAACTCTGTTTCTTATCACTTCATTTGTGATGCGGTCTATGTAAGTGACAGCAAGGATCTTACTATATCTTCAGAACAAGCAGATCACTGAATACATATGAACATTAACAATGTAATAATAATAACATTAATACATTTCCCTATCCTGTGGTATCAAGTCGTTAGTGGAACAGTATCGTCTATACTATACCTGTTTCTTATCACTTCATTAGTGATTCGGTCTATGTAAGTGACAGCAAGGATCTTACTATATCTTCAGAACTATCAGATCACTGAATACATATGAACATTAACAATGTAATAATAATAACATTAATACATTTCCCTATCCTGTGGTATCAAGTCGTTAGTGGAACAGTATCGATTATACTTTCGACACAAGCACGTCTCCACTTTGTATTGCCTGAGATTAGGTTGTAGTTGATGATAGTTTGGGTTTGAAGTTCATAGTGTCTGATAATCTTTCTAAAAAAAAAACTATTAGAACCTGCCTTTTTACCTGACTGAGCAGACCACTTCGGCGGCCGATTTCGAGTTTGTGTTTCCACACAAACTGGTTTGTAACTTTTTTAGTTTCTATCCAGACCTATTTTTTTTCAACATATATCTAAATCCAATCTAGATTATATCTACTTCAGGACTACTTCTAAATCTAAATGTAAATCTCGCCGTTAGTCTGATTAGAGTTTTTGCCCTTCTATTTCGTTATGATGTTTAAAGCGGATTGCTCTCTATAAGCTTTAAAAACACTTGTGGTAATGATAGTTTTGTGGGCAATAATTTTCCCATGTCGCTTTGTCATGATTTAAAGTGAAGTAATTTAGTAGGATCATCATTGTGTTGCATTTCCAATGGACTCTAGATATGATTAATTATTTGATAACATATAAATAGATTATCGCGTTTCCAACACGTCTATTATTAAAATTTTTCATTATTTAGATCTAGATTTATTAATTATAACATTGTTATAGAATGATAGAATAATATTTGTTCGTTATGACCTTGGGTCTTATTTTTTGGTGCATATGCGCGAATCCACCTATTAAACCAAAATTATCAATTAAAAAGTCTGTAACCTAAAAAAAAAGACTTACCTCCCCTGAATTAAAAAAAAAATGTAGTGTATTTTTATGAAAAAAAAAGAAAAAACTGCTTGCATATTTAATTTAAAAATTAAACGGTACATATTCATAAAAAAAAAGATTAACCGTTGCACCAGTATTTTGTAAAATCTTGAAAATCATTTCATTGGTTTTCAATAACTTTTCTAGTTTCTGCGATCTAAATAGGACGGACGGACAGACAGATCACATAAAACTAAAAATTCGCATTTACCCATTCGGGAGCCGCTAAAAAAATGAATAGATCACTTAAGGACGTGTGTGAATCATAACAGGAAGTTGAACTAAATAAAAAAGATAAAAGGTATAAATACTTATGTCAGAACAGTAACCCCAACATTATTCTAAATCATGGGTACTTCTGTGAACCGTTTCTTATATATAGCTTTCATCTTCCTTGCTCTCAACTTGATCGAGGAATCCATATCAAGTAGTATGACTATTTTAGATTTTAAGAAATTCATAGATCATTGTCTATATATTTAAGTTATTATTTATACCTCTGTTTAGCAAAGTCTTCATGGCTAGAAACTGGAACCTAGGCACAAATAGTATTTCGAAAACGGCTCTATCGGTTTTCCTAGAAACTTGACAGTTTATCTATATCTTTGGGAAGAAAAAAAAAAGCTAATCGACCTCACGGTGAACAGTCTGCTTTGAGCGTTTTAATTTTTTCAAAAGGTTACCATCTTAAAATTTAATGTGGCTATTGTGAAAGCACTTTCATCGGATATTCCCGGACTCGACTCAAATGTTTCTTTCTACTAAGCCATCAAGGGAGTTAGCCTACCGAGAGAGAGAGAGAAACAGAGAATGAGAGAGAGTGTGTGTGAGAGAGAGAAAGAGTGTGAGAGAGAGAGTGAGAGAGAGAGAGAGAGTAAGAGAGAGAGAGAGTAAAAGAGAGAGAGAGAGAAAGAAAGTAAGAGAGATCTATAATGAGAAAGTATTCAATAGTAAGAATAAAGAGTAAAGAGAGATACAAAGAGTTTTTTTAAAATGATTTAAAATGTATTAGTATTTGTTGTTTAATTAAAAAACAAAATACTACAATGTAAATCTATATTCTATAATTAGCCTAAATATATTTTTACTCTGTCATCAAGTGTTTATTTTAATTGAATGTCTGTTTCCATTTCTCAGGACGCACAAACCACAGAAAAACAGACACTTCGCAATCAGGTTTATTTCAGAATTTATTTTATTAGCTTGTATTCTCTTTCATGGATTTAATAACTTCGAAATGAACTAGTGTAGAGTTATGTTTCTTTGTATTCGTTTAATACTTCTACTGATATTATTAGAATCTGTATTAATTAAATATCCTTCTTTACACCAAATTAGATACTATATGTGTCTACTAATGATTATTACAACTATGATAGCACAACAAACATACAGATTCAGAACTTGACACTTGAATAGCAGACCATACATTTATTTAATATAAAATATTAACACCCTGGCAAGTCCAGCTATAAATAATCACATGTAATCCTTCACCAAAATTGACTAACAATATCCAATAAAATACACCAAGTGCACATAGTATCAGCAGTCCATAATGCATTGTGAATAAAATAGAGATTCTCTTCTCATATATATAGTTAGTCCATCGTGGTTCGACGATGACCACTTTGTCATCCAGGGGGCTAAGGGCTTTGCACTGGGGTTTTATGCCTCCTCATGTGGCTGGTGAGACCTATGTAAGCCCGGAATGTACGGCCGCATACTGGGCAGGTTATTCCAGCTGGAGCTAGTGTCGTTTGCCTTGCGTTTCTTCTCTGGCGTTTGTCTTCTATGAATCTGGTAACTACTGACTTTTGACCATGTGGTCCGCTCTCAGAACGAGTCTTTTTTACCCATCATTCCAGGCAAACCATCACGTGAAACATGTTACCCATGAATTTTAAGTGTAATTCGTGATTCCCGACTAGTTTATGTTACAATAGCCAACAAAAAAAAAAAACGGTGTGACAACTAGAAACTGGGTTAGGAAACGGCTCTAAATGATCTTCCTAGAAATTTAGGACTAAGAGTACTTATTTAAAATTTGACGCTTTTTGTTTTAGTTAAAAGCAATGACAACAGTCTGGATATCCTGTTGCCTTTCCATTACATACATTAGCAGATTTTAAATTGTCACTCCTTACGAAGTAGTTTAAAGATGTTTAATTTGTAGAGAAATAAACAAAATATAAAACAATACTATGAAAAATGAATATATTTATTAAAGGGAGAGCACTATTCAATTACTGTCATGTCTTATCTCTTAATATAGCAAGTGTTATCTTACCCTTTTTTTCTGTTTAAAACACACTTAATTAACTACGACTAATTCATTAACTAATTTTGTCAATTTCTTTTTATCGATTCATGTATTGTCTTCAACGGTAAATAATTGCTCAAAATTTCAACTTGATCGGAATGGGCGATGAGAGAAACAAAAGGGTAAAAGAATCCACACAGACAGACGGACGGACGGACGGACAGAGTTAATATAAACTGCATTGCTCAGCTAGAGCCTCAGTTGGTCTTCCTTGTTGTCCTAAGTCTACAATGACATCCATAAATCGGTACGAGTTAAATTTGTATCCCCAGTTTGTAAAGTCTTTTATCGTTTTTCACTGCTGAGTTTCGTCTCCTGAAATGAGACCCATTATTATTATAGCTTTTATATATTATTATAGCTTTTATATAGCGCTACTTTCATGCTTATAGCATGCTCAGAGCGCTTTGGTCCAATCTCATTTGTGGACCAGTGGGGGGGAGGGGGTATCTAGGAATTGGTTTCCCGTGCTGCCTTTGGGCGCTCAGTAAACACAACTCTGCCCGAGTCGGGTGTCGAACCTCGAGCCCCCTTCTAGGTAGCCAAGAAAGCCAAGCTCAAGCCGCACTTAGCCTCTCGACCACGCTTCCCACCCATTACGGCAGTATCGTCAGCGAATGTTATAGATTAAAATCGACCACGAAATCTTCTTTGTGTCAGTGTAAAGAGTGGTCTATACAGGAGAAAGTACACAATCTTGTGGGGCCTAGTACATAGCACTCGAGTTTAGGATTTGATAACAAATTGAGGACGTTCGGTTAGGAAATAAATTTCTCTGTTTGTTGATCATTAGAACTAGAGTGGCTGTAAGGTTAGGTAAAAGTTTCCTGAAAACAAAATACTTAATATTTTTAACTAAGTTTGCAACAGTTTTTTTGTGTGTTAAAAACAAATACATTTTTTACAACTATAATAGTAACAAGCACGAGAGACTTGCGCATATATCCCCGCACACTTGTATTACAGCCCCCCCCCCCCCCTCCTTTTCAAATTAAAAACATGTAAAAATAACAAAAATGTACACCCCACACCTTTATTTACCTAGTATTTGAACAATTAGATTATAATCATAGACATAAATAAATATAGACTGGCCAATAAGAGAGTTTTATGAAGGGAAAATTTGTGACTTGCAATTTTGTGTACTTTACTATACAGCATGACCAGTATAAAAGTTAAGTATTCATATCTATTTCCGCCATAACCTACATAAGTATTACAATATTTTCACTTGTCTTTTTTTTTTATCTCTTAGCCATAGACATATATAGACTGGAAAAAGGAAGTAACTTTATGTAACTTGAAAAAATGTATATCCATTGTATTCGGATTTCTGAAATCTGTCAATTTGCACGATCTTTCGTCTTAGAGATTAAACAAAACTACACTTCCTCCTTATTTACGCAGCATGGTGTGAAAGAAAAATGGTGTATCCAAATCCGCACTATTTTCATTCACAAAATGGCATAGATAGCATAAATAAATATACACTGGAAAAAAGAAGTAAAGGATTCAGTCCTTAACTTTGAATTTGTGAAACTAGGGATTTTTTCAGCAGAATGTCCAAATAAGCTAAAATTAAAAAAAAAACAGTTTCAGAACAAAAAATAAACATTATGATTAATTGACATTACAGTCACGCTAAGAGATAAAAAAAAAACACAATAGTGAAAATATTGCAATACTTATATAGGTTATGGCTGAAATAGATATGAATACCTAACTTTTATACTGCTCATGCTGTATAGTATAGTACACTAATTTGCAAATCACAAATGTTCCCTTCATAAAAATATCTTATTGGCCAGTCTATACTTATTTATGTCTATGCTCTTAGCGTAGTTTTGTTTAATCTCTAAGACTGAAGATCGTGCAACTTGTCAGATTTCGGAAATCCGAATTCAATAGATATACATTTTTTCAAGTTACATAAAGTTACTTCCTGTTTCCAGTCTATATTTATTTATGTCTATGATTATAACCTAACCTCCTCTGCCAGTATGCTTGCTAGCTGGAACTTCTAGAAGTATACCGTGAATATGATACAATGGTTTCACTAACTGTAGCGAGTGACAGTGACTGGCGATTGATTGCGTACGTAATGCGTGCTTTGTAGTCCATACTTTCCCACATTACCAGCATCGGCAAATTCGTTTAGTTCATATAGCTGACCAAAGCTGAGCGATCGATAAGAGGTATAAAGACCCACCGGTATGTCCGTAGTTTCCGTAATGTTATGCTTATGAGACATGGGTATAACACAGAGAGCAAGTAAGACTACTCGAACGCTTTCACTACAGGTTCTTGGAGAAACGGAGGCTAGACCGCACTACAAGCAACGATGTATGGACAGTATAGAGCGATAGTCCGACAGTTACGCTGGGCAGAGCACTTATCACGTACGGGGGACGAACGTATGCAAAAAGCAGTATTTTTGAGTGGACTATAAGGTGGTCGACGTAACTGAGCTGCCCCACGGAAACGCTTTAAAGACCAGCTTAGGCACCAAACTGACATAGAGAGGGCACCTGGTTGCATGTGGCGTCAGAACGAGACACCTGGAGGTCACTTAGAAAGGCCGCGGGATACACGTTTGAGATGAAAAGAAAATCTGCTGCCGAGGACAGGCGCAGACAGCGAAAAAAATCTAAATCGACCACCGGCGGACAATTGTCGCAGCTGGGGATGCGCAGGCACAGGAAATACTGCATTCCGCATTAATATTCGGATTCGAAGACAAGCCTTATTATTATTATGATTAACCAATAAGATCAATTACAAATCTATTTTTCGATTCTTTATAACTTGGGAATAATTCATGCGTAATCTTACATCATAATCTATATATATATTCCTCTAAGTAAGAGGTCAAACAACAACAACAGGCAAGCGGCAAGTAAATAGGGAAGATCCCATGGCGCACGCACGCGGTGTGAATGGAAATTGGTGCATCCCAATCCGCACTTTTTTCATTCACGAAACAAAATAACAGAGACGTAAATAAATATAGACTGGAAAAAGGAAGTAACTTCAAGTGTAACGTGAAAACATGCACATATATCTACTATTGAATTCGGATTTCCAAATTATGAAAAATGTAAAAATTGCTTTATCCTCAGTCTTAGAGATTAAACACAATTTATAAGTATAAAAATAAAGTAGGCCTACGCACAATTGCAATGCACACATTTTTGTTTCATAAAACTCTCTTATGAATTTGTGTAGCGAATGGAAGAAAGGTTAAAAAAGTGGAAGCCGGAAGAGATTGTTTTGTGTGATAAGAACGACTACCAGTCAATACACAGATAGATACTACTCTCAGGTTTGACTTTAGCGAGGGAAATCTGTTATATCATGTTATAAAATGGTTCAATTTAATAATTTATACACCTAAAAATTAGCACGGGACCAAAGAAAGTGCAGGGCCCACTGCGGTCGCATATGTTGCAGTGCCTATAAGGCCTGCCCTGCAAAATAGCGGCGTATGTAAGAAAAATTTAAAAATTGCATTGCATGTTTCCAACATGACGAATACAAACTTTTCTTGATTATAGATGTGTTAGTGCTCCTGGGACTCATTTAAATCGACAGGATGGCGCGGGGAATCTGTTGTAAGTAATAAAATGGCTTAATTTAATCATTTTTACACTTTAAATTAGAGCGGGTCCTATAAAATTGCGTGTCCTATGAAATGCGGGCCCCACTGCGGTCGCCGGCTCTGGTAAATAGCGGCGTATGCTATGCCGCCGGTCAACTAGTATTTTATATTTTAATAACTCGTGGAACAACTATTCAAGACTAATAACACATAAACGCTCTGTAGTGTATAGCTTGCGAAAAACTTGTTATAAACACTAATCTAATGATGACTTTCTTATTCCTTCTATAAAGGTAGAAGTGGTTCTTCATCCAGTTGGAATTCAAATAACAAAGGTCAGGATCGTACACAACTTTTTATTTTTAAGTTGAAAGTAATAAAAATAATTAGTGAAATCCAAAGATATAATCAGAGAAAGAGAATGAGATGTGAAGATATTAGTTAGAAGTGTGGAGATGATTCACTTCTAAGGTATTTGTCTTTCTTAATGAATTTTGTTCTTACTTCTAAACAGGCAGCATCGGCTCGAGTGGGAGTTCCATTTTGAACAAAGGTCAGTAAGCTGTATAGCAATTTTACGAAGATACGAATAAAAAATTGTAGGACAGAAAGAGTAAGTGAGAGAGAGAGAGAGAGAGAGAGAGAGAGAAAGAGACAGAGAGGGGGAAGAGAGAGCAAACGATATAGAGAGAGAGATTGGTGCAGTGGGTCACGTTTATATAAACAAAAAATCTGAAAAAGGGAAAGAAAGAGAGAGAGAGATGTAAAGAGGAGAGGAAAGTGCGAAAGTGAGAGGGAATATGAGAGGATAATATTACTTAGTCTGTTGGACCGTCTGGGCTGGGCACCACACAAGTTTTGTCCTGCGTCTTTTACATGGGCGTAGCTAGAAATTTCCCATTGATTGGGGCTTGACCTCTTCGGCGGCCCCTGCAATTACTTAATATTAAATTTTAATGTAAAAAACATTTTCAAATTCTACCCCCTCCTCCCCCACCCTAGCTACGCCACTGGTCTTTTGCCTTGAATAGAACTACTTTCAATGGCAGGCCAGTCCAAAATATCTGCCAAGTCGTGTGGTTTGCGCGCTGGACTATCGTTCAGATTTATCGATGGTTCAGGGTTCAAACCCTGCCCGCTCCTATCCTTCGTCGTCCTGCGGGAGGTTTGTACTATAAATCTTATATTATATATATATATATATATATATATATATATATATATATATATATATCTTAATATCTTCAACTCTGAAGGAACATCCGAAACATATAAAACAAACAAAAACATCTAAGAAAAAATCCTTTTTTTTTTATAGAAAAAAAAAGCTTATTTAAGGGGAAGAACTCCGCAAAAACAACTATATCTCTCAATAATGTAGCAGTTATTTCCTTTATTCGATATCAAACAAATTAATTATCAATAGATAATGGACTAATTTTTTTAAATTGATTCATGTTTTGTTAGGCAAAATAAATAATTGTCTTAAGTCTCAGCTTGATCTAAGAATTTGTTTGGAAGAAATAACTTGTACTTGTTTTACCAGACAGACAGAGTTGATATAAGCTTTGTAAATAAACGCCAGTAAGAGGCATAATAAGTATATATGAGACCAATAAGATTTAAACATAGATGTAAGACAAGTGGAAAGTAGAAGAAAAATTAGATGAGAAGGTACAAGAGAAGGTACAAGAGAAGGTACAAGAGAAAATAAAAGAGAAACTAAAAGAGAACGAACAATAGAAGGTACAAGAGAAATTAAAGGAGAAGGTACAAGAGAAAGGAAAAGAGAAAGTACAAGAAGAAAGTGCAAGTAGAAAGTACAAGAGAAAGTACAAGAAGAAAGTACAAGTAGAAACTACAAGTAGAAAGTGCAAGTAGAAAGTACAAGAGAAAATTAACGAAATGAGTAAGGTATGGTAAGAAAAAGAAAAAAGGACGAGTAAAGTTGGGGTAATTCGGGTAGTTGTTAGTAAAATGGTTTAGATGTTTTGGATGTCCCTTCACAGTTGAAGATAATTTACTTCCTAGTCCAAACCTCCCTCAGGGCGACTTGCGATGGCAGCGGTCAGGGTATAAGCCCTAGGACCATGGAGAAGTTCGAACGCGGTTACCGTACGACCAAGCAGCCATTAGAAGAGAGCATAAAAGCAATCAAGAGAAATAGAGAATGAGAGAGAGTGAGAGGCAGTATAAGAAAAGTAAGATAGAGAGAAAGAGAGAGAGAGAGAGATGGAGATGTGCAGGGAATGTAATTATTCAGAATTGTTATATGCAATAATTTAATGAAGACTTTCTTATTTATTCTCTAAAGATAGAAGTGGTTCTTCGTCCAGTTGGAATTCAAATCTCAACAAAGGTCAGGGTCACATACAACTTTTTTTAAAAAGTGTAAAGTAATAAAATACTTCATTGAAATCCAAAGATCTAAACAGAGAAAGAGAATGAGAGGTGAAGATATTAGAAGTGTGAAGGTGATTGTTCAGATCTATGTGATTGTCTTTCATAGCCTCTTCTGTTCTTATGTCTAAACAGGTAGCATTAGCTCCTATGGGAGTTCCAGTTACAACAAAGGTAAGAAACATTTAAAGCAATTTTAAAAAGACACGAAAATAAAAGTGTATGAGAGGGAGAGCAAAAGAGAGATAGAGGGAGAGAAAAAGACAGAGAAAGGGAAAAGCAAAAAAGAGAGAAAATTGTGACAGAGAGAGGTCGGAGACAAAGAGAGAGAGCGGAAAGAGAGACAGAGATTGTGAGAGAGAGTGAGAGAAAGATAGAGAGCTGGAGTGAGAGAGAGGAAGAGAGAGACAGAGAGAGGGAGGAGACAGAC
>JADKLZ010005465.1:17762156-17775702 GCA_021533235.1 Biomphalaria straminea
AAAAGAAAGGTGAAAGAGAATGTAAAGTTAAAGGTTTTCATCCTCATTTTTTTTTCTTTTGAGGAAACCTCAGAATTTTCGCCATTTTAATATTCAATTCATGAAGTTCGTTCACTGTTACAAAGAGAGACGTTCACCAAAAAAAAAGTTACAAGAAATTGCAGGTTACAAGATAGGTAGTCGTTTTAAATTATGTTCAGCCAATAATGCATACTAAATAGATTTTTTTCTCTTAAAAAAATAGTAAACATTTGTTCGTGTGTAAATATAGTACTTGGTACGACAGAACTTACATAACTTAACAATACTAATATAAAAAGAAAAATTTTTGAAAAAAAAATCTACAACCGTTTGCATGAATGTGTTATACATATGTCATATTGCTTTCTCCCCTGATAGGAAGCCTCAAGTGTTTAATAATCAATAGTTGCAAAAGTGGTGTATTTTTATGAACAAAACTGCTTGCATAAGTGATTTTAATAATTAGATTTTTCGCTTTCAGAAAAGAAAAAAAGTAGCCGTTGCATCAGAACTTTAAATGATCTAAAATATTGTGATGTCCGATTTTCATTTTCTCTTATAGTTTCTGAGATATAAACGGGACAGACAGACGGACAGAGAGATCAAACAAAACTAATAGCGTCTTTTCCCCTTTCGGCGGCCGCTAAAAAAACAATGAAGTGACTGTGTGCAGATAAACGTTTATTGCGTATAATGATTTCAAACTTAGTCACGAAACAAATTGCTACATCTTATGTACAAACTGGAGGCGCAGTGGCTGAGCGGTAAAGCGCTTGGCTTCTGAGTCCTGGGTTCGAATCCTGGTGAAAGCTGAGATTTTTATTTCGGGATCTTTGAGAGCATCTGAGTACACCCAGCTCTAATGGGTACCTGACATTAGTTGGGGAAAAGTAAAGGCAGTTGGTCGTTGTGCTGGCCACATGACACCTTCGTTAACCGAAGTCCACAGAATCAGATCACCTTTACATCATCTGCCCTATAGGCCACAAGGTCTGAAAGGGGGAATTTACATCTTACATTTACAAACTAGATACAGGATACAATAATAATGCTCACTAAACTAGCCAACTATTTACTTTAAATTCAACAACAACGTAACCAAAAAAAAAAACACCTCCAAACTCTCAATTACTAAATAAAAAATTAGTAAACAGACAAACCTTTCCTGTGTACTCCCAGGGGAGCATAGGGCCGCAACAACACCTCTCCACCGAACTCGGCTCTGAGCAGCTTTCTTCATCTGCTCCCACGTCATTCCAGTACCCTCAGCTTCACTGATGACTGACCTCTTCCAGGTTTGCTTGGGTCTGCCCACTTTCCTCTTTCCTTGTGGATTCCAGTCAAGAGCCTGCCTTGCAACATTGGTAGCTGGTTTTCGCAGGGTGTGTCCTATCCAGCTCCATTTTCGTTTGGTAATGTCTTGTGCTATGGGCTTTTGTCTCGTTTTTTTCCACAAATCGGTAGTGGTTATCTTTTCTGGCCACCTAATTCCTAATATCCGGCGTAGGCATCTGTTAACAAACAAGTAAACAGAGGTTACAATGTAATATACAGCATGTAGAAACACACACACAAGGAAATGTGATCCAATATTTTTTTTAAAAATAAGAATTTCATTATGTAAGAATTTCATGCTTAATATATTAATGACCATTCTGTTTATTATTCTATGTATAAAGGTAAAAGTTAATATCAATAATATCCGTGTCTTTTTTCATAATTTGTAAAGGAAAAAGTTATTTTGTAATATTTAAATAGAGAAGGAGAGATAGTAGGTAAAAAAAAAGTAAAAGACAGAGGTAAATATGTTAGTTTAAAATGATTTAGATCTTTGCTAAGACTTGTATCTATATATCCGTCTTTTTATTAGATCTTTGCTAAGACTTGTATCTATATATCCGTCTTTTTATTGCTAAGTATGTTCTAAGTCTGTTCTTCTGTCTGCACAGTTAAAATCGACTTCGACTTCGATAATGACTACAACAAAGGTCAGTACCATTAATAGAGTGACAGAAACAGACAGTGAAAGAGAGAGAAAGAGAAAGAAAGAAACATAAAAATAGGGACATTAAGAGAGCTCTGGCAGGGCCGGTCCTAGCAGTTGCGAGTTGCGAGGCCCTATGCGAAACGGATTGCGCGGGGCCTAGTCTGATAAGTATGATGTCAAAATTTAGATTTTGAATTAAAAAATACAATCGACTTTGTAATACATTTTTTAAATGATAGATGACAATGCCTTTTATTTTTAAAATCTCGCATATCATTGGCACCCATAAAATGACAATTTTGTCTATTTACAATAGATTTTTATGAGTTTTCGTGAGATTTTTATAATTTCATGAGATTTCCAGGACTTTTTTTGTATATTTTGCAATTGTAGTAGATTTCCAGGAGGCTCTGGAAAACCCCGCTATTATATATATGTTATAATGGTTTAATTTAATAATTGACTCCTAAAATTAGTTCGGGGCCTATGAAAGTGCGGGGCCCACTGCGGTCGCATAGGTTGAATGGCCTAAGGCCGGCCCTGAGCTCTGGAGATTTTATTTAATGTTTTTTTTATGATGTTATAAGATTAGATTAGATAAGGTAATTTTTATTGATCTAATCACACGGAAATTAAGTTTGACTACATTTGATCACCTCAGCTTAACTACGGCAACAATAACTATAAAGATGCAAATGAAAATGACTCTAGAAGTGAATAATCTGTATATGGCTAGTGTAGATATTGAACTTAATTACATTTTTGATTGGTCCAATCAAAGGAAAGTGGAGGTGCAGTGGCTGAGCAGTAAAGCGCCTGGCTTCTGACCCGGGGGTCCCGGGTTCGAATCCTGGTGAATCCTGGGATTTTCATTTCGGGATCATTGGGCGCCTCTGAGTCCACCAAGCTCTAATGGGTACCTGACATTAGTTGGGAAAAGTAAAGGCGGTTGATCGTTGTGCTGGCCACATGAGACCCTCGTTAACCGTGGGCCACAGAATCAGGTGACCTTTACATCATCTGCCCTATAGACCACAAGGTCTAAAAGGGGAACTTTTTTTTTTTAATCAAATGAAAATTCAATTTCACTACAATTGACGACCTCAGCATAACTACTGTAACAATAACAATATGGATGCAAATACAAATAAGATTCTCACACTAAACACATACACACTCACAACCAGCGCTTGATGAGTTCGACTTCTATGTACTTCTCGATGACGACAGCCGATCTTGTAACACTCTGGCCGAAAGTGGGATTAAGGAGTTTTAAAATCTTTCTGTTTTAGTCCTAATGGTAATAAACCTGAGAGAGAAAGAGAGAAAGAGAGGGAGAGAGATAGAAAGAGAATTTTAAAAAGAGATAAATAGACAGAGAGAGATATAGATAGAGAGAGACAGAGAGAGAGACAGAGAGAGAGAGAGACAGAGACAGAGAGAGACAGAGAGAGACAGAGAGACAGAGAGAGAGAGACAGAGACAGAGAGAGAGAGACAGAAAGAGAGAGAGAGAGAGACAGAGAGAGAGAGAGAGAGAGTAGAAAAATGTAAGAACGTTAACTAAGATTTTAAAAAAATATTTTGCTCTTAATACAGGTGAAGACGACTCTATTAGGAATGACAATTCTAATGATGGTAAGTGCTAATATCTTAGTACAAGAACACTATTTGAGATATATATGCTGAGACAGAGAGAGAGAGAGAGAGAGAAAGAGAGAGTTGCAAAGTGTAAGGTTGTTAATAAGATTTTAAAAATGTATTTATTCTCTAAACCAGTGGTTCCCAAACTTTTTTGTCTCGTGGACCCCTTGACATGTTTTCTGGTTTTCCGTGGACCCCCTGTTTAAGTTATATTGAATTTTGGAAAATTCATCAATTTCAAATTACACATTTTTTAAAATATTTTCCAACCAGTGACATGAGGAGTGAAAAAGTAATTTAAAACTACATTTAAAGTTAAATTGCTTTTTTTAAAATAAATTTATTAACAAGATTTAAAATTTAAACTCATTATGTAACAGTTAATATGTATCGTTTACTATCACCAAACACATTGGAAACTTTTTGTTTTTAAAGGTTTGCAAGCTTGACTTCCATTGCGACAGAGATTATTTTTCATATTGAGATTTCTTGTTTTAGTAAAAGGTTTCACAAAGAGCTGTTTTTCGTGGATTTCTTGAACCATAATAATTTGAATTTAAAAAATGCATCATTACCAGACAAGGTTGACACGGCCAACTGTATAGAGAAATATGTTGTTTGCAGAAATATGTTGTTTGCAAAGACTTACATTAGAAGAAAGAAATATTTAGCTATATTCCAACAGAGCTCAAGAATTTAGTGAACTCTTCTACAATACCATTGCCCTAACAGAGTTTTCATGGTTCTAAGAAAGCCACCACAAACGAAGGAGCTGGAATACTTCTTGAATGGCCCAATGGAGAAAAAATAATTTGAAAATAAAGATCATTATAACCAATGAGCTCTATGACAACCACAGAGAAGAAATAGGAGCACTGCATCATAAAAAATGACATTAACACTCTCTTGTTTGACGAGAAAATAATGAAGTTCAATTTCAAATACTTAACACTGTACAGTCTACATTTCTTTTTGTTGAAGTTATAACTAGACAAAACTGCACTATGCAAATATAGTTATTAAATTAAATAAAACAATTTTTCACACATACATCATGCACTCCTTTGTGCTGAGAATTAGTTCTGCTGTAATTTGGTCCTCTCCTGGTGCTTTGTGATTCAACTGATGAATGTTCTTGTCATTTACTCTTCACATTTGAGCAAGTAATTGCGTATTTAGCTTCTCATTGATAACAAATTGAAGATATTCCTGCAATCAAGATCTACTACTGCTCCATTTGTTGCTACTGATATAATAGTTACAGGGTTTGCTTTTTCTTCGAACGATTCCTTCAAAACATCAAAATTGTTCAACTTTATTGTCAATTATCAGTTTTCACAAAACGAAATTTTTTTGTGAATTTCTTTATCCATAAATAAACGACCACGAGCCCAAAAATGCTTCATGACAGGCACAACTCGGTTCATATATAGACCTTTGAACTATTTGTTGCTTAGGATAATTCTTAGCCAATATCAGATGCAGGTTTGTGCAGGTTTTAAAAACTTCAGCAGCTGGCTAAATCATTCTTTTTTTTTTGTCCAATTGTATATCATTTTCATAATTTTGCAAGATATTTTAAGATACAGCAAACCATTATATTTTCCTTAAAATTTGAAAACAAATATTTGTCAATTGTAGATCTTTTCTCAACTTTATCATGGAGTGTTCAATAGTTTTTCAAATCTTATCAGGGTGGCTTTGTCTCCAACGATCTTCCAGCTTAAGTGGTTTCATGGTGTCATTACATAAAATGTTGATAAATAAATGACACATAGGCAATATTAAGTTCAACGAGAAAAGAAAAAAATTTTCAAAATTAACACACCGTCTCTTTTATATTTAGATTCAGTCATGTTAAATATTAGTTATCTCTAGACCAAATTGAGCTAGTTAAATGAGATATATTAAAATTTAAAATATATTTTTCATTCTAATGTAGTATTTAATATATAATAGTCTAGCTATAATAAAGTATAAATAATGTATATTTGTATGATATAGTAGGTGATTCCATTAATGTGAGATTTATATTAAACTCAATTCATTCTTAAATGAGATCCACTCTCGTGGACCCCCATTTGGATGTCAAGGACCCCCAATTTTTTTTTTTCACTTTCATGGACCCCCTGGAAGTCCTCGTGGACCCCTGGGGGTCCACGTGGACCACTTTGGGAATCACTGCAGTCTAAACTCTTAACACAGACGCAGTCGACTTTATTATTAATTATTATTATTATTATCATTATAGCTTTTATATAGCGCTACTTTCATGCTTATACCATGCTCAGAGCGCTTTGGTCCAATCTCATTTGTGATTAGTTTTTTCTGCAAGCACGTTTGATCTCTTTTGAAAGTAAAATAAATCGGCAACAAATCTTTTAAAGATTTGCATTTTAAAATGTAAAACTAACTTTAACTTCTCTCTTTCGGAAAAATATTTTAAAACGTACTGGTACTTGACACTATTTGTCAATCAAATATGTTATTTACAAACACCCGTTTGGGGGCCCCCCTAAGTGGGGGCAGGGGGGATTTTCAAAAGCCCCCCCCCTACGCTACGCCACTGCACAGAAGGAGTCGACTCTATTTAGATTTACAACTCTAATACTGGTTAGTCATGATATGTTAGTAGAACAGAGAAAGAGATTAAATGAGGTGTGCACCATTTAGTACTTCAGTAACTGTCCGACTGATTTAAACAACCTGGTCAGTTAGAAATACAAATATAAGCCTGGTCTACTGAAATGTGTAGTTCATAAAGTATAGATTACCACAAGTTGGTTTCTCCCTCACATACTGTGATGCATGTCTATCTGTATTGCAGTCAACTGTAGATGCTTGTCAGATTATGACAAATCACTCTGCAGTGTTTGAGTTTCTTGTTCGTGTGTATTCCATTGTAGTAGACTAGCAACACAAATAAACACCGCCGGTTTTAACAAGTAGTGAGATCAGTCCGAAACATTGGTGAACAATAAGCAATGAATTTTAATTCAATCAGTAGCGTAGCTAAGGTGGGGGAGGAGGGGGAGAATTTGAAAATCCCCCCAGGCCCCCACTTGAGGGGGCCCCCAAATGAGTGTTTTTTTACATTAAAAATTAAGTATTACGCAAATTATAGAGGCCTCCAAAGAAGTCATTCCCCCCGGGCCCCCAAACGATGGAAAATTTCTAGCCTCGCCCCTGAATCCAATAAAAGGGCACAGTCAGGGCCTCTGTCATATAAAACCCGTCTTTACCCAAGAGAATCCTATCGCTAACTGATTTTCTGTCTCTAAAACGCCTCAAACCCAATCGTCACTAGTCCCATTCAATATACGTCTTCTATGGTTCGTCCTCTGTTGATTAATAATATAAACCCAGTGTCTAACAATATGTGGTAGTTTTTTGTTGTATGTTGAGTGGTCAGGCAAGATTTTTTAGTATGTTACTTCTACTTGCCTTTATAAAGTTTTATAACGCTACTCTCTCAAACACATTCTTTTGGGGGGCCAAAATCTCAGTTATTTCCCCCCACACAAAAGATATTCACACTGCGCCTTAGAAAATAGTCCACGAGGTTAAGCATTCCGTTTCAACTTTATGTAGATCAAATGATTAAAATTAAATAGTGCGAAAAACAATATTTAAAATTATAATGTACTAAAAACAAAATTTCCACGTGATTACGGACTTGAACCTCTGTCCTTCCAATTTAATTTTAAGTCTGGTGCTCTACCAACTGAGCTGAGTGCTATTGAAATTAGACTAAAATTATTCGCAGAAAGTTAAGTGTTTAAAAACTGAAGCATAAAAAAAAAAGTAAAGTTTATATCTTATCTTCTTATCTTATAAAATACAGGCGTTAAGCATCTAGTGACAATCTAGTCATGATTTAATACAATGACTTACATTCTGCCAAGTCACTGGTTTTCCCTTCTGGCTTAGGCAACCCATTCCATGCTCTAATAGCACTAGTGAAGAAGGAGAATTTTTTTTTAAAATTTGTCTTAGCATATGGAATGAGGAATGTGTCTTTATCTTTGTGTCTTCCTGTGTATTTTTAGTTTGAGACCCCTGGGGTAAACCTTTTTAAAGAAGTATATCCTTCACTAGTTATTAAGATCGAAATATTTCAAATAAACGCTATTACAAAGGTTGGTCAGCTGTATAAAGGAAGTATTATTGTTGTTTTTTTAATGTATTTTTGCTATATTTGATGTATTTTAAGATTCGGCTACATATGAACATGAGGAAAGCTCGACCACTGTTACGTTTTTCTCAAATAAAAACATCTATATGATAGTCGGCATTGTTGTATCAATCATTGTGGTGGTCGTTCTAATCATAGTCTGCGCTGTGTGCTGTAGGTATGTATAAGACCTACCATTTGTTTATAACTATACCTAAGTTTTACAATTTCTTCAGGTTTCAAACATTTCATTGGGTTTTTCAAAAAAAAGACTATAACAAGAATGAAGGTTGGAACCTGGGTGGACAAGGTTCTCAAAAACTTACAATTTTCCTATAAATTGGGAAGTTGATGTATATCTTTTTGGATGAATTACTAACGAATAGGCTACATTGGGAAAACACTAGTTTGACCGCTATAATTTTTCAATGTATCTATATATATAATTCTCTAAGTCAGAAGTTCAAAAGTTCAAACAACAACAAGTAAATAGGGAAGATCCCATGGCGCAGCATGGTGTGAATGGAAAATGGTGTATCCAAATCCGCACTATTTTCATTCACAAAATAGCATAGCAAAGAGGAGCATTTAGTGAATGAAAGTGGTGCATATAATTCTCTTCTTCTCAATTTGTCATAATATAAAGTAAGTATTTACAGATTATATTGTGTCGTAAGACTCTTGAAACTAGAACGACAATACACTGATAGAGTCTACTCTCAGGTTTGACTTTAGAAGTAGGCCTACTTTAATTAATATCACAAATTACGTTAAAATAATAATTTCACTGGCTTGCTCCTTTTAATCTCACTTCCATTTCCGGATATTTATCTATATATATATATTTCCGGATATTTTTTTTTACTTTACTTTTACTTTACAAAAGATTTTAATAATTTCCGGAGATTTCCAGGACTTTTTCGTAGGCCTATATTTAATAACGTTTCAGGGGATTTCCAGGGGCTCCTGGTAAATCAAGAGGTCGCGGGAAACCTGTTATATGTTATAAAATGATTTAATTTAATAATTTATACACCTAAAAATTAGCACGGGTCCAAAGAAAGTGCGGGACCCACTGCGGTCGCATATGTTGAAGTGCCTAAGGCCAGCCCTGCAAAATAGCGGCGTATGCTATGCCGCCGGTCGACTAGTAATAAATAAAAATATTCAGATTTGGCTATAGGTCTAGTAAATCTTAATCTTTAATAAGACATGCGTCAATGAGTTTTTCCCTGCTTGTGGGCCTTGGCCATAATATAGTTTAATAAATAAATAGAAGATTAGGAACATTAACGGCACAGTTTTTTAAAATTTGAAATGTATAGGTGTATCAAAAGAATTCTAGGCCTATATACTTTAGTAGATTTATAGATTCGCCTAACCATGGTGGCTGCCTGGTCGAGAGGTATGCGCGCTGGACAGTGGTTTGTACTTGTCAATGGTAGGCCTAGCAACAGAGCTAAGCAGACCTTAAAGTGGAACCCCCAGAGAACAAGACGTAGAGGAAGACCAAAAAGAACATGGCGACGCAGCTTACTAGAGGCGTATTTTTTTGTTGAGGCCCGATGTTTCATGAGGAACCCAAAGGAAAAATCATGAAATAAATGGTAGGCCTACCGGATTAGTACCTTGCCCGCTGCCATTCCCAGTTGTCCTGCGGAGGTTTTGATTTGGACGTATTTTTACTTCATCTCTGAAGGAACATCCGAAAGATTTCAAACATTTTACAAACAAACCAAGCTTTTTTATATTCGTGAGTAGGGGGTAATTGGGCTAAAATGTATCTTCATTAATTGTTAATATAAAATGATCGTAACTCTTGAGTACATTTATATATTTGATTTTCGGGGGGGGGGGGGCAGGAAATAATAGTGACCCATTTTATAAAATCTATTCTTAATTAGTTAATAAGATTCATTTTTATAAAGGTGGGTTAGCCGTATAGTGAATGTATTTTTTTCTAACATGTAACATTTGATTAATTCTAGTAGAATATTTTATGTAATATGTATTGGTAAGACAGAAAAGGTGTAGATTTCAGATTCTTACGTTCTGTTTTGAAAATGTATTTATGTGTATTATTATAATCTCTCAAATTTGGGCATTGTTGTAGGTTGGGATTTGGAGCAACGGGGAAGTGGGGTGGCGGGTCTTAAACTTTTTAAGGGTCCCTACATTTTGACATTCGACATCATGGCATTATATTATGGCATGAGATTATGGCATGACATCAAGACATGAGATTGTGGCATGACATCATGACATGAGATTATGGCGTAACAGTTAATGTAAAAACTAATCCATTTTCACTAATATTGTTTATCTTTCCCCTTTCAGACCTTGCGAAATATGGGGCAGATGATGGTTACATATATTCATCTGTTTCTTTGGCCAACGGTTAAAGAGCAGGGTGTCATGTGGCCAGCACAACGACCGACCGCGATTACGTTATCTAAGTTAAGTCACTTACCCATTAGCATTGGCGTAGCTAGGGTGGGGGCGGAGGGGGGAGAATTTGAAAATCCCCCGGGCCCCCCACTTGAGGGGGGCCCCCAAATTAGTGTTTTTTTTTAACATTAAAAATAAAGTATTACGCAAAATGTAGGGGCCCCCCAAAGAGGTCATTCCCCCCGGGCCCCCAAACGATAGAAATTTTTAGCTACGCCACTGCCCATTAGAATTTAGGTGAGCTCAAGTGCTTCCTACACATCACGATATTCGAAATCATCCAAGTCTTTACCAATATTCGAACGTAGGACTCCATGTTCGGATACCAAGCTCCTAACCCCTCAGCCATCATGTTAGACCTAATAAAACATATGATTCCTAGGAACATGATAGTCTGAAAGAACAGGATCTGTATAAGATAATATTTAACTATCTTATCTGTTTGTTACTTTAAAAAATGTAAAAGTAATCCTTTCTGACCTTGAGATCTATGGAGAAGATGATGTAGAGGTCATCTGTTTCCGTGGCCCGCGGTATTCGAGGGTACCGAAAAGCCTTTACTTTTGCCCAACTAATAACAGGTACCACTTAGAACTGGGCTGATTCAGACAGTCTGAGAGGAGTTTTAAAGATCCAGAAATTGAAAATTCCAGTCTTCACCGAAATTCGAAAACGGGACCGCTAGGTTTGGAAGCAAAGCGCCTTAGGACTCAACCACCGCTTTGCTATAATGGTTACATATATTTTATTGAAATTTTTGTTGTTTTTTTCTCTCCACAGAAAACGATAGAAAACAAATGAATTCTGAACAGCATTGACTCTATTCATAGAATGTATCTAATGTTAAAGTTATCATTTGTTTGTGTCATCAGTAACTCTGCTCTTACAGAGACAAGAGAAAAAAGTATTTTTACAAAACTTATATAATTGACTCTGTCTGTCTGTCTGTCTGGTTAAAAATTTGAAATTGTTTTTCTCCCATTTCCCATTCTCGGATGAAGCTGAAACTTTGCATAGTTCATCATTTTGGACTGATTAATTTTTTGTTTGTTTCATCGTGCAGAATGGGAGCTAATCCATGTAATTTTCAGATCTATTGTAGCAATCAGTGTTTATTTCCCCTTAGATAAGTTCTGGTTTTAGAAAGTATTCTTTTTTTCCATTGCTCGTTTTAGCTTAGTTTACTTCATTATTCTCATTTAAAAAATGTTTCAATTGATTTGATGATTAAATTACATAAGATGATTAGAGATCATTAGATGATTAGATTACTTTAGATGATTAAAGATCATTAGATGATTAGATTACATTAGATGAGTAGACTTTGTAAATTGTGCCTTCAAAGAAACTTTGTTTTTATCGGAGAATTTTCACCAAAGCTTATATGAACTTACTCCGATTTCTCTTGTACAAATTGTGAACACGTTATTTCTGCGGCACCCCTTCTCAGATCTAGTTGAACCATAGACATAAATATAGACTGGCCAATAAGAGTTTAATGAAACAAAAATGTGTGAATTTCGTTTGTGTGTACTTTATTTTATGTCTATAAATTTTGTTTAATCTCTAAGACTGAAGATCTTGCAATTCTTTCAACTTTTCATAATTCGGAAATCCGAATTCAATAGATATACATGTTTTCAAGTTACATGAAGTTACTTTCTTTTTCCAGTCTATGTCTATTTATGTCTATGAGTACCCAATTAAACATGAATCAATAAAATAAAATAAGCCATTTCTGGTTACCAATTATTTTGTTTGATGTCAAAAGGAAAATTAGTCCTTAATTATTAAGAGATATGGCTAAATGTGTGGGGTTTCGTCCCCTTATATAACTGTATACGTTACCACTCTTACAGCCATTCTCTGATGACGTTGAAAATTCGCATTAGTCAATTAATTATTTGCAGCTAATTTTCTTTATATTTCTAAAATGGAAATAAATTACACAGTATTGAGAGGTACTGTTGTACCACCTAAAAGTATTTTTATATTTCGTAAACAAAATATTTCGTTGTTCTTATTTCAGTATTTATGAGGGAGCGCAGACAACACATATACTCATCTACATCACAAATGAGGAGATTTGGAACAGGATTAATAGAGCTATTTAAAAAAAAAAGAAAAAAGTAGATTAGCTCTCAGACTTTGCAATCTATGGGGCAGATGATATCCAAGGCATGACCTACTGTTAACAAGCAGGGTGTCATGTGGCCAGCACAACTTTCTCTAAGTTTTTTTTCTAAAGTCAAGCTCTTGACCACCATGCCCCCAAATATAGCGATTGGGTCTCACGATAATCTGTCTCTGTCTGCCTCTCTCCCCCCTCTCACTTTCTCAGGACACGCCTCTTCACTAATTTTTAATGTCGAACATTTTAAACATTTTAATTTTTTTTTCTTCATGAGTCTTTGTCTTAATCACATCTATTCAGACTTATTTGGTACACCAATTTAGTTTATTTCGGCTTTAAGATGGAAAACAAAAGCAGCGTACAGCCCGTAGCTTATCTTGTCAATTTTCGTGCGAAGCTTCCATTTTGTGACCCAGTGGTGTAGCAGCCTAATTACAAGAAAGATTGGTACTCGTTGTCTAAAGTCAGCAGTCAAAGAGAGTGTTCTATGGCTAATGGATGGCTGCCTGGTCGTGCGGTTTGCGCGCTGGACTGTCGTTTGCATTTATCGATGGTCCTGGCTTTAAACCCTGCCTTTAAACCCTCCCACCCCCCGTCGTCCTGCGAGAGGTTTGGATCAGGAAGTAAATTATCTTCATCTCTAAAGGAACATCCGAAACATGTAAAACAAACAAACAAATTATGAAGATGTCTGAAAGTTGACTGTCACGGATGAATGTGTGTATGAATGTATAATCTATTTTTACATATGTGCGAATGACCGGAAGTGTGTTAGTTGTTAGAGAGTCCAGCTTGTTGTGAGATACATTGAAGTTAGATTAAAGTTTCTATGTGTTAGTTTGATCTAGTGTTTGTGTTATTTGATAAATCACAGCTGAATCTGGGACACCTAGACATCGAGACATTCGAAGGTAGTTGCTATCAAGTTAAAGATAGAAATAAATAGAACAGTTGTGATATATTTGGGGGACTCGTCTTCCTAGTTTTTTGACTAGTTAGAAAGCATAAGGCAGAACTGTGGTTCGCCATTGACGTGGAAAGGTCAAGGACGAAGAAGGCCGTGAAGTGTGTGCGCTCACGTGCAACGGCGGGAAAAAAACTAAGTCAATCAACTGTGTCGAAACTAGGTCAAATACGGT